>WEKX01018208.1:0-79530 GCA_013390025.1 Pitta sordida | reverse complement strand
ACCCAAAGACCATTCCACTCTTTAAATCCTCCAATTGTACCCACAGACCATTCCACTCTTTAAATTCCCCAGTTGTACCCAAAGACCATTCCACTCTTTAAATTCCCCAATTGTACCCAAAGACCATTCCATTTTTTAAATCCTCCAATTGTACCCATTCCACTCTTTAAATCCTCCAGTTGTACCCAAAGACCATTCCACTCTTTAAATACTCCACTGCAGAAGATCAGGTGGAAGGAACACCAGGCACATCTGGCTGAGGAGGAACCACTTACCCCCCAGTTTTAGCCTCCACAGCTCCACATTTTGTCTCTCCAGGTTTGGACAGATAAAGGATCTCAGGTGGAAAATAAAAAAACTAAGGAAAACTCTCTCCCACTGCAGGTGGACTGAGTGCTGTGTCTCACGAAACATGAAAGCACAGCTCAGAATTCCTTTGGCCTCATCTGGAATAAGGGGACAGGCCTTGAAGCACTGAAGGAACCAAACAAGAGCAGTTCATGTCTCCCTTGGAATCCAGGATGGGTGGACAGCATAGAATTAAATGTATTTAATATATATATTAAAAATAAAATTATAATTTTAAAAGACCTTTCAATAATTAAATCTGGTTATGAAGCAGAAGACAAGTCCTGGTGGGCTTCTGAAGAGCACCTCAATTTCATGGTGGTGTTTTGAGGACTTAGAAATCCATAGATTTTAGGGAGGTAGGCACAATTTGCAGGCTGAGAAACTTAGGGATTTTAGTGAAATAGCCAGAAGATTTGGATTTAGAAGAATTAGTAGGTGTCAGAGGCATGTGCCAGGTCTGAAAAATTAAGGCTGGATATCAGAGGCAAAAGTCTGGTTTCCCAGCACAGGATGATAAACAGAAGAGAGATTTAGTCCAAACATGGGGCAAAGGAATGTGACAGGAGCTGGTTGGTGAAAGGCTTAAAGCAAAGTGTAAATTCATGACATAATGCTGAAGGGATACATATTCATGAAGTGATTTGCATATGCATGAGACAGGTGTACAAAGACAGGTGGCTAAATTGGGGTGTGATTTTTTGGCACTTGGGAGGGCTGGGGAACACTTTGCTGGCTGAATTGGTTTTTTCCTGGTTCCTGAGGCCAAAAATGAACCTTTCTGTAGCTTGCACGCAATCCTGGAGTCCTTGAACTGATTGAAATCACTGGGGGCACAGAGCTGAGCTCACCCAGTACCAAACAAAGCAAAATGACTTTAATCACATCCCCCGTGAACCACAGCAAACAAACTTGTCAGTCACAACCATCTGCCCCATCCCAGAGCTCGAGGGGTGGATGATGTGCCAGTGATTCCCAGTGTTGGGACGTGTCACCTGATTAATAACCCTCCTTGTAGGCTGACAAAGGAAAATTCTTTAAGTAACATTTCCTGATGGAGATTAATTATCTCACCACACCAGCCCATGGCAAAATCTTGTCGCAAAATAGCAATTACAACTAATTGAATTCTCCATAAAGATGAATTTAATTGGAGGGAGCAAGATGGATTTCAATGCTATCTCATTTTCAGGTGTGCAGTGCTCCAGTGATTAGCTTGGGGGAAAAAAAAAAATTGGAGGTGAATGAAATGTGGCATAATTCCTTTAGGAAAAAATGTTTACATTAATGGCTCATAAATTGGGTTGATTTTATGCAGTTGTTCTATAAATGCTTCACCCCAAATCACCAAAGGCCAAAGAGCATATAAATAATACATATATATATTGCAAAAAGGAAAATATCTGAATGGGTATGGAAGAAAAAAGACTTGCCTGAAACACCACAACTTGGACAGGGACATATTTGTCATTATATTGTGTACAAATTTGCACTTGAACATGGCAAGTAAACATAAATCAAAGAAATGCCCTCGGGTAATTTGAACTGTCACCTGCCCAGCTTGTTGGCAAATGCAGGGAATTATTTTCAGTTTTTCTCCAATCTCGTCCCCAACTTTGCAGGGATAATTTAAACAGAAATCATGTTACAGAAGTGACCAAGGTGAGGCATTAATGTTGGTTGGGCACAAAGAAGGGGCCACCAGGGCCTTTGCAATTCCCACCTCTCTGAACATCTGTATCTCACAGAAGCTTCACGAGTAAACCAACACATGTTGGATGGGACATGTTGGTGGAAGGTGTCCCTGCACATGGAGCTGGATGAGTTTTAAGGTTCCTTCCAACCCCAGCCATTCTGGGATTCTGTTATTTCATCCCTTGGCTGCCGAGCTCCCCTTCCCTGCTGACCCTGCAGCATTCTGTGGCTAAAAACAAACAGAACTCGCTTTGCCAAGTCCCTCCCACCCCCAAGAAGGTCCCCAAGGTCTCTCTGGAGGGTCAGCGAGCGGATGTCTCTGGTTGCAGGGAGGGAGCTGGATGGCAGCAGGGCTGAGGCACAAAAGGTCAGCCAGTAGCCGAGAGCAGCAGGCTGGACTGGATCCAGAAACAGCCAGAAAAACTCGCCCTCAACTCATTTCTCCTCGTGGATGAGCTCGGGGAAGTGCAGCCTCTCTTTATCTCTGTTTTTGTCAGCTGGGCAGGATGAGTGATCCCTGATCCCTGCGAGCTCCCGTCCAGAGCAGAGCCCCTGTCCCTTTGCCAGGAGGGCACAGTGCCCTCCCTGGAGCAGGAGGGGAGGGAAGGGGGACAAACCCTCTGCTGCTGCTCAGCTGAGTCACTCTGGGCTCTGACTGTCCCTGCCCCGAGCAGCTGCACTCTGGGGAGTCCACACAAAACGTGAGCCCCAGCAGCCCAGAATCACAGGCAGGAAAAGACCTCCCAGACCACCAAAAGTCCAACTTCTGACTGAATACCCCCGTCCCATGAGAAATGAGAGAACAGCTTCAGCAAGCCTTGTAAATGCTATTCTAAATCACTTCAGTAGAGGCAGAACAGTAAAACCAGAATTGCTGCTGCTTTGACAGCAGAATTCTCTCTCTCAGTATTGCAATTCACAGATTCACAGTATCATGCCTTTTAAAAATAGTAATTATCTTTATTTGAAAACCTGCTAGACACCACGGATGGATCAGCTTTTTGTCAAAGCCTGCTGGAGCCTGGGAGAGGTGTTGCTGTTTGCCTTGTTCTCACATTCCTGCCTAGACAACCATCAAACAGCGGGATGTAAAACATCCCATGTGGTTTTCATGGACTGTTAAACACACACAGTTCCGTGGAACACTTTCTGCACTGCAGGTCGAGAAAGGTGGAGGCAAAGATAATAACTGTAAAATTGATGAACAACATTTAGGATATTAATTATAATATATATATACAACAGGCATATATATCCACATATCCATATATCCCATATCCAGTGTTCACAGAACGCAAAAGTACATCCAGCTGGTTTCCTCCGTGGTTTCTTGTGCAGCTTCATGGATTAAACCCGGTTCGGAAGGATTGATGTACTCGGGAAGCTTTGGTTCAGGCAGCATTGGAGCTCCCTCTAGCAACCGCGCCAGGAAACAGCCAATTACTGCCAAATCCCCCCCAAATTCCACCGCCGATCCTGGGGACAACGCAAAGACTCCAGAGCTCCCACAGACGCTGGTACGTGTATTTATATCTGGGGGTCTGTTTTCGGGAAGTCCGTTTCAGTGTTTGAGGTGAAAAAGGACTCAGTGCCGGACTTCAGAAGGGTCCCTTTGGCAAATCTCTATTCCAGGATGGGAATGTCCCCCTTGCACAGCTGTGGGTGGGGGTTCCAGAGGGGACTCAGCCTTTTCGCGTTGTGTCTTTAGAGCATCCGAGTCCCCACCTCTGGCCAATGGGCTCAAATGTTATTTCAGTGCTGCTGCATTCCCACAACGCTGCCATTCCCAGGCACCTGCTCAGGGAAGGAGCTTCCTCAGCCACAAATTATTATATAATTCGAATTCATTATGAATCTTGGGTTGCTTGGAATGGTGGCAATCCATATTTATGGCTGAGGGATCTTAAACCCTTGATTGAACCCACACCCTGCTGCATTATTCACAGGGTTATTTCTTCTCCTCAACATCACACAATATTTTGCTTCAGCTACTTAAGTAGTCTACTTTGGGAGATGAGTCTCTTAATTTACCACAGTTGAATTTTTATTTATTTTTTTTAAATTTGCTCCATCTAGTGGTGCATAAAAATCCATCCCATTCCAGCCCAGCGTGTCCACACAGGCTCTGGGCTGCTCCAACGAGTTCTCACTATTGGCTATGGAGAGAAAATAACATGTGCAGAAAATAACAGCAAAACTGAAGGCTCACCCACCTATTTTAGGCAAAACCGTGTCAGAGCTGAATGTGTTTGCAAAGAACTCCACATTGCAGAACCCCCCCCCCCCCCAAACAGCTCGATCCTAAAAGCTTCAAGTGCCTAAAGGTGTGAAAAGAGAAATTCCCTGAACTCTGCCAAAGCAGCAGCTTTTCTTCAATCCTTTGACTTCATGGAAGAAGACAGGGCTATAAAAATAAGAAAAATGGCATTTCTACTTCACCTCCCACACCAAAACGCATAATAAGATAGTTTTCACTCTTCACAAAAACATTACAAATTCATCCAGGGACCAGAACAAGATTTTTCTGCTGTTTTATAATAACGGGCAGCATTTAGGTCAGATACTCCTAACTCTGGTTAACTGAGAGAGCCCCTGCCAGGCTGCGCTAAGTCCTGAGACTCACAGCATGTTTTATTTAGCCAGCCATGATTTATTTAAACAGGGAAATGTTTACTTCTGAATTTCTGACGTGCAGTACCTCAGAGAAGGTCAGCTCCTCTCGGTGCTCCACCAAGAGTAAATGCCACCATGCAATGCCACAAACCCAAATTATTCAACTGCCAGCAACTCCTAATGATGCTGTTTAGCCTTAATTGGAAAACTACTGGATAGAAAACACCCCATGGTGACCAAGAACACTGGTCAGGCTTTGAGTTCATTTCCTCCTGAGACACATCATTAACTGCCACCACACAGGATCATCCACTGCTGTCTCCTGAAGGAGAAAGGGCTGGAACCTGGAGCTGGGGGGGTTAATTTGCGCCATTAAAGAGCGGTCTTGCTTCTTAGTTTCCCTTTATACACATAGATAATACACACTTATTGAAAGATTGGACAAATCTTCCCCTCCGGAAGGGAATAATTACAGTGCTGGAGAGTTCAGTGCACTGAGGAGAGTGTTAATCACTGTTTGCATCAGGGAGGGAGGTGAGCAAGTCAAAATATCAGAAACTCCTACTGTTTCTATCTTCAGGAAGCAACTCCGAGAAACATCTAATTATAGAGTAAAAGACCCAAATTGTGAGAAACATTCAACCATTTCAGTGTTCTCCTTGCTCAGTAAACATCACCAGGGATAGCAGGAACTGCACTAACCCACTACACCATTTTTTCCATCATTATTTTGAAATTTTACAGTGGGAAGGAACATTCTTCATACACATTGGAATAAAAAGTGATTAAGAAACACGTGAAACTAGGGAATATTCAATAGCAAAGAACAGCAGCAGCCATGCAGTGGTTCCAGTGTGCAGTGAGCATAAAGGATGCAAAGTCGAAGGCAGATTATCCGTGTGGGAAATCCTTCCCAGGTGTGGGACGCTGCAGAGTCAGAGCCAAGGCAAGCACAAGAAAACACTTCCCAGGAAGGATAGAGACAGTAGATCAACTCTAACAGAAGAGTAAATAACCTGTATTCTGTTTTTATATGGATTCCTTTGGGGAAAAAAAAGCACTTACACAGGATGAGAGTGAGCCTCAAACTGCCTTCACTCCTTGATCCTGATGATTCTCCTTTTATCCCATCCTCAAAGCCACAGACAACTACAAATAAATACCTGCTTTTCACCCTACATCAAACCACCTCTGCCTTTACACCAGCTCCAGTGTGGAGCAGTATTTTAACTCGTGAGAGCAACACCAGACTTAAGAACCCTCTTTTCCCCCTCCCTCCCAATCTTTCTTCACAGGGTAGTAAATGCCACTGCATCAAAATTTTGTTCCCTTAATATCTGTTTAAATTTCAAAATCCAACCAGGAGAAATCCTCCAGTTATTTTAGATCCAGAAGAGATCCTTGGGCAGTGGGAGCTTGGCCATGCTCTCAGTTATCCACTCACAGTTATGGGGCTGCCCAATTAAAAGTTTATTCCTTCAAAGACAACCTTAGGCAGAGCTTTGAGGAAAGCCTTTTCATTGATTAGGCAACAGAATCACGAGCAATGACCTTGGGATTTTCTGATGTTTGGTCCAAGACTTGCACAAACACAGGCAAAGGAAGTGAGTTCAGGGTGTCATTAGTCCTGGGGAGATGATCTGCTCAACACCAGAAATGTGCTGGTTCCTCAGAACAACCACAAAACAAGGAAAGAAGGGTTAAACTCCGCATGGGATCATCCGTAAAATGCCACGTGTTTGCCCAACCTTGAAACAAACTTCTAGGAGTGTTGGCCATAAACCCAGCTCAGTCCACATTGCCAGGAGCAGCTGCCCTCCCACCCCACATCCTCAGCTTTCTGGGGGCTGGAATCCCCCTCCACGTGGCCCTCACCCCACACAGCCACGCACAGACAGAACAAAACTCACAGGGCACTTCAAGACTTCTGGTAGTGTTTATTTTAGTTCAAAATTAACTGTGCATTTCAGGGGCTTGTTTACAGCTTGCTCGTGTTTTCAGCACTGGACAGGAGGAGAAGAGCTGTAGAAAGGCATGGAGAGATCACCAAGCACTGAGGGCACAAAGGCACAGCTGTGTTCCCCAGGTTGGCAGGACAGACTCCTATGGCATCCATGCAAGTGCCAGTCCATACACACCAGTAAGAGAGGAGAGGAGACTGGGCTATACAGGTGGAGCACTGAGTGCACACTCCAGCTTCGCTGTTATCTCGAGGATGGGCTACTAGACCCCGAAGGTGGGCAGCAGAACTGGTGCAGAACATTATCTTCCCTGCCAAGGAAGGAAGAGGGGGGGCAAGAAAGAAAAGAGACAGAGGAACAGAATCACAGGGAACAGCATTAGGAAAATTAAGCTTGAGACTTGGTTTGGGTTTTAAATCCACAAATACTGTCAACTTGTTTGGAAGTACCACCCCATGAACCCATTTCCACCTCAGAGACAGGAGTTGCAGTGCAGGGAAGAACAGCCCAACGAGCCTGGCCAAGGCTGGGGAGTTAAACTGAGGCAAAAGCTGGTTTGAAAGGGCAGTCTCTGTTTTTCCCATTAAAAAAAGAAATTACATTAAGGAGCCATACACATACCCAGCCTACTGTGGCCATGGCTCCTTCATTTTAAACATGCTGAAAACTTTCCCAACTATTTTCCACTGCCCACATTCCACTGCAAATGCAGAACATTCCCCTCCTGCAGGTGATTTACACAGAGGAATATTGATTAAGAACTGCCCTTGACTCCTCCCCCCACCCTCTCTTCAGGCAGAAGGAAGAGCTCTGTCTCCATGAGGAGTTGCCAGCATCATGAATGGTGCCACAAACCAGGAATAATTCGGAATACCTACATCTGTAATGCTAGAAAGTGCTTTATGGCAGGTGGAGGGAGGGATGCTGGCTTGGCAGGAGGCTGGAGCGAGGCCACTTCTGTACCAGAACAACCACGTGGGGCCACTTCCTTTAAACTAAAGAACCAGCTAAAGGAGGAGGATGGAAAGGAACACAATGGAGGAAGAAAAAAACAAGAAAATCCAGAAAACAAAGAGTAAGTTTCATGCTATTCTGGCAGCTCCCAGTTGTGTTCAAACAGCTTGTTGTGCAGGGCCACAGTTCCCCATTTGTACATCACGTAGGCATCAAGTGGAAAATTACAAGTATTACTATAATTATGCCAGCTTTCCTTTGCCATGGGGTGCGAGCACAGATGCCTTATATAACCAGCTGAACCTCACACTGACTTAGGCTGGGATTTGGGCACGGTTTGGAGCTGCTTTACCCTGTCCATCTGCCTGTCTGTGTGATGTGCTGCTGCTCCCAGTGATGCTTTCTCCCTCCTTTGCTCAGCTTGGAAAAAAAATACTGTCAAGCTTTTAAATCTCTGCATTTACGAGAGTGTCAGGTGCTTCAAGGTGCTGAGTTATAGAGCTAAACAATTGCTGCTCTCTTAGATTCTTATTCAGCTTTTTCGGGGGGCAGAAAATGTCAATAAATGTATCAGTAGTATCAAGGATTCTGAAGTGCAGCTCCAGATTCACCTGAGTGAATCACTGGGAAGCTCTCACAGGAGCAGGGATTCTGCTCCCGTGTGGTGTGGCAGGGCTCTCTGGATGTTTGTATGAAGGACATGGGAATTATTTCCTTTGTGTCTAAGTCAGTGCCCAGCAGTGGGGGAAAAAAATCACCTGAGGGTTTCAAAGTAGCACATTTATCTGTAAAGATTTCAGGAACTGAAGCAGGAAGTTTTCCCTGGCTGTGCCTAATATGCAACAATTCCCACTGTGCTCTGGTGAAGAGTTAAGGAAAACCAAACCACTCTAATACAAGATAGAAGCATCTGTCAGCTTGGGATCATTGTGGGATAAACCTCTGTTTTTATATATATATATTTATATATAAACCACCAGTTCTGGTGGCAAAATAGCTCCAGAGAAAAAGAAACAGCACAACCAATCCTTCTATTATCATCCATAAAGTGGTTTGTTGCATGTAAGCCAACATTACCTGGTGAAACAAAGATCCCACATTAAAATTTCACACAAGTACAGTATTTTCCGAATGATGGTTTTACCTCCCAGAGGTGCTGATTAAACATTAAGCAGGCAGAGACTGCAAGAAAATGATGGGATTTCTTTGGTACTATAACATCCTTTGCATTATCATTTTGTTTTCACAGGTATCACTGGGGAAAAAAGAAAAAGAAAAGAAAAATCTCTAGCTTCACGGTTTTAAAAATGGTTCTTTGGACATGATAAGGGCATCTAATTCGAGATTAGAAGGATGGAAGGTAAAGCAGATGGAGAAGGGAATGAGTGACAGCCAACACTTCATGCAAATGAGAGCAAGGAAATCATAGTTATAGATAAACACATCAGATGAAAAGACGCTCAGACATCAGTGGTAAGCAAATCTGTTGGAGTTGCATTTATCAGCCTATTCCATATCCATACCCAGAATATGAATATAAGTGAGACTGTATATCCACAGGCACTTTCCCACATGAAATATGAAATCTTGCTGTGTGGATTCCTGCTGGAACAGCCCCCACCCCAGCACCCAACAGCTCCAGCAGCCTTAGGGATGTGGGGCATTAAAAACCAACCCAATAAAAACCACCTGCCTTGTTTCAGCAGGGTAGGAACCACCTCCAAGGATGGGCTGAACTGTCCTCAGGCCACAGCTGAGCTCTGCACCCTGAGCAGGGTGTGAGCAGCCCAGGGACTGGAAGGTTCAGGGGGTGCCCCAGAGGAGTTGTATGTTGTTGGTCTGAGGGACATCCCACCTGCACAGATGGGCTGAAGTTCTTCAGACTGAAGGTTGTTTAAAGATGTGTCTAAAACCACAGAATGTCTTGGGTTGGAAGGGACCTCAAAGCTCCTCTCATTTCACCCCCCTGCCATGGGCAGGGACACCTCCCACTGTCCCAGGCTGCTCCAACCTGGCCTGGGACACTCCCAGGGATGGGGCAGCCACAGCTTCTCTGGGCACCCTGTGTCAGGGCCTGCCCACCCTCACAGGGAGGAATTGCTTCCCAATATCCCATTAACCCTGCCCTCTGGCAGTGGGAAGCCACAGAAAATGTGTTTAGGACAGACTGTCCTTCAAACAAGACGCAGAGGTGATTGAATTCCCATCCTCTGGATGCTGTTCTGTCCTGGGCTTTGCTCTGCTCAGATTCCAGCTGTGAGATGATGATGATGATGATGATGAAGGCTGGATCAAGCAAGAGGCTCAGCAATTGAACTACAGGCCTACATGGATTTCCACTTTTGGAAGGCTCTCCAGAGTGTTCCACCATTTCCTTTGCTTTGCCCTTCACACCAGACAAAACCCCTATTCAAATAATCATTCACAAACCCCGAGCAGCTCATGGAATTTGCCACTTTAAACTAGAGGACATTGCTTTTAAGGCTCTACTTGGAGAGGCAGAAAAGGAAAGGGAGTCAAAGAAGCCAAGTTACAGATATTACTGGTATATTTTTTTAATTTCCAAACAAAAATAAACCAAAAAGAGCAAGCAGAGGAGGCATATGGGCTAACTGGAACCCAGACAAATATCTGCCTGGAAGGATGGCTCAGGCTTCCTAGGACTTCTCTTGTAATGGAGAATGCAAGAGAAATTGTATTATTTCTGTCTATTTTGAACATTGTCAAGTGAGCAAGCAAGGGATTACTGCAATAGCTGCAGTTATTAAAAATGCATTATTTCCCTATTAACAATTCAAAACAGATGCCAAAGATCGTCTCGACTCGAAATAAAACTGCTGGAGTGAATAAAACAGCCAGCAATTAGCTAACAGCAAATCAGAGATGCTCCAGATTTCACTGTAGTGCATTCATTAATTGCTTCTTTCAGAACAAATTTAATTTTTAATTCTGGGCTACAAAATTAATCCCTCTGTGTGTATTCTAAATAAAGCCTCAAAACTGAAGCTCGAGCAAAGCAGCCACGTCTGTTGGTTTTGTTGCTAACGGTTTCTATTTATAAACTGATAAATGACAAGGGTAAAAGCAAAATTTAATACTATTAAGTGCATGTGGAAATGCAAAGCCCAATCCTGTTAGTGCCCTACGAGCTTGTTTTCATTCACAGCAACAGGATCCTGGACAAAAACTGGTGCAAGAGATTCCAGTTGTAGGGATGTCAGTTTGGGTACAACAGCTTCAGAAATTTCAAGTGGGGATAAACCAAACAAATTACTGGAATGGGGGAAGCCTGGCTTTAATACACCACCACCACAGTGAGCAGGACACTACCTGGGATGGCAGTAAAATTGGTGTATTATTTGGAAGTAGATTCTGTAGGATAAACGTGCAGCTCTTTTTTTCATCCCAAGAGCAGAGTGGTTCAGGATGATGGATCATCTGTGTTAGAAGGGACTTCTGGAGGTATCTACAGTCCAGTCCCTGCTCAAAGCAGGACTAACTACAACAGATTGCCCAAGCTGTGCCCAGCTGAACTGAGCATTGCTGAAGACAGAGGTGCCACTTCCCCTCCTGCCTCTGTTCCACTGTTTGACCATGATCAAGGTTAATTCCCTTCCTGCTTCGTATCTAACTGGAATTTTCCTTACCTCAGTCTGTTTAGCTGCCTCTCATCCCATCCTCTCCTGGAAGAAAGTGGCTGCACATTTTCCAGATTCTCCTACTCACAGAACCCCAGGATGGTTTGGGTTGGAAGGGACCCTAAAGTTCATCTCATCCCACCTCCCACCATGGGCAGGGACACCTTCCACTGTCCCAGGCTGCTCCACCCAGGCCTGGGACACTTCCAGGGATGGGGCAGCCACAGCTTCTCTGGGTACCCTGTGCCAGGGCCTCCCCACCCTCACAGGGAAGAATTCCTTCCCAATATCCCATCTAAGTGTTCTCTCTCTCAGTTTGAAGCCATTCCCCCTTGTCCTGTGAAGGACAAGGACAGACAACATCAGCCCTGAGCCTTCTCTTCTCCAACCCCCGTTCCCTCAGCTCTCCTCCCTTGGCAGGAACTCTGCCCACAGACACCTTGGTGCCCCTTTGCTGGGCTTGCTCCAGGATCCTGACATCCTTCCAAAGGCTGGCTGCTCCACAGGAGGCTTCACAAGTGGTGACAGAAGGAGGCAACCACGGAATCACAGATTCATTAGGGTTGGAAAGGCTCTCTGAGATCACTGAGTCCCAGCACTGATGTCCCCAGGCACCACATCCACATAGCTTTTAAATGCCTCCAGGTTGGTGACTCCACTACTGCTCAGGGCAGGACAATCCTTTCCCTGAAGAAATTTTCCCAAATATCCAACCTAAAACTTCTCTGGAGCAACTCGAGGCCGTTTCCTCTCATCCTGTCCCTTGTTCCCTGGGAGCAGAGCCTGACCACACTGGGTCCACTCTCCCATCAGGGAGCTGGAGAGGTGAGAAGGTCCCTCCTGAGCCTAAACTTCCTTGAGACCAAACAAGGCCAACAGTGAGTTCCTTCCCACATCCCAATCCTGAAGCAGCAGCTGAGGCTCTTATGGCATCTCTTATGGCATCTTATGGCATCATATCAAATGATGTCATTTGATATGACATCAATTTTTATAGAAATTACAGAAATTTCTATAAATGTCAAGTGCTTTACACATCCAGCCACACTCAGGGCATTGATGTTTTCATTGCTCAAAGACAAAAGGTAAAAAAACCCCAAAAAACTGGAGAAGTTTAGAATTTTTTCAGCACAGTTATGTGTTATAAGCTTTAATTCCATAAGAAATATTCCTGATAAAAATAATTGTCTATGTGGAAGAAGATACTGAGACACTCAAGGAACAGCTTCCCCATCAACATCCCTGTGGAAAGATCTTTAAAATTAAAGCACTGTAAACTAGGACCGAGAAAAACTAAAAGCCTCATTAAAAGCAAGTGGGAATCTAACAGTGCTCCTCACCAAGGGAATATTAAATTGTCTTCCAACTCAACTATGGATTCACTACCACCAAATAAACCACGAGCTCTGATGGGAGATAAAAAACCAAACACACACACACACAGATGCTGCAACGTAAAACACCAGGATGAATCCAAGCATGCATGGGGAGAGATAACCAAAGGATGAATTATCCACACCAAAAATATGTTTGTGCATTTACAGATTTAGGATTCATTGTTTGGTTTTGTCTTTCCTTATCACCAGTGCAAAACTGATTTGATTTTTCAGCACCAGGCTTCCAATGTTTTGATATTAATATTATTCATGAGCTGGCAATGATCACTAAGTTAATCACTAGCAGCAAAAGTAAAAATTAAAGACAGTGTTTTTCATGGCATGCACAATTCCTTCCCAGTTTTCACATTTCTAATTCCTTGGATCAGCTGCCGTTTGATGCCTCTGTAGGATGGTAAAATAAACACTGGCACTGCCAAGGAATTGTACTACGAGGTGTAACTGTTGCTCTCTGATCAAAGGGAACACATAGGAAAGGCATCTATGTTAACAGAAGCATTATGAGCTGGAAAATTTCTATTTGTGATCTATTCAGGCTTGGCCTGAAGTGTTTAAAAAGCCCTTATTTCATTCAAATCAAAGGGCAGCGCTGAGCTCCGTGCAGGTCCTGCCTTTAACCCTCAGAGTGCCACAGCTCATGGCAGGGGATATTCAGGGGTTAAAAAAAGGGTGTTGCTCAGAACAACATCAATATCCTGCATAAATTCTAGAAATATTTCCATGTATTTGTTCTGTGCTTTCCTGGTCCAGGAGGATGTGCCTCTTAGAGCACATGACACTCATTTTACTGCATAATTCCAGAGTGCCTGAGAGAAGGATTCAGAACTACACTACCAGCTGCTAAAAATATTGGGTATTTTCCCCCAATACTAGTTTTTCATTTTTTTTCTTCTTCATTTTTCAAGCTTAAGCTGCTAGTCCTCGTCTCATGGCAAATGGTAACATCAGTCCCCTCTTCCAAAAATGAGAAGTGGGTGGTGCATGTCTACTCTTACCTGTCCTCTGAGTGTGTGGCAGGGACAGCTAGCTGGGAATGGTACAATGGAGCTGGACAGCAAAACTGGTGCAGAGTATTTAAAGACCTACGACACAAGGAAAAACACAAAGTCAAACCACCAAGTGTTTAGAAAGGGGCTTTTGGAGGGAAAGGCATATTGGAAACTCATGGTGAGGTTGGATGAAATTTGATGTACAGCTGTCAACGTTGCCAGGAAATAGAGGGAAATAGTGCCAGGTTTTAAAGACACACATCAAAGTGACGGGGATGAACTGTCCCAATGGAGGATCCAAGTTGCAAGATTAAGAGAAAATGCCAATTTAAGACTTGGGTTTTGCCTTGTCACGCAGAACAAAGGCAAAAGCTCAACACAGAATCACAGAATGTTCAGAGTTGGAAGGGACCCACCAGGACCATCGAGTCCAACTCTTAAGTGAAGGGCCCATCCAGGGATCAAACCCAAGGCTGAGGGCTGGAATTCCTATGGAAATGAAGCTTCAGACTTGCACTTTACTCTGCACCAGTCAAGCTGCTCCTCTGGTAATGGAATTACAAACACAGTGCTCTGACATGAGGAGGGACAATGCAATGGACATGGACACAAGCTTTCTTCAAGCCCAGCACTTCCAGACAGACTGCAATACACCACTCGAAAATGGGAGAGAATCCAAGTTTCACCCACGTTTCAACCAATATCCTGAACTGTGCAATACAAGTTTAATTGCCGTCATTTGTTCAAAGCGTGGAAAAAATAAAAAGAAGCTTTCCAACACAAACATTCCGCACCCCAGATTCATTAGGTTTGTAGTATTTGATTGAAAACACGAGCTGCAAAACATGACAAGGTATTGCATCTAAAGGAAAGCTCAGAAAACCTTTAAGCAACACACAGCATTTCTGGTGTTTGTGCCAGGAAACATTAAACAAGGTTGAGCACAGATAAACCCACCTAATCAAATTTCTTAAGACACAGCATTCTTCTAGGAAATCATAAAAAAAAATCAATACCTCCTTGCTCTTTGAGTGGGGACCTATGGAAGAAGTAGCCATTAAATTGAAAATTCTCATTTTAACTTGTGAGCATCCAACCTGACTGTTAACAGAGGATGTGTGTATGACCATAAATGCACTTCCCCCACCCCCATAATCTTTTTCTTGGTGTCTTGACAGAGGCTCCAGAGGATTGATTTTGTTTCTTCTGCATCCCTGAGGCTTAAGGTGAATCCTGTGAGGTCACTCTCTTGTAAGATCAAACAGAGTGGTTAAGCAAAAAGAAGGCAGGCTTTGTTCAGGAAGTAGTCAGTTACTAATCCTTTGGAAAAAACCCAAAAAAAACAAGACAAGGTCATCCTGTTCTGATTTCTCTTGCCAACAGTGTGTCAGCAACTGCAGGGCCAGGATGAGTTGGATTTTCTGTTTAAAGACAGAGACTGATGGTAACTCCTGGAAAGTACTTTTGGCAAGAGCAACACAACTCAGCCATGAGGCCCCTTCCCATGGTGCACATTCCCTGCTAACACCTCATTACTGATGATGGCATCCTCCAACCAGTGGGAACGATGACCAGAACAGTTCCAAGGAAAGATGGAGAATGTTCCTGAAAGCACTGATGGACCACGAGAAAAGCAGCAAAAAGTTGGATTTTCTGTGAGGAAAACCACACAAAATCCACACCAGGTGCTCCCCACAATCCACAGAGCTGGGGTAGAACATTGCAAATGTGCACAGCACGAGTCTCACACTGGGCAGGGAAACTTCACACGGGTGAAATCACTGCCTTGTGATACCTAGTTTTTTCCAGTAGAAGCAAAAGGAGGAAATTAGTAGGAGAGTGGCCCAGATTCCCTTCCTCTTTTTTTCCATACAAACCTTGCTTTCTTCAGAGAATAAATCAGTGAATGTATGAAAGAATCTCTCTGGACTCAGTTCTGCTCAACAAAACTCTTTGAACAGAGCTTGCTCCCGGCTCTTCCAAAGAGACCCTGCCCACAAGGCTCCATAAATCTGTCCTACTCTGGCTCTTCCAAGGTACAAAGAACAGAGTTCTCCCTGTCATCTTGTTTGTACTCACCCATCACACAGGACTGGGATTAGGAGCTCAGCTGCTCCGAGTGTGTGTTGGAAGGTGCAGCAGAAACACAACAGTCCTATCACCTTGACAGCAAATGAGAAGTGGGGATCCACTGACACTGGGAAGTGCCAAGAGCCAGGGCAGGTGTGCAGGAGGTGCAACAGATGACAAGGTGTGACCGAGGTACCACATGTCACTGCTGTGCTCCAAGAGCGTCTCGGAAGCCAAAGCCCAGGTTGCACTTCAGCCCCTTGTCCAACCAGTGACAGAGACAAACACAAGGCCTGGACTCTGCTCTGGAAACTTAGGGGTACCTTCACTCAGTGTTTGGGTGCCTCTCAGTGTCACTGACTGATGCCCCATCAGTCACTGATGCCTCTCAGTGTCACTGACTCATGCCCCATCAGCCTGACAGACAAGGAGGCTCAGACCTCCCAGCCTCTGACCAACACTAATTTAACCCAAAGCAATTGGCTAAATCACAATTTAAGATTCATATGTGGCATTTTGTGCCTTCTACCACCTGCTAATACAGCACTTGTATTCATTTACTGCTCTGGAACCTACCAGAAAAAGGTCAAGATTCCAATGTTTGAGGTTTTTTTGTTGTTGGTTGCTTAGTTTTATTTTTTAATTATTTTTAAAATTTTATAGTTAAGTTTCACAATGAACCTTCAACACAAGTTTGCATTCAAACTAGAATTGATTGACTGATTTTTAACACCACCAGAATAAATACATTTAAATAATTTCCAGAAGAAGTAGTCACTCCTATTCCCAGTTCCATAAATACTTGGCGCTGTTCAGATTCTACATCTCCCCAAGAGCTCATGGACAGGCTATGGAATTCTTAAAGGAAGTTCTTGTGAGAATGGACTGGAACAGTAAACCCAGAACCAAATCTAACCCAAATTCTGGCATCACATCTCCCTCAGGATAAAAAATCCAGCCCCAAAGTAGGTGAAATTGGTCCTCTCATTTCTGTAGAAATACCATCATGTTTGCCAGGAGAAACCACTCATTTGAACATCACTTCCCTACCCATCAGCAAACAGAAGTGACCATTCTTTTTAATCTTTCAGTTCTAGAGTATTGCTCAGATGTACAAATAAAAAGAAATTGATTCCTGGTCGCCACATAAACCCACAACTATATATATATATTTTTTTTTTTTTCTTCATTTCCTCTTGCAATCCCCGACAAGCCTCCCAAACCCAGCAGGCAATTTTCTCAATATTGGTTTTTAAACAACCTGGGAGAGGACAACAGGAGGCTTTTAACCTGGAACTTCTTTTGGCTTGCCATGAGATCCTCTGCTTTCCCACTGTCCCCTCAGCTGGTACCTGCTCTCAGCAGGATGGTGCTGGGCCACCATCCATAGAGAGGATCACAAAGATGTTTGGGGAGCCTGGAGGCAGCTTGTCCCCCTCCCTCTGAACAGCCCCCCCTGTTTAGGACAGGATAGGATATCCACCCCTTGGTTATTTAGCTACTGTTTAATTTAAACCATGTGTAAACCTGTGACAAAATTGTTCTTGCAACTTCTTCCTCCAAGATGATCAGCTTCCAAAAATAATAAACTGAGACTGTTGTCTCACAGAGACTTGGTAAAATTGGTCCAGGAGCACAGCTGGAGGAAATGTCTTTATACAGAGAGAAGAATGTGGTTGATGACAGGAGCCTGCTCAGCACGTTTGCTCATCTCAACTGCTGCACTTCCCCACATCCCAGTGACTTCAGACACTCTTCCTCCTCCCTGTCCCAAACAACAACCTGCTCACCTCCATCTGCCAGCATTCTTCCCTTTCTTCTGCTGCGTTTTTCCACGTGTTCCAATGAGTAGGTGGAAATAAATAACCCTGGCACAGCCCCAGGTACCTCTCCTGTCTAAAATTAGCACAGGGGGCAGGTGAGTTTATCCCGTTTTAGTCCATTCACTCCAGTGTCACCTGAGGCAGCTAAGAAGGGTTTGTTGGATTGGATTCATGCCCACAAGCTGCTTGAAGCAACACTTCCATTCCTCAGTGTTTTATCCTGATGAACAACCACTTTTAAAAGAAGTTGAAATTTTCTGGCTTGTGTCAACCCAGAGTTATGGCTGAGATTAGAAAAAAATTACACTTAAAAGTCAGTAAAGTCTGTCTTGTTGTTGTTTAATAACCATTAATAACCAGTGTAACCATTTCTTTCACGAGGAACAAAATCTGAAATATAAGCAGAGGGATCTCCTGATAGGTGATGAAGAGTAAAAGCCCTAATAATAGAGACTCATATCAACTCCAGCTGAAAGTTTGCTGATTACCCTGTTTATTAACATGCTGGGAAGGCTTTCAGAACCAACCCCCTGAGCCCACAGGACAAGTTGCTTTTTGGGAAGCAGAGAAAACAGCAAAAGCTCTTTATGGCAACTCAGCTCATCAGTCCACACTGGGCATGTCCATGACAAAGTGATTTAGCAGATGACCCACCCACATTCACAAGGGCAAATTCCTGCTGCTCTGACAACATTCACTCCTCAAATCTTCACCCCAAACACACAGGGCTGTATGATTTTGGCTTTTGAAGTCGCACTGAAACCCCCCCTTTTTCCCTGTTTTTCCCGTTTTATGTCCCTTGTTTGTAGCCAAGTGCATCAGGGTGGCACACAGAAAACATTGGTTTTTTTCCCAGGGTTATTATTAACTACAGTAATTTCTTGACACACTTGTTGGCATGTGACCTGTACAAAATTCAAGGCTGTGAAGTGCTTTTAAAATCCCTCCCAGTTGCCATGTACCTGGCAGAGCTCATCACACGCTGGAGGAGACTCCAATCATACCTTTATTCCTCTTACTTCCTTTTCAGGGGATGGCTCTTTGTGCAAAACTCCTCGGACATCAGATCCCAGGAAGGCAACAAAACAACTCATGGCAAATAATCCTCATGTAATTCCCTTGCACTGCAGTCTGAGAGCCAAGAAAATCACCCAGAAACCACAAACCGGCACAAAAATATGTTGCAGACCTGCTCTGGTGGCATTTCCCTCCTCTCCATCTCTCCCTTCCCGTGGAATAGTCACAACCTACTTAAAAGCATTATAGAATATAATCTTTTCATAATAGAAATTAAAGATATTTTCACTGGACACCAAACTTGCAGTTGCAAACAACCAGCACACCCCACTGAATTTTGCCCCAAAATGTGTAAAATTTGGTTTTTATCAAGAGGATTAAATATCAGCATTTGTGTGTTACAGTATAAATGCAAACTGAGAGTTCTTGTTGGGGATAACAGTCCCCTTTGTGAATTCCCAGCTCAAGTGCCCACAGCTGGATTTTCCAATGGAATGATCAGACACGCTCTCACTGACCTCTCCTCCATCAAAAGGGCCTGAAAATAATTATCATCCCTTGGGAGAGTGAAACCAGAGCACTCACAGCATCTTAACCAAGGAGCAGCTGTTATTTGTCCCCTCCTACAACACTAATTAACATTGTGGATAACGAGAGATCATTCTTGGAAACTTTTCGGGGGTTCATGAAAATGCAACAAACAGGCAAGAGGGATCCTTTTGCATCCTTGAAGTTTGGAGGGATCCTCGTCCTGGGCGAGCTGTAATGAGGGTGAATTTAATTAAGACTATGAATATGTAGGTGCTTATAATCAGCACCACTCCTTTCCCTTTTGATTCAATCTTACTACAAATCCATCAGTGAGAAAGGCTGCAATAATTCACTTAAGATGCATTTGTGTAAGATGAAGTTGTGCTTTCTGGGCACTTCCAAAATCTGTAGGAAAAAAACCCCACAGAGGCCAAAAGCAGAAATGAAGAGCAAAGAGAAATAAATTTCGTGTGGCAGAAGGTGAAATCAGAACCATCTTTTCTGTATTTCCCTCTCCAGAAACTACAACTCGTGGTACAAACCCCATTTCTAATGTCACACAGCAACAACCAGAGGACCCCCAAATCTGAGCAGTGCCCCCCCCAGATGGGATTTGCAGCTGATGGAAGAGGGGAAATAGCAAAGCACAAAGAATGAAATTACCCAGATCCAGTGCGAGAGAGCTACAGAAGGCAAATCCTGTTACTGAAAACAAAGGTGCACTGACATATGTTCTATTCATGCAGCAGCTGAAAAAATGCTCCCACTGATCCCAGGAGTGCGACATTGTTATTCAGCTTTTTTTAGAGCGGCAACAATCCACCTTTTTTACACTGGAAGACGTAAAAAGCGATTTTGATCATTAAAAAGAGTCTTTTAATGGCCGAAGTCTTTAGAAGATCGACAGATTTAGTTTAAGTTTTCATCTCCAAACTTACTCATGCACTGAAGAACTGTAATTAACAGTAATTAACTGTTTAACACACATTTTCAGTACTCCGAACACATCAGTTTTAAAGACCACGAAGATTTTCTCTATATGTGGGTTTTTAAGAGTTAGTTCTCAAAAAACCTCCCAGTTTACATTTTTTCTTTTCAGCAATCAGCATCAACTCTCTTAAACAGGAGTTAAAATACATAATTATAGGAGAAGTCAGAGCCCAGGGCTTGTTTTTCACAGCAGAATGATGAGGTAGGTACAAAATACCAAATCTATAAGCAGGAAAAGAGGAAAATACTGCTCAATAAAATAAGATTTCAACCTCCCTGTTAAAGAAAGCAACACACAGGGATTAAATATCCCTTCACACCATTCCATCCCCTGCTGAGAGTGACAGAACCCCCAAACCCCAGAACCCAAATTAAAATGGAGTCTGACACAAACACAGATAAACACCCAACATTCTATTTAAATTCAGACCTGCAGGGCTCCGACCCCTTTGCCAAGTTTACTTTTCCTATTTCAGCTTCCTACTCAAAGTTTATTTATTTTGGGTTTGCAGCATTTCAACAGGACCCTCAGCGTAACACAAAAGGTTAAGAAAACTTGATGGTGGGTTGGAATATTCTTTCATTGTTGTGGTTTGAGCAGTTTGCTCTTGACTGGGTGGATTTTACTCTGCCGGTGTGTGGATGGTGCTGCTGAACGTGGAGAGGATTTACTCAAATTTAATCAAATAACTGAGACAGTTGCCCCGTGATCTGCTGGAAAACTGGAATTTAACCCTCCTTGGAAAGGAGCTTTAGCCAAGGAACAGCCATTTCATGCCCCTGGGCTGGGGGAGGACAAGCCCCCAGCATGTCCTGCCTGGTTTGTTCCTGGTTTTTCACTGAACCACCTGTGTGGTTTCCATCCAAACCCCACCACAACCAGGACATGGATGAGCTCCCTGAGCTCTGTGCAAATGTCACAGCTCAGGCAGGAGCTGCTGCCCAGCAGCAAACCCACGGAATATTAAAGGTTATTATCCTCAAGCAACTGTTCAAATAAACATGAAGCAATTAAAGCACCTTTAGGTTTTGGCCAAGAATATATAAAACAGCGAAATCATTTTGCCTTATCAATATTATATTTCTTAAACCTGCATTGCATACCCTGCTCTTCATATTTCTGTATTTAAAAGACAGGTTACAGTTTAATATGACAAAGCATTCAAACAAAATGGAAGGGATACTCTTGACTCATCCTAGACACAATTCCTAGCATCCTGCATTGCTTCTTGGATGCAAAGTGGAGGGTTTTCTCCTTTTTTTTTCACTGCTAAGCACAGACTACTCACTTTATTACATCGCATTTTTAAATCCCCACATGCACAAAAACAACCATCATCTAAACATTTCTAATAAACAGATCATTCACCTGCCAAAAAAACCCCCCAAAACAGGTTAACACCCTAAAAATGGTTCATGGAAAGAAACCTACCAAACAATAAACTGATCACTACTCCCACTTCTGGAATCCTCAACACAGATATCAGAGACGTGACGACAGATGAAGAAGGAAAAGGTACTCACAAATAACACCTTCTGCAAGCCATCCTTGAATGGGGGGGAGTGGATTTGGGATTTAGATTTTCTTTCAGGCAATCTGAGGTAGAAAAGCTCTTTTCTTAAGGGGAAAAAAAAATTAAAAAAAAAATAAAAATCACATTGACAGCTTTTGCAGGCTCATTCAGGATCAGCCCCGGTGGAACATCACGGGTAAGTAAGCTGGTGATGTAACCAGCATCAAACACTGCATCAGATAAACCCAAAGGCTCTACAGGGTTATATTTTGCAAAGCCAAAAGGTTTTTCCCAGAGAGGAGGTTTAGGAAGCACAAACCAGCCACGCTGCTGTCACATTCCTGGGGGGCTTCCTTTCTGCTGCTTGAAAAAGTCCCAAAGCTGGATTTATTGTTCAACTTCATCCCCGAGAAAAAAACAATATGCTTTCTCACTTGCTATTTAGGCTGAAATATCAAAGCAGCAAATGTGGCATTTTCGAATGCACCATCTCTGCCTGCTCACTGTAGTACAGTCCAAACCAAGAAAAGGCCATTGGTCCTTTTATCTCCATGGAAACAGCAGCATCTGTGAAGACAAACGTATTCCCTCTTCCCTGCAAAGTCAATTTATAGTCACATACTATGACATAAACTGATAAGACAGCAAAGCTAATCAGCAACTAGGAGAAACAGGAGCCCAAGCAGGAGATTAAGCTCTTGCTCCAGAGAGTTTTCTTCTGTACACAGCATTTCTCATGTGAAAACTGCAAAATTAATAACCAAATCAAGCTGCTCCTGTGAGCTGATCCAAGCTGGGGGTTGGTGAACTTCCCAGTTTAACTAACAAGGATAGTCACTGAATATTTCATAGAATTAGCTTCTGCTTTAAATCTCCAGTTATATCCCATTAAATGGGGAGAAATTTAAACAAAGTAGTTCCTTGCAAAAAAATGTACTGAAGAACTATTACTTAAAAATTACCTTTTCCTTGCAAAAGCCCTGTCATCTCGAGTAGCAACAGCAGAGTGAGGAGTTTCACAACTCTCCTCCCTACTCATTCCCCATTTACCCCTTGTTTAGAACCATCAGCGGTGCAAATACCTCAGCACTAAATCATACACTGAATTCCCAGGGAAATGACCATATGGACAGGCCCGATGAGTCACCTAAGCTTGCTTTGAGTTCATTCCTGCCTACAGTGATCCTTTGTAAAAATAAAAAAGGAGAAAAAAATCAAGAAAAATAAATAAACAAAATCCACACAGTACAAAAATGTCCTTTCCCCCTCCCCTTCCTGCCCCACTCCGATGCTCAGCACTCAGGCCTGACATCCCCGAGCCAGCCAAGCTTCCCTCCCTTCCTTCATGAATCAATCTAATGACCATCTGCTCACATTATTAAGTTAAATATATTCCAGAACACACTGATGAGGGCAGCTCATTTGCCATGCTCAAGTGATCAGTCCAGAGCTGCTCCGTGGCCAGTTGTAATATTTCCAGGACGAGGGGGAGCAGGTGGCCAGCCAAATGTTCCTGATCATCACCTATGCAAGTCCTCAGGATAAAGGGAAGCAGGAACTGACAAAGATGCTGCAAAGCTAAAAAGAAAATGGGTGAGGAAGGAGGTCTGATGAAAAACCCAACTGATTTGCAAGTGAATTAGTGTTACTTAATTGTGGCGTCCCAGTACCTGAAGGGAGCAGACAAGAAAGATGGAAAGGAATTATTTCCAGGGGTCTGGAGTGACAGGATAAGGGGGAATGACTTCAAACTGACAAAGAGTGGGTTTGGATTGGGTATTAGGAAGGAATTCTTCCCTGTGAGGGTGGGGAGGCCCTGGCACAGGGTGCCCAGAGAAGCTGTGGCTGCCCCATCCCTGGAAGTGTCCAAGGCCAGGTTGGAGCCACCTGGGGTAGTGAAAGGTGTCCCTGCCCACAGCAGGGGTGGAACTGGAGGATTTTTAAGGTGTCTTCCAACCCAAACCATTCTGTGATTCTGTCTAGCAGAGGTGCACTTTGGTTTCCCTGTTCTGCTTAACCATCCACCCTGATAAAAATCAAATTGATGATAAGTAATTTGTAGGATTTTCAGGGCAGCCACAGTCCCAGAGTCACAGCACCATGTGCTGGTGCTCTGGCACTGCAACAGGAAACCTGTGGGGAGGCAAAAGCCCCCAAATTCACCTTTCCTTCACATAATTGGCCTGCAGTGCTTGGCTGTGGCATCAACAGGTACCTCAGCAGATCCATTTTAGCAAAAATACATCGATGTGGTGCTGCCCCACACAGCAGAGTGAGCTCCACACAATCCAGCCTGGTGTGGCAATTCCCAAGTGTCTTTGTTGATTTGGTTCAAAAAACCTTTGCTGTGAGTTAGATCCTGTGACTCCAACTCCCACAGGCCCATGGCTCCTGAGCCAGATGTCCCCACGTCACACTGAGGGCCTGCTTTGAAGGCCTGGTTTGTAGCATCCATACCTTGAAACACAGAAATGCAGCACTACAGGGCACTGACATGGTCACAGGGTACCTGTTAACTTTGGAAGATGAATTCTCTTTCGACTAAATTCAGATAAATCAGGGAAATACAGATTTAGACAAGTGGGTTCTCTACTGCACAGCCTGAAGGTATCTTGCCTCCCAGAGCAGCTTTATTGTGATGCAAGTACTGCCTCGTTTTTAGCCGCCACCAAACACAGAGCACTGAAAAAGTACAATTTTCAAAGGTGCTTGTATGTTCTGAACCTGCACATCACAGCCCAAACCCTCCCAGAGCCATCAATACATCACATAAATGAGAAATGCCTGCGAAGAAAATTCCATGAAGAGCCACACAGAACAGCATTCCAACCCACTGCAAGGTCAAGTAGCTCAATCACCACTGGTGTATGAGGAAGAGAAAATACAGGCTGGGCAGCTTGGTCCCATTTTCTGCTTTTAATTCCAGTTTCTGCAGATGTCTGGCAGTGCAGTGCATGGCTTGAATTATTATGCAGATATTCAGAAAGGTGCTCTGTGGCTGATAATCAATCCAGATCAAAGAGGGCAAGATAATAGTTATAAAGTTTTTACAATTCTTGTGTTTGGTACAAGCTTTCAGTTGGGTTGTACTTTTTGTTTTGATTTACATCCAGAAAAAAATAACTGAGAAATTCACCTTCTGGCTCTAAACTCAGCTGGTTTTATTCAAGATAACAGACTCACTTGCCTAATTTCTGGTGAACACTGGTTTAGCCAGCTTTAGTTCATCTCTCTCTCAAAACAAAAGGAATTGGGCTGATGAGTAAGTGTGGGATAAAGTCTGCCCACGTTTGTATCTCAGCAGAATGAATTCGAATGTTTTACAATGGATTGATTACTACAAAGGGAAAAGTCAGTGACTGCACAGGCTATTTAGCTTCAGCTTTTAATGTAGAAAAAGGCTTTTCTTTACAGAAAAAAAAAAGCCCAGTAAGTAGGGCAGAGCTGGGGACATGGGGCTGAGTCCTTCCAGCACTACAAAGTCCCCTCAGCAAGACACTTGTACAGTGTGTGACTTGATGTCACTGTGAAAAGACCTGGACAAAAAAATGCTCCACTCATTATCCTGACAAATCTGCAACCTGAAAGTATTAAATCTGCATTAAATACAAAGACCCTGATCTCACTGAAGTGTTTGGGAAGAACACCCGTGGGCTTCAGTAGGGACAGGTTGTCACAATAAATGTCCAGTTGTACCAAGTCCTCCCAACATTAACAACCTGCCACATCAATGACCTGCACAACCAGAGAACGACGTGTTCCCAAAACCCAGTTTTCCCTGCTCAGATTCCTGTTCCACCCATTACTGCAAGGAATCAACAGATCAGCTCAGCAATATCAAATATTATGATACAACAGAGCTCCTGTGGGATCAAATTTTCCACAGAATAATGATTTGGGCATCTTATGTCCGGGTGTTTTCACACAGTGACATCAAGTGTCTCGCTGAGTTATCTTTGCCAGGGATGGCAAACATGGCACAAAGCTGTTTGTAAAAGCAACTTGTCATCTGAGAGCTCATACACATTAATTATATGGGGAAAATATCCATTACTAGCTAAAAACTCCCAAGTATTCTCTCCTACCTGAGGCTATGTCTTGGATGAGACGGTGTTGGGTGATAGGCCGGACTTGATGATCTTAAAGGACTTTTCCAACCGAGTTAATTCTGTGATTCTGTGAAACCAGTGGCAAGGGGTGGAACTGGATCCTCTATAAGGTTCCCCCCAACCCAACCCATTCCATGTCTCCACGCCTGAATTCCTGGGCCTGTGGAGCCTCCCCTCAGCCCCAGAGGAGCATGGCTGGCACAGGGATCCCACCACACCTGAGCAGGGCACAGATCAGCCAGGCAGCCCCTGAGCGCACGAACAGCCTGGGCATGGAGGTGGAGGGTCCACAGCACGGCTCAGGGAGGGAGGAGAAGGAGGGGGAGAGCACCCAGCCCCTGCCAACACCTCACATCCAACACTTCCACAGCCCCAGGGCTCTGGAGGGGATCCCAGGCAGCCCCTCCTTGGCACAGCTGGTTCCAGCCCCTCTCAGCCCCAGAGGGATGGAATTCTGGATTGCTGATTTCACTTGCACTCCCAACACACCAAATGTGTTCTCCAAGTAACAGTGGGAATCCTAAGGGATGTGAGAGAGATGCTGTGCTTGGGACGTGAAGGGAAGGACACAATTCCATCTTCTCCCTCCTGCAGGAAACAGTAACTGAGTGTTATTGCAGTGCTAAAATATTGAAGCTCAAAGCAAAGACAAACAGTTGTAAAAACTGCCAAAACCTTCCCATGTCTGGCTACAGTATTTTCATTTTCAATCACATTTCAAAATATTTTTCATGGCTGTAGTAGCTCTGTCTGAAGCCTCTGAATAATTTTTTCCTGTTTCTTTTAGCAAGATGGCCCAAAGCTTTCACTGGAAGCTCCTTCTAATTTTCAGCTGATGAGTTCATACACATTTCCTTGGGTTGAATTTCCTTTGCAATACTAATTTTATCCCTGTATGTTCTGAGCTTTATATAGATGCTGAATGCATTTATCTTTTGTATCTTACATGCTTCCCATTTACCCTTAATATAATTAGAGGTAGTTATTAAATCTACTTCTTCACCAAAATGAAGCCTCTGTTGAATTTCAGTAGCTTCCAAATTAGTCTTTTATCATAAAATAACCTGCAAGTATTAATCAATACTGGCTGCAGTTAGAGTTGTGAAAAAAATGTTGGTCATCACTCACAATAAATCTTTTTTCTACTTCTACCTTGACATTAGTTTTAAAATTATCCTTTGTTTTTCATTAAGCAACTTAAGCCCCAACTAATAAACTGCTTCCTTCAAGAACTCTGCTAAACCAAGGCTCTAACCAACTCTTTATATCTCCTCTCACAACTGCTTTACAAAGGAAGCCTTTAAAAAATGAAATCTTTCCCACCCAATTTAAAATAATTCTGCAGCCTTCAGTCAGCCCTAACACAGACTTCAACTGAAAATGTTAAAATGCTTTGTATTCAATGGCTCAATTAAATTGGTAATTGCATTAAAATAACCACACATTAATTTTGAGCCTTAACAAAACTCTCTACTAAGACTTTATGTGGCTGCAGACCCTTGGTAAGGAGCTCTCCAGACCCTTTTTGGAATCTCTGGGCCAGTTTTGGCCTGTTCTTTGTCATCCAGGCTATTCTAGCCCCTTGCACTGGATGTGACACTGGAAAAATGATCGGCTCTTGAAGTAACACAAACTCTCAGTTAATGAATTGGTGCATTTTAAGTATTAAACCCTCAAGTTCTCCAGGCCCTTGCTGAGCTCCTGAGGGATTACAAACAACATTTTATCTGTCATCCGCAGCAATTTCCCCCCCTCCTTAACTTTCCAAGGATTTTGTTTGCTAATAAAGAAAATGTGAATATGCTCAACACCTGATTTGTTCCTGTGCCTGCATTTGATACATTTCCATTTCTATCCTATGATTCCATTTCTTTCACTGTAGGTAACACAATTAATTGTCCAAGGCCAGGCTGGATGGGGCTTGGACCTGGGCTAGGGGAAGGTTTCCCTGTCCATGGCAGGGATGGAATGGGATGAGCTTTAAGGTCCTTTTCACCCCAAACCACTCCATGATCCCATGAAATGTGAGAGAACTGGTGTCCCATGAGAGGAGGGGAATCAGGAATCCCCTCCCTTCAGATACAACCATGGCAGAGTAGAAATGCCCAAGGCACCAAGGTGAGAAAGCCCAACTTTGCTCATTCCATAAATCCAGCCTGGTGTCTGCATCCCCAGCCCCAGGTGACACAGGGCTGAGCAAGAGCAAGAGGAGGCCCAGGATGTGCAGAACACGAATTAGTCAGAAATATTTCACAAGAGGACAAATCAACTCCTCTTGAGCTGCTCTGTCCACTCATAACAAACACAACGATGCTTGAACTAGAATGAAAAAGATGGATCAAAATCTATGAAATCTTAAAACACCTCAGGGACTGCCTGTGCCACTCAAACAACTCTGTGTCTACATATTTATCACCACACCCTCTCATTTCAGAGGTGGAATTTCTAGAAATGCCATTATAGTGCTGTTGGGATGCTGGAGGGATTGGAGAATCGGTTTCCAGGGTTTCACCTAATCCTGCACTGGCACAAATTTGGGCTGAAGGGATTCAGATATGGATGTGCTGCGCTTAAATCCTCTGCCACGATTGCTTTTCTACCCAAACAAGAGATGTGTGTACTCTGAGTCTTATGTGAGATACCCTAAATCAGCTTATTGAGGTACCATCTCTATTTGAAATATCAATTATCCTCTTCTATCAGCTGAAGTGTTTGCAAACACGTCCCAGGAACCACAAATTCACCGCCAGGACCCTCCCACTGATGCCCATTTCAGCCACTAAGTACCACTGTGGGTTGGGGTTTTTTAGCTGGTTTTGGTATCTAAACTTTAACACGTCTCTGATCATCATAACACATTTAATTACCAAGAAATTCACGGCCTCTGGCAGAAAAATCCCAACTTCGGGCACTGATTTTGAACACCCCGTGGTAAGTCTTTATGTGACAAATTAGTGCTGAAAAATTATGCAGGAAAATTAAACCACTAAAAGGCCATTAAGGAGCATTTCCTGCAGATTTGATTGCTCCCAGTACACAGAATTTAAGATTAGTGTTGGGTTTACTCAATTTTGGATGTAAAATGACCTGAACACGGCCAGGACAGAACTCAGAGAGCACAAATACATTTTCATCGGGGAAGAATAAGAATGTCTTGGTAGCATTTTTTTAAATTTAAATGATATAATCCCACAATTTCAGCCACATGCCACTGGTTCTCTTCTGCTTCCCCATCCACCCTTTTATGTGATATATACGTATATATATATATATTTGAAACATATGGCGAGAGCTACAACAACTGAGGGCTTAACTGGTGTTTTTGCAAGAACAAAATCCCTTCCAAAAATCAGATTTATACTCCCCTTGATTGCCCATGATGGGAACTATTATCCCGAGTGAGAATTCTCAGGATGAGAAGAGACTTGGAGACACAAGAACCATTTCCAGCCTTTCCACAGCTGTGCCTCCCGGCTAAGAGTAGTGCTTTAAGAAGGAAACAAAGCGTTCTCAGGCAATTCTTGTAGAACTGCCAACTTCAAGATTTTACTTGAGATCAAATTCCTGATTTTGTCTCCTCTCTTCATCATCAAAACCATCAGGGCCTGCAAAGTGCTGGAATAATTCTCTATAGTGTGGAAATACTTACTCTGACCCTTCACTGGACAATACCTTGACTGCACCGAACTTAAAGACATTACATATATTTATTTTTTCCCATTTATTTGGTTATACTACATAGCGGGGGGTTGGAAGAGGATGAGCTTTAAGGTCCCTTCCAACCTAAACCATCCTGGAATTCCATGAATATGCCAAGAATGAAGAACCAATGCAGAAAAAATTCTATAAAATTACAGGTTTGATCATGACTGAGCAACAAAATTCACACTGAGGAAAAATTCAGGGCTGGACTACTTCAGACACAGAAAAACTAAGAAGAATGTAATGAACTCCTGCTCATCTTCTGGCCTCAAAGTAAGGCCATATTTGTCACCATAAGATGCTTTACAAACATTAGTAAACTAAATTAGTAAATTAATGTAATTATTAATCATTTGAGACAAGGTAAGAGGAAGAAGTGCCCGTGTACAGCTCAGGATATCACAGATACTGCTGATGGTTTTATTCTTTAATATGTATTTCTGACCTCACCCAGAATCCCAAAGTCATTTTACCCAACAATTAACTAATCCAGAGCATCTCAGAAAATCATTCAACTGGGCTACAAATAAATAAACACAAGTTCTGAAGTGTTTCCTTTGTGCACATGAATCATGTATTTTATTCCTCGCTTTAAACTCTGACTGCAGCTGCTGTCCAATGGATCTTATGCAACACAATGACATTAACCTTCTTTGTTTCATCTTTCCCACATGAAAATAAGCTGGGATTTCATTATTTTTTTTCAGTATTCAATAACAGTGAAGGAATTTTCAAAATATTGTTCTTAATAGTTTTTTAAAAAATCCAGCTGAAGTATTTTAAACGAAGGGAAAATTGCAAATTAATGGTCGTTTAATTATTTTAGCAACTAGAGCCATGGCAGATTCCACAACAAGGGTCTCAAACTCAATTTTAGTAACAAGGCTAGTTGGAATGTTTGCCCCAGAATTATCAGCTAGATGGTCAGCAGATCAATCATATTAATTAAACAGGCAAGACTGGAGACAAGTGATGTCAATAAATCTGTCAATAAGTTAACACAGAAACCAGTGCCACCACTGCCCCCAGGGTAAATAGCAACAAAGCCCAGTTGGATATTCCATGGATGCACTGCTGGCTGCAGCGGCAAGTTACAACACAAGCACAGTGACAAGAGCAAGCACAGCATTTAAATTCCCTACAAGATTAAAGGAGAACCTGAGGAGACAATGAGGAAATCCCAGCTGAGCTCCTGAGGCCTGGATTTTGGGATGATCTTTGGGTTCTATAAAGTGATCTGGGTCAAGCTCTAAGATCTAGTTCCTGTGCCCCAAGTGACACGTTGTGCATGACATCTCCAAGTCCTGCATTTGATGTATTTGCTTTTAAAATGCATTTTAAACTCAGAGGAAGGTCAGCAGAAGGATTTTTGGAAACATTCAGCAGTTTTGAGAAGGTGGAAGGGACACCAGTTTGGTGCTGCTGGCTGATGAAGGGTCATCAACTCAGTAACTTCAGATAAGAACCTCGCAGTGAAACAATCCCAGAAGGGTTTGGGTTGGAAGGGACCTTAAAAGCCACAAAAAGGGACACCTTCCACTGTCCCAGGCTGCTCCAACCTGGGACACTTCCAGGGATCCAGGGGCAGCCACAGCTTCTGTGGGCAATGATGATGGGTGAAGAGACAGAGGAAGAGCAGCAGGTCTGCACTGGAGTTCTGACATTCAGAAGGATACCCAAAGGAGATTTCTTGGGAGAAAAGCCCTGTCAGTCTGTACAGGGAATGCACACAGAACCTGTGTGATGGACAATAAAACCTCTACAACAACTGCACATGGAAAGGATCTGCAATATCCTCCTCATATTTCATCTGCCCAAAAAGCAAAGGGGGAGCCAGACATTTCAAAAACTCCACAGCTGCACCTGCAGGATTACGACAAATTTCAGAGAGGACTTGGTGACAGTTGGAAGATGAAGTTTATAACAACCCAAATGTACTGCCTGAAACACTGAAAAGCACCAATATTCAACGTTTGTTCTCATTCCTTGTGCTCTCCTGCATCCTGAGATGAGTCAACATTACCACCAGAATCCAAACAACATGTGCTTCAGCGCGTGCTGCTCACAGGCCTCCAAAACAAACCCACAGGGCTGTTGGAAACATCAATCAAAACACCTTCCCCCCAACAGGCAACCCCACCTCCCACAGCACCCAACAAGCACCGCTCCCTCCTTTCCTCCCCACTCAGCATTGCTTTTCTCTTGACTATAAACCTACACTTTGCACAGGGAGTGGGAGACAACTCAAGCCCTCAGCAGGAGCCCAAATCAAAAGGCCATCTGCTCCCAAAATCTTCTTTCCACAAGCATTTCACGGACACACTTTTCATTTATTGGTTTCCATCCACTTTGGGCCACAAAATGGGGCACATTTTACAGAAATGTGGGCAATATTCTGATTTTTCCCACTGGCAGAGGATTCCTTGCACCACTCTCCTTGCTCTTCCCCAACTTTTGTTCACTTTTATAATGCAAGTTGTGATTTGGACAAAGTCCCCAGGTCAACACAAATCCCAGCACTCCCCGAAACACAATTCATTTTTCCACCATAACCCTTCAGCTTCTAACAACCTGAGCTCTAAAATGAGTGTGTAGCTGTGTGTGCTGCTTCTCTGGAGCATCTAATATAAAATCACCAAGGCTGAAAAAGCCTTCCAACATCAGGTCCAACCTCTGACCAAGTCCAACCACAGCCACTAAACCACATTGCAAAGTGCTGTGTCTACTTGTATTTTGAACAATTCCAGGGATGGGAACTCCACGACTTCCCTAGGCAGCCTCTTCCAGAGCTTAACTACTCTTCCAGTGAGGAAATGTTTACTAATATCCAACCTGAACTGCCACTGGTGCAACCTGAGGCCGGTTTCCTCTTGTCCAGTCACTTGTTCCCTGGGAGAAGAGCCTGAACCTCACCTGGCTCCACCTCCCTGTCAGGGAGCTGTAGAGAGCAACAAGTCTCCTTCTCTCCAGATTAAACAATCCTAGAATGTCTACAGGCAGAGTATTTAGCTCAGTGAATTAAAAGCAAATAAAAAATCAGCTCTCCATCCTGTCAAGGTCCTTCTGCCAAAGCCTGAACAAATAAAACCCTTGTGCACGTGGCACTCGGAGCAAGAACAACAACTGCACTCCAGTTTGCACACAAGAGGATTCTTTTGCTCACAAGGACTCCAGAACACACACTTGGAGACACAACCCCCCCCTTCAAGTGCCATTTGCCAGCTCTTGTTGCTGGCAGCAGACGCAGGGCCTTGGCCGGGTTCCTCAATGCAGCAGCAGCATCAGGCTGGTGGAACAGCTGCTGGTGGCAGCGGAGCAGGAGCCCCCAGGCAGCTTCTCCTCCTGGAGCCTTTGGAATTCAGCCACCCCGGAGCCTGGAGAGCAGCTACTCCGGGTACTAATGACCTTGGGAACCACAGCACTGAAGCTGGGCTCTGCCAGAAGAATCCTGAGATCCTCTACACCTTGGGTTTTTTTAAGACTTGATCCATCGCAGCTCTTTTTGTTCATAGCTCTGTTTGGTTATAAATATTAAAAGCAGCTGTTTAAGCAATTTAAACAACCTTTCAGAGCAACACAAAGAAATAAGACAGCTCCTAGCAAGGCCCTGTTGTTAAATCCACAGAAATGGGACAGCTTCAGCAGCCTTTCACATTTCAAGTTATAATTTGATATGCCATGCAGTTCAAGCAAGGGCAACATCTTTGAAAGTTTCCAAGTACAGGGGCGAGCCGTGGAACATTTTCTTATTTATTATTTTATATGCAGAAACGGCTTGAAAGAATTTCAGAAATTCGGATACCAGAATTCAGAACAATCAGTGCAGGAGCAATCCTGTATGTTTACCCCATTTCAATTCTCCTCCACACACAGCAGCTGCCAACTTGTTAATTAGCAGGACCGGATTAAAAAGAAATCACAGAATCACAGAATGGTTTTGTTGGAAGGGACATTAAAGACCATTTAGCTCAAACCCTCTCCGTGGGCAGGGATGGTGGCGGAGATGCCACCCACTACATCAGGTTGCTCAGGGGCCCATCCGACATCTCCAGGTATCAAAAGAACATCCAAAAATTACCTTTTTCTCCCCATATTTATTTTCCTGAGGTAACCTGTGAGCCACACTAAGCCACAGCAGTGCAGCCATATTGTCCTCTCTGTATTTCTCTATATTTCAATGAAATGTGCATTTACAGCAATAGTTTAACATGACTTTAGTTAGGCTCAGGTGGGTGACGTGGTGACATCCTCTACAGTGACTTCCATTTGCTGAGGGTATTTCTGGCAGACCTGTTAAAGGGAGGTGTTCAGGCTGGTGTTTTAGGCTGGGGATTAAGGTGACCAGATGCATTCCCACTTAGCTGCGGCTCCCAGAGCAGTCTGGCAGGCAGGGTAGTAGCACTGCAACACAGTTTTCTTGGCACAGACACAAAGACAGGAGCCAGAGAGCAGTTTTCTCTTCAGTGCTGACTGTGTTTGTTGCAGCAAGAAGGAAAAAATCCCCCCAGCAATACCCAACCACCAACTGGGTCTCGTATTTCTGAAGTTATGTGATTTACAGATTATAAGGCATAATTAATGGGGCATAATTAATAACATATTTAGACTATATTACTGGGATGTTTGTTCAGCTCATCATGAAACTCAAAATGAGAACACTTTCAAAGCATTTTTTATATATAATGCGCAATTCTGTAAGAGTAGAAACCATAGAAATATTCTAATGAACTCTAACCACATGGTCCTTGAACAGAAGTTTGTCTAAAGCAATTAGTCTCTTTCCCATGCAAATATCTGAAAATAGAACAGCAGATGATGAAATAATTTGTTGTCTATTTGTGCAACAGAGAACACCCTCATCAGGAGGTACAGCACTGGGAGACACTTGAAGCTGAGGTTTTGAAAATCCATTGATAAAACGCCACCACCCAACATGAAAAAAATATGTACCATCATTTAAATAATACCATTTCAAAAATGTCAACATTTAAAAAAATGAACAACCAAACAAAGTCGCCTACACTTGAACAATTCTGTCCCCCTTTCCAAGGACTCACAGTTCAGTGAGTCCCCAACCACAGGAGCATCTTAGGAGCCAATAAACCAGGTAAATTCTTCATCCACCACTGTGTCTTTTAAATCTGGATGAGCTCCTGATCAACCACATTCTGTGTCAGAGCATCGCACACTTTCATTATTTATCAATGTTTCTATTTTCTTCACCAGTTTTTCATGGCAGGTTTGACTTTTTCCTTATAATTAAAGGCCTATTAATAAAAATGATGGAAGGAACTTTACTCAAGATTATTGGGTTACAATTCCAGACCTAAAATCATCTTTTTGGGCTCTCAGGGCTCCTTTGGCCACATGGAAGAGTGACAAGGGCCAGGGCAAGATGACACTGTCACCAGTCAAAGCACTGGGGGCAGAGACCAAACTTATAGTCGGTGAATCTTTTCTGTTTGCAGAGTTTTGGAGGCTGAATCCCACAAAAATGTGCCTATAAAACCCCCAGTAGTGCAAGAGGGTTTTGTTATTTTCAAAAATACATTCAAAGATGTTTCAAAGAATATTTTTCTTGCTGGGAAAAAATTGGCAATCAGTTTCCATTTTACTAAATAATAAACCAGACATTTCCTGTAACATTTACTCCAGAAAAATACTAATTTTAGCCTAACTTAAAATGCAATTAAAATTAAAATCTAGAGCTAACTGCAAATGGAACAGCACTAGTTTTCTGACAATGCTAATATTATTCTGATGGATTATTCAGCTATTTCCTAGACATCCGATCCCTCAGCCTCACCAAGAACCTATTTATTAGTGATATTTTTTCTTTATGCTACAATTGCTGCCCTAATGGGGAAAACAAAAAAAATTGAATTGCTCATATTTAGGATTTCATTCCAAATAATAAAGTGGAGCTGTGGCATTCAGGCCCACAGGATTTGTCAGAGAAACATATTTGGCTGGGCCCAAACTGAGAAGTGACACAGTTCAGGGTGGGAATGTTCAACTCAAAGGACTTTTAATGTCTGCAAGACAGGCCAAATCTTTCGGTGCTGAAGGGGATTACAAAGAGAAATGTGGTTTCTTATATAGGACAAACCCAGCACTTCCTGAGGCTGCTGAGAGAAATCCATGGGCAGAACAAGGTCAGCAGCTCCTGAGGCAGCTCAGCAAGGGGAGAAATCCTACAAAAAGCCCTGTTGGAGCAGAGGGGGATGAAGGTCATGCCTTGAGAGGGGAAGGCAAAGAATGAGAGCGGTTTTGCTTTTAAATCAGCGCTGCTTGCCCTTCCTCTGAGGGTCTGGGACACAGACTTGAAATAGGAAGTAAATATGGAAAGGAAGTTTCATCAGCCCAGGCCAGTGGGCTCAGCTTATGCCTCTGAAACTCCCAAACTTCTCAGCCCAGTTTGAAGTTTAATAGACAAGGGCAACAAGAGTGTATTTATTTTTAAAGCAAACAGCTGAATATCTGGATCTATGAAATTAACACCAAGCCAGGCAAGAAAAGCTTTCTTGAAAAATTGGTGTATAGTCCAATGTCTCACTGCTCAAATCCTGGCTCAGGATTTTGAGTTAATGGTGGCACTTGACCTTTGAGGTCTTTCCCAACCTTAATGACTGTGATTTTCTTAATGCTTTGGCCATGCTGCTTTAAGACCATATTTTGTGCGAAAAGTCTTTCTGGTGTTGGGACTAAATCTGCAACTCACTCCCCCCCAGCCCATCCCTCCTGCCTAAGCCACCCCAGGTTTTCCTCTGGGACTAAAAGAGCTGAATTCTGTGTGAAGCACAGGGAGAAGGCTCAGCCTGGTCAGTTTGGGGAAGAAAGGCAAAGGGAGGAATAGTCACTGTCACTGTCAAGAGGCTGTGAGTGTTCTACCTGCTTGGGTTTGGGCAAGAATTCCTTTGGCAAATGAAGAAACTTTAAATGCCAAGAGTGAGTCATCCCTTGTAAGCAGAATCCAACAGACTTGCCAGCAGCTCTGAGCAGATCTCTGCTTCCTCAATGTATGGTGAACTCTTTGTTACTAGTCTGAAGGTATAATTAGAAGCAGAGATATAAGACAAACTTTTAAAAATAAAATAAGAAGGATGGTAAGATATTAATGTGGGTGGCTCAGACTTTAGTCTTTAACTTCAACTGAAAGTTAGTGTAGGTACAATAATAAACCTTGAAGTGGTGTTGTTATTCCAGGGGAAAGCAGAGAGGGCTGCTCTTCAATCCAGGGCAACGTGTGTTCCAGTAATGGTCACACTGCAATAACAAATATATTGAGGTGCAGTCAATAGGGGTTGAGTGAGCGGGTGTGCACCAAAAATGCAAAATGATTCTAAGTGGAACAGGCTCCCCAGGGCAGTGGGCACAGCCCCAAGGCTGCCAGAGCTGCAGGAGGGTTGGGATGATCCTCTGGGGACAGGAGGGGACTCTTGGGGATGGGCCTATGCAGGGCCGGGGGTTGGACTGGATGGTCCTTGGGGGTCCCTCCCAGCTCAGCGCATCCTGTATCTTCTGAATACACAAATTACCTTGTTGTTGTAACAACATGAATTCCTTGGTGGGAAATTCAACTATTGGTGGCTCCTCTGGGATCTGGCTCATGCTGTGCTGGCTCAGGCAACACTCAGAGCCCAGGGAAACCCAGGTTCCTCTTCTTTGGAGGATGGATTTCAATGTTAATTTTCCCTTCAGCAAGTGAAGGAATAATCTCTGTCCATGAAACACCAGCTACACACCAGTGCCTACAACAATCAGCTTCTCCTCTCTGCTCCAGACAAGCCAAAGCATCCTTTGCCTCTCCAATCCACTCATCTCATCCAGGCTGTTTCCCAAACACAGCCCCAAGTAGGTTTTGCAGAGGAGCCTTAGGCCAGGTCTGACGTGAGTCACCACAATGACTCAGTTCTCACTCCTGTTCCTCAGACACTGATCCAACATGGCACAAATCTGCCTTCTCTGAGGGTTATTTATAGCTCCCTGAGTCACTGACTAATGAGAGCTGCCTCTGCAAGCCAACCATTTGGTAGGAAGGCCGTGCACAGAATACCAGACACCACCAGAGGCACGGGGAGGAGCTCACTCATCACAGCCCAGGCCACACTCAACTTATTCAGCACTTCTGATTAATGAGATGGATTTTCCCTTCCTCAAGGCCACATCGTTTGATGTGTGTTTAGTCAACCTCAGGTAAAACTTGAGAGTTTTCACTCATTTTTCATCTCTCTTCAACCACAGAGTCCCAGCTATTGCCTAGAAGTTTTATTGTGGGAATATAGTTTATTAAAACACACCTAGTTTAGGATCAACCTCTAGCTGAACTCCTTGGAAAACCAATTGAACAACATGGGAATTTATAAACAGATATAAAAGAATGAGAAGCAGCAAGCCTTAGACAGGAGCTCATCCCTCCTTCCTCAAATATCACATATACTGGCTTAAAAATATGATAGTAACACAGTATTTCTCTGCGTGGGGTTACAAAGCATTCTGATAAATCAAACAAACAGACAAAAAAAGTGGAACCTGTCAAACGTTTTGGGGATCACTTGCTAAATTAAAACAGCACCTGTAAACGGCAGAGTTGCAGATTAAAATTTGCTTCTAATTAGAAATTAATTACATAACATGCCTGTATAAATCTTAAGTGTCCATTTAGGTTTTTAGCTGAATTTACCACAGAATCTAGGGCAAGGATTCAGAGTTTTCAGTATAACAGCTCACATGATGCAGGACCATTCATTCATGATCATCCCTGCTACAAGAGCTTAATGAAAACCTGTGACTCCGTTTGTACAAAGAATTGTCATAAATAAAACTATGAAATAACACAGATTAAGAGGCGAATGAATTGTTGAAATACATATAGAGAAATTCAGCAACTGGCTGCGCAGTCCCTGCAGGGCAAAGAAAATAGAGATAAAAATGTCTGGATGCAAAGGTAAAGGGTACTGGAGTTCTTTGGGGTTCTTGTTTTCTGTGTAATTTTTGTTTGTTTGTTTGTTTTTTTAACAGTCCAGAACAAGGACTGTCTGACAAGATCCTCAGTGCTGCCTGAATCCAGTAGAACAGGAGCCACATGGTTGTTTTTGGTGGTCACAAAATTAGAAATGTGGTTCTAACAGGTTTTTTTCTTCCACTTGACTCCCACCCTCCCTTCTCCTGCTGCTTGGGGCAGGATCTGTGTGGAGGCATTTTGTTCCAACAGAACTAAAGTGCCTGAGGAGGTTTGTACTTTTCACGACTTCAGAGACGATGAAAATATCAGATGTTTTCAAATCCCAGTGTATTAAACCACTGTATAAAAAGAACCTCTCTAACTGGCACCAGAGATCCTGAACAAAACAGATGCAACTTCTCAGGAGAGTCAGGGAACTGCTGAAATGACTTTTTTTTTTCCCTTATCAGTATAAAAAGCTGCTGTTAAAGCAGTTATTTCTTTCAGCTGCTGATTGAAGGCTATTCACCATGTTCTTCCCCAGTTAAACAACCTGGCAGGTTTCAATAATAGATATTTTAGAGAAATACTGCTTTTATCTTTTAAACACCACTCTTAAGATTCTTTCCCCCTCCCCCCGCTTCAGACACAGATCTTAACACTGCCAAATCAAATATTTTAGCCCACCAATTAAAGGTCAACTCTGAAAAAGAAAGTGAGATATTCGGCAAAACATCCAAACGGGAAGTTTGAAAGCCCAGCTTGTTTTACTGCAGGGTATTTATAGTGCACATATGCTTCACCAGCCCAAGGATCTTACTGAAACCTTCCTCTGAGTTGACTATTCCCTCACACGAAGCATCTGCTGAAAGGAGGCAGATGAACTTATTGTTTTCTGCTAAAAACAATGTTGTTTGAAGCACCACTCCATTAAAAATATCCCTTTTGGTGAGTCAGCAGATGAGCCTCTTGTTTGCAGAAGTTTTGCTCCGACAACAGAATCAGAATCACAGAATCACAGAATATTCTGAGTTGGAAGGGACCCATAAGGATCATACGCTTTGAATGAAATCGTTTCGTCACCCCAAAACGTCGCCCTCTCACCAGACACGTCCCATTCAATTTCTGTATTTCATCAAAGCTTAAAAGTGACTAAATCACGCCAGTCAAAGGGATCAGATTTGATTTCCTGTGGCTGACACTCCCCACGTGCCGGGGATCGCAGGTTTCCATGCTTCGTGCAGGATCCAGAAGAGGGCAATGTCTGGCTTTGGAAAGGATTTCTCGCTCGAGTCCCTTCCTGCAGTAACACACAAACTGTGCAAGAGGGAATAAATAGTGGCACTATTAGGAAAATCACAAGCAAATACTCTGATGGGAATGATCGGAATGACTCAGTTCATTTTGCTCGTTTCCAGCCAGCACTGGAGGGATCCAGAACAAAGACATTGGAACTTCCCCACCACACGAGATAACTGCCACAATTCACCCAGCAAGGAGCCATTTCATCATGTCTTCTGACCAGCTGCCCAGAGACCATCGACCAAGAGTTCCCAGATCGGGACCCATGTTAACTTGATGCAAAACGTTCTGGAAGTGCTGTTGGATGCCAAGACATTATCCCAGCACTTCACTGAGCTCTGGTGATAGTTTGAGCCTCTCACCAATGCACAGAGAAAGACAAGGAAAACATTCTCCCTGTTCATTGGGGAATGATCAGCAGGATCTGCTTGAAGACTCTCATTTTTAAAGCAGAGTGACAAGTCCTATAAACTCCTCACGCAGAACAAACTCAGCAAGTCAACACAGAGGGACCAGCTGAGTTAAGAACATTCATTCACCTCTCACCACTTGTCAGATCCAGTTTGGGGCTCCTCAGACACCCAGGAACATTTTCAGCATGGTCAGAGTGAGCACATGAAAACACTTGTTTAAGAAACAGTAAGGTCTGATGATGCTTTTTATTAATTATGATTGGGAAGCTTTTAAGTCTGTTTGGAAACTTCCACTTGAAAATGCCATGAGGAAAAAAAAAAAAGAGGAACTTAAAGAAAACTACTTGAGTATTGTATGAAAACATCTGGAAAATTACACCTTTCTTTAGGTTTAAAGATCAAATCTATCAGTTCCATCTAAGATTGAAATTAAAACAACCAAAAAGCAATGAAAAAACTCCTTCTTTAGATCAGAACCAGCAGTGGGAGATCCAATGGGAGCTGTACAAACTTTTAGTAAAATAAATAAGAGCAGCACAAAAAAAGTAAGTGTCCCCACCTCGCGTGTGGGAGACCCGGGTTCAATTCCCGCCAGGGAGACAGTGTTAAGAGTTGGACTCGATGATCCTTGTGGGTCCCTTCCAGCTCAGAATATTCTGTGATTCTGTGATTCTGTGATATAGCAGACCCAGATTGGACTCAAAACTACTGCTGGATGCCAACAGCTGCAGTGTTGGTCCCCTTCATGATCAACTCTTAAAATCAACTCTTACACTGTCCTTTCCTTAGGGAAGAACGTTGAATTTCTCAGCCACGATGGTTTATTTGGAGTTTCCGTTTGATTTGGGGTGGGGTTTTCCAGTTTGTGGGGTTTTTTTGGTTGCTGTTGAGGCTGAGTTTTTTATTTTTTAAAAGCATCAGAATCCCAAACTCTCCAATGTGTGACTGCAATAGAGTGCTGAGAGCTGCCCTGAGACGTCCCAATTGCTATAACACCATTATAAAAATCGATCCCTTTTCACAGCACAATAAACCACCACTGGGGTGCCTTTGATGCATTTCAAAGTGTGAAAAAAGTGTTATAAATAGTGATGAACTCCAGCTCCTCAAGGTAATAAGTTGTTGAATGCAGCCACAACGTCCTAAAATGCAGCAAAACTTCAAGGTTCAAATGTGTCAACTGCTCATATATGGAATATCCATCTTCATCTTCACTCATTCACTTGTAATGGCATAAAATATTTCAGTGTTATTCTTAAAAATCTGTTTCCCAGGACAGAGTGAGAGCTATTGCAGGAGAAGAGCATCATTTCATCAGGAGAAATAGGCAGGACTTGTCAAAGGTGAGTAAGGGCTGGATGGCACTGGGACAGTTTGAAGTTCTAACACAATAGGCTCACAGAGCCTTGGGAGCTCCAGCCAGGCTTGTGCCACAGGGAAATGGACTTCAGGCATTCCTTGGGTTCAGTTAATGGGTATGAAACAATCTGAGTGAGCCCTTTCTTGGGAAAAGCTCCCTTCCTGCATCATCCATCTGGGAATTCCTGCAGCCACTGTGCAGCTGTGTCTGCAGCAGTCCCGGACAGGCCAGCACAAAATACTCACTGACACTTACAACGAGCATTCACTGATGTTTTGGCAGCAGGATCTCTCAGATTTCTGTCATGTTTTAGGAGTTTACTGTTATTTTATTGTGTCTTTACCATTTTATTCTGTCTGATCAACATTTCTCCCCATGGAAAGGAAAACAAAGTGCTGTTTTCCTGTCTCCTACATTTAACCCCCAGGGTTAGAAATCTGAGCAACCTGGTCTAGGGGATTGGAATGAGATGAGCTTTAAGTTTCCTTCCAATCCAATCATTCTGTGATGCTCCAAGACCCTGTTAATCTCCTGTTCCCTAAATATCCACTTGTAATTGCTGATGGCAGCGAGCGAGTCCAGGGGAAATCTGATCTCATCTCCAATTCTGGCTTCAACAATGTGTGTACAAATAATGTGATAGAGATTCCAAGACAGAATGTGGAGATAAAGGCAGACTGACAGACAGCTGGCACTCCCTTCCTGCCCCCCAGCACACACTGGGATCTCCACTTGACAGTCTGGGAGCTCTTGGTTAATTCTGTGGATCTAATGCTGGATCAGAGCTACGCCAGCAGCACACTGGGGACCACTTTCCTATTATATAGGATCACATAACTTAAAGTTTCCCAAATTTAGTCTTTTTGTAACTCCTTATAAGCTCTTGAAACAAAACTAGAACAGAACAGTCACAACTGGATTTGTCACTTGTGAGTGTAAGTGCACACACCCCCTGCAGGTGTCTTGTCTTGGATAGCCCTGGATATGTGTCTAGATCCCACCCTGGTGGTCCCACACACCACAGCCATGGCCTGTGCTTGAGGAAGGCCATGTGGGGTCAGCAGGTTCACAGATCATCCAATGCTTTGGATTGGACCTTAATGCTCATCTGAACCCTCTGCCATGGGCAGGGACACCTTCCACTATCCCAGGTCGCTCCAAGCCTTGTCCACCTTGGTCTTGGACACTTCCAGGGTTGTTCCGGCAACAGTTCTGAAGGTGCTTTCCTACTTTTCTGAAGGTGTTTTCCTACTACCCAAATGGAGATTGCCAAGATCACATNGCGCCAGGGGAGGTTTAGGCTGGATATCAGGAAAAACTTTTTCACAGAGAGAGTGATTTCCCATTGGAATGGTCTGCCCAGGGAGGTGGTGGAGTCGCTGTCCCTGGAGGTGTTTAAGGAAAGGTTGGATGGTGTGTTAGTGACATGGTTTAGATGGTTTAGATTGTTTAGATGATGGGTTGGTGTTGGGTAGGTTGATAAGCTAGGCACTAGGTTGGACTTGATGATCTCTATGGTCTTTTCCAGCCTTGTTAATTCTGTGTGTAATTCTGTGTGGTTTTCCCAGTCGACTTGTGCAGGTCTGTGTGTTTTACTGACCTGAGATACTGAGCTGCACTGGGATTACTGCACATCCCCAGGGTGCAACACCCACATGGAGAAGGATCTAAGGCCCTACAATTCTGAACATAAAATGAGCTTCTCCACGAGAAATGTCCATCCATGGGGGCACAGCAGAGTTTGGAGGGGACTGCTGACCTGAAACAGCACCGGATGAAGTGCCACCACCCTTTCAGGCAGGAAAACAGCACAGGATCCCAGGACCATGGAATGGGTAAGGCTGGAAGAGAGCACTGTGGCTCATCTGCTCCCTGCAGGGTCACCCCAGGGCACATGGCACAGGATTGTGTCCAGTCAGTTCCCAGTTCACTTCAGCGACTATTTGCACATCTGGCTTGAATAACACAAGACACAAAATTCAGCACAAGGAGCACCAAACCCTTGACATTTTTACCTCTGGGTGTGGGGTTGCAAACATCGTGGATTGACAAGTATCCTGGAAGGCATCTCTGCCCAGCACAAAATCCTGCTCCGCCCTTGCCCTTCTCAGGCTCAAGAGCTACACTGTCATCTAAAAACATAAATAATCTTCCTTTTATTTTATGCACAACAACTCAGGGCAACCAGCCAAAGCTGCTGAAAAGACATCGGTTCCTTTTTACATTAAAGGTTTTGCACAAGACTCCATTTCTCGAACAATAAATTGCATTAGTCAGTGTCATCAACTTAAACTCCACTTCTATAAAATTTCAGTAGAACTTCTGTGGAACTAAGCATAATTTAGAATCTATCAGTAACTTCAAGTATTTAAATCAACTGAGTGAAAGTAATGAAGCTGAAGTGTTTCCTTTAATGCCAGGTTAGACAATGTGAATATTCCTTAGCAGCTTTTCTGTGCTTGGAGAGAAAAGATTGGGAGCAAACTGAACCAGAATTGACCCATGGAGCACGTAACAAAAACATCTCCAACACGTTTTTGACATGCCTCAAATATGTGGAGCGTCCTGGAATGTCATTTAGAGGAGCAATAAGAGGAAGGGAAAGAACAAGGAATTTATTTGAGAGATATTTTCACCACTCCATCGGGTGCAGTTGTTGGGAGTTTGGAGTTCAGCATTATAAAGGGACATCAAAAGACAAATTAACAGCACAAAGAAATGGAGTTTATATCATTTTTCACCAACAGTGCCTCAAAACCCTCCCAGGTTGCAGTGAGCAGTGGTTTTACTCATCTCTAGGAAGTGAGAATTTCATGATACACGAGGGGAAAAAAGAAATACAAGAGTGTAAGTGAGATACAATCATTGTTTCTCCAGAGCCTTTCCAAAGCAGAGTGAACCCTCCAGTGGCACGTTTCTGCCTATAAATAGATATGCTTTATACAGGAGATTAAAAATTGCTTGGAAAAGATTTGGGAAGCATGGGATGGCTGATCTGATATTACGAAGTTTTCCTCCAATTTGAAGTTTCTCCCCAAACCATGCTGGATATGGCCCACTGAGGAAAATCAAAATCCAAATTTAGGCCAAAAGTTCTTTTATTCTGCTTCTTCCCAGCCAATTTCTCAGTTTGTCACAGTGGTTGGAATAACAATGAGTTCTGTATAAATACTGTGGTATGAGGTAGAACGGCTGTACAAATATTTGAATTTCTATTTAGCATTAGAAATCAAAAGCTTTCTTAGAGGTTATGACAAGCCCAGCCTAACAAGGCATAAAATAAAACAGCATAAGAGATGTTTTATTTTATGTTATAATTATTTACATGGTGTCCTTTTCACATGTGCTAATTTTTGCTGCCTTCACGAGTGTTTGCAGTGAGTTCTACAGTTGTCATAATAATCAAATTTTAAGATCCAAACATCTCTTCAAATTAACTCTTATCTTTATGAAGTCTGGACGGTATCTTTCTTTATGTAGCCAATTGGCATAAAAATTAGAGAAGTGGAAAATGGGCAATCAGCTGTCACATTTGCCAAGGCAACAGGAGTCCAGGCAAATCCATTTGGCTTTATGGCTTAAAAGTGGATAAATGACCACTGAAATAAACTCATAAGGAGAAAAAATGGAAGGAGGAAGGAGGGGAAGAGTGGAAATGGCTAAAAGGTACAGCAGGAAATGGAGAAAATCTATTTACAGAGGGAAGAAAAAGGTGAGGAATTTTTCCTTCTTAAGAATATTATAGAAATAAAAATATTTAGAAATTTCAGTGCTTCATGTCTGTGCAAAGCCAGACTGAGTGTGATAGTGCCAGAGCAGTATTTGTGGGTTTCAAAAACCAGCTTTTTTCACTTATTCTCTGTTTAATGGTTAAAGGAATGGCCCAGGACACACAGACCCACTCCTGGCACAGGAAACCTGAGGAAACACTGAGGAAAATGGGCAGATTTGGGGTTTCACCTCAAAAGGCAGCACCCCTAGTCAGCCAAACTGCAGTGTCATTTTTATCCACCCTGAAAGTAACCCAACAACCTCTAAAAACAGATGTGGAAACAGAAATAATGTGACTTTTCCTCAGGCAAAAATCCCTGATGAGACGGACACTTCCCACTGGGAAATAACCAAAGCTACCAACAGACCCGGGGCAGGGAAAGGGAGAAAAAACCCCACAGGCAAACAACTGCTTTTGAATTAAATTGCCTTTCCCACCTCCTCTCATTTCCTATCACCCAGGAATCATTTTTCACATCTGGCAAGGTGTCCTAGTTTAGGACCTGAATCGTTATCAGCAGACTTCATCTTAGTCACACAGACAGACCCATAAATCCACCAGAATTATTTTTATGAAGATAAATACAAGTGGTTTACAATTCTCCTGACATTCTGACTGCCTATCCCATCCTTGAATATGGAAAGCCACAACCAGAAGGTTGTTATTAGACGACCAAAGCATCAAACCCTGGATGTGCCAGCTACAAAAAGGTGCCCTGTGGCTGAGAACAAAGGGCAGAGTCCCAAAGCACAGCCATGGAGCTGCAGGTTTTCCCTAATATATGAAATTTTCACATTCCCAGTCAGCAAACCTTTAGAATATTTATTTGTTATTTTAATTAAAAGGCCAACTCCACCAAATAAATGGCCCACACATTATCCTCTCCCCTGTATTTGATGGAAGCTGCCATTTTCCAGTGGGATGATTATCCTTCCTTCCAGCAGCATCCTGTCAAGCACCACCTTCCAGTTTATCATTCCCTCCTGAGTGCAGCCAAAAGTGTGTCCCTGGCAGCAATTCCCCCTCAATCTTCCTTAATACTGGAGTTGTTCTTTAATCCCCGCTGACCAACCTTTAGATTTTGGTCCCAATCCTACACCTTCTGGTTGCTAAATCCTGTTCTCTGCTCATTTTGTTCCCTATTCCTGTGGCAGCTGCAGCAGGTTGTGTTTGTCCTCTCAGTGGATCTGGCTCCCTGCACACCCACACTGCCTTGTCCCTGGCAGTGTGGATCTCTTCCTGATTTACTTCATTCATCAGAATTCTGATCACAGAATCACAGAATATTCTGAGTTGGAAGGGACAGCACACTGTGAGGCCATGGCCATTCCTGTGGGACGCCATCCTGGTTGGGAAACACCGTTTTCCCAAATTAGCCAACGTTACTCATTCTTTTGATGAGAATGTTGATCTTTGCCACAAAAATAAATCAGTTGGCAGCTGGGAACAAAGGAATCTGCGAAATGTAAAGCCCCCCAGCTCTCAAAGCTGGAAGGGAGTTTTAAAAGCCAAGTGTGTGTGCTCTGTGTGTTTAACAGTCCCACACATAAATGGATTGAAAATAGAAATGGTAACACAGAATCACTGAATGCTTTGGGCTAGAAGGGACATTAAAGCCCACCCAGTGCCACCCCTGCCATGGGCAGGGACACCTTCCACTATCCCAGGTGGCTCCAACCTGGCCTTGGACACTTCCAGGGATGGGGCAGCCACAGCTTCCGGGCCTCCCCACCCTCAGAGGAAGAATTTGTTCCTATTATCCCACCTATCCCTGCCCTCTGGCAATGGGAAGCCATTCCCCCTGTCCTGTCACTCCAGGCACTTGGAAGTAGTCTCTCTATCTTTCTTACAGGGTCCCTTCCAGTCCTGGAAGGCCACAGTTACATCACCCCAAAGCTTCTCTTTTCCAGGCTGAGCAATTCCAGTCCTCTGAGCCTTTCTTTGCAGCAGAGCTGCTCCATCCCTCTGATCTCTTGGTGTCTCCTCTGGACTCATTCCTGCAGCTCCATGTCCTTCCTGTGCTGTTCCCCAGAGCTGGAGGCAGCTCTGCAGGTGGGGTGTCACCTGAGGGAAGGGACAGAACCCCCTGCCTTGACCTGTTGTCCCAGAAAGGCAGGTGCTTGGGAAGGAAGCTTCCCCAGAATTATCTTTTACATTAAAATCACTATGAATCACATAAACATTGACAACCCTCCCACCTGTTTCAGACTTTCTTCCACTGTCCCTTGTCAGGATAACAGCCCAGAGCAGGAGTTTATTGATGTGTTCCTTTATTCTCCAGACATTTTTTCATGGGACAGGAATGCCCATCACCTGCAGAGGGCTGAGGCAGCACCATTTTCTGGTCTGGGGCTCCCTACGCACATGGATCAAACTCCAAGTCTTCCCTGCTCCGCCTGGGTCACTCTCCTGACAGCTGGGAAGTGTTAAGCTCTTAATGCTTCTTTTCTTAATCTCAGTGTTCCTGCATTGTTGGGATTTTCAATGACTGTAATTATCTCGTGTAGTGCTACAAATTACATTTTTCTACAGGAATATTACTTATAAATAGGGGTTTTACTGCCTTCCCTCTGGAAACGAGCTAGCTGGATAACAGCTCTCATAATACCTCAGCTGCATGTGGGCCTCCTACTTCCCTTTTAGCCCAGTTTCCCTAATCCAAGGATACTGGGAATCTAGCAGTCTTCTGGAGGCATGGAAGACATGACCCCCTCCAACAGTCTTTTGTCCCTGTCATGGAGAAGCAGACACTTAGGCTTCAAGGTTCCAAGCTGTTTTTTCATTTTCCCAGATCCATTCCTTGGCCAATATTTGGCATGATCAACGTGAGGAACTGGAAGGTTGTTGACCCACCCTCCACTTGCAGTTGGTGGGACAAGGTACCAGCAAAAATATTCTCATGATCACCTTCACATCATCACCTTTAATTTGCTTCTCTCTCCTGATAAACCCAACCCTGGAACAGGAGAGGGGGGCTCTCCCTGTCCTGTGCCAGCAGAACAGGAGCAAATGTCTGAGGGGTTTTCTGTGCTGTCAGCGAAACCCCTCCCTGTTAATGACATTAATTGACTTCTTCAAGTGAAGCATGGATCTAGTTCACCCAGCCAAAAAGCTGCTCTGAGCAAATTATCTGAAGGCAGATTTGTTACAGCCCAGTGTTTGACTGTTGTACCCCAGCTCATTAGCAGATGCTGATCCCACTAAGTAATTAGCAGGTTTCTTTAGCTCTTAATCCTACCCTGACACTTAGCAGAGGGAAGAATCCATGGGAAAGACACGGCAGGGGTGGGGATGGAGAGCTCTGCAGGAAATCAGATGTCAATTTGGCCACACATCAGCTAAGCTTGAAGGAAATCCTTGGAGCCTTATGCTGCCAGCACTGGAGTCCATCACCCAGAAATGGAGCTGGAAGGGCCATTCCCTTCAGTGCTCTGTGTTCTGCAAACCCAGGAGTTCAGAAATGTCTCTGCACTAATGACTGAGGACCTGGAAGGGGCTGGTTTGGTTCATCAGCTTGATCAGGGGGATTTAATTGTGGCCTTCCAGCGCCTGAAGGGGCCGACAAGAAAGATGGAGAGAGACAACTTACCAGAGCCTGGAGGGACAGGACATGGGGAATGGCTTCCCACTGCCAGAGGGCAGGGACAGCTGGGATATTGGGACGGAATTCTTCCCTGTGAGGATGGGCAGGGGCTGGGATGGAATTCCCAGAGAAGCTGTGGCTGCCCTGTCCCTGGAAGTGTCCAGGGCCAGGTTGGAGCAGCCTGGGATAGTGGAAGGTGTCCCTGCCCATGGCTGGGGTGGAACTGGATGATCTTCCAACTCCAGACATTCTATTATGATTCTACTACAACAATGATGAGCTGCTTTGCAACTTGACAGATTTTGCAACTGTGAGATTTTCAAAACTTTGTAAAATTGCATCAACTCTGCCCTTGGCCAAAGCCACCCAAAAGGGCTCATTTCCCACTCTGGCTGTGGAAAATTTACACACCAAAACTGCCAACAAAACTGCCAGGCAAACATCCCAGGTGCTGTACAAAGCACAATAGGCTATTTTAAAAGAAAAAGCACATTTTAAGAAATATTCATGCAGCCACAAGAATGGCAGCTGGAAACCAGCACGAGGAGTTCCCTCTGTGGTGGGACAGGAATGATTCCTTGGTGACAACCTTGAAATGCTTAAAACTGTCTGGAATTTTCCATGTCACGACTACTGACATGTTAAAGCTGACATTGCTGAGGCAGCCTCTTTAGCTCTCTACACTCAGAGAACTTTTAGCCAAATACATTTGCAGTTAATTAATTAATTAAAGGCAGTTGTAGCATAGAGATTAAAATTCCTGTTATAAACACAAAATTAACTTTAATTTCCAACTTGTAACTGGAAATTGTAATTCAACTTGTAATCCAAACAAGAAAACCTCACTCACTTGTAGTGACTTGCTGCATATTGACCCAAAGTTCCCTATAATTATCATGAATTCACCCTAAATGGTCCCACCTCCAGTAATTTAAAATAAAACCTGATTCCTCTGCTCAGCTACAACACCCAACTGCTGAGCAATAATTTAAGGGACAATATTATCCAGCCCCTATTTCAGACACCCCAAAATGTGAGGAGGTTGGGACTGATCCCATCAGCTCTCCGTTTCCACACATAATTATATTTTTTTTCCTTCTTCTCAAATGATTATTTTTAATTTTTATAAAGTCAACCAGAGGTAATTTAAACCAGTTTTCTTCAGACCAAAAGACTCACTATAAATATTAACACTGTTGATTTTACACTCCAAGTAAAACAAAGGCGTTATTTGCACTTTGAAAAGCAGTTTGTTCAATCAATCCTGTAGTAATTGAATAATTTAGCTTTAATAAACTGTCCCTGAAGTGTAAAAAGTAACTTTTCTGAACATAGATCTCACAGCCCCATCTGGGAAAAGAGACCATAAGTCTTTCCTACCCCTCTGAAATACCCAAACTTGAGCGTTATCAGCTCTCCATTAAGGGGATCTAAAACTTCCCCCAGTCAATTTTTTTCTCCATGAATTGATCTCTCAGCAGCCTTAGAAATTCTTGGAAGTGGTACAATAATTCCTTCCACTTTCACACACACACAGCTGAAACACCCACCTTCGTGTTTATCTCGGAGTTATACTGAAAATGGAGTGAAGAACACCCAGCAGGGAGATTTGAGATAGGAAATAATCAATGACGTTCAGTCACTTGTTGTTGTCGGTGCCCTGTGGATCCTGAGAATTGGAGGCAGATGAACAAAACCAAAGTGGGGTTTTCCAAAACACGTCCCACTGCTTACAAATCTTGGAGTAGTTAAAGATGAAAACATCTGAGCATCCCTTCCCTCCAAGTGTCCAGAATTTCTAGGTTCAATGATTACTTTTCCCCAAATGGCACATCATAGACACGTTTCAGGCGCTTTTGATTTCAGCCTTGATTTGATGCACAAATTGTTTATTAACGAGTTTTATTCCTTATCTGAAGCATCAGCCACAAGGCTCAAACAGCTGAATTCTTGAGAAAAGCAGGAAAAAAAATAGGAATAACAGTGACCTGATGTTATTTATTCATAAATTTGCACCCAAACATACACATTGATCTAAAGAGCCAGATAAAAACACTGTGTGTCTGCACCTGAATTAGTGAGAGGAAAACAGAGCCACGGATTTCTAAGGAAAGGAAACAAGTCAGAGGTGCTTGTTACAACAGCAGAGACGAAATTTTAGAAGCACATCATCTTAGATGAAAAAATAAATAGGTAAAAAAGATGAAAGCAGGAGTTTGAGTCCTTGGAAGGCTTCAGATGTTAACAGACACCTTCAGAACTCTGCAAATACTTCTAAGAAATGGTAGAAGTCAGAATAGATTGAGATTTCCTTGTCATTTTTTATAAAGTTAAAAATCATCATGTTTTCCAAAAATACTATTTTTACCAATACAGAAGGTATTTTAAAGTATTCCAGGAAAATGAAGTTTGCTCTTATGCTCAAGTATCCTTTGTTCAAGCTTCTCAGAGGGAACATCACACCGGTTCTTGTAAAGTTTTTCTTCTACTTCATGTTTTCCTCCTTCACCATCCACACCTGAGCCCCAGCACCACACGTGGCTGTTTATTTTCCAGCCTGTGGATCTTTAGGATATTGATGTGGTCAAGACCTGCTTCTCCCCCAGAAACCAGCACAAGTGTGAGTTGGCTCCGATGAAGTGCTTAGGGAAAGCAGGGATTTGCTTGGGCCAGCTGACACAGGGGACAGGTATCAGCTGCCACCACTGCTGTGTCACACTGAATTACAGTCACAAGATGCAACTGATCCCCTCCCTGGTGCCAGACAGGGATTACCCAGCTGATTTGGAAGCTCTGGTTCATCCATTTTGCCAAATCCAGGACAGGCAAAGCAGGTCTGAGAGGGAGGTCAGGTCACTTGGACACTGCTGCCTCAGTCTTGTGCCACTGCTGAGACACACAGGCCCCCCATGCTGACCCCAAACTCAAACCAGTCTGCCCAGTGACACTGGGAATGCAGGCTGGGACCAGCCTTTCGTGTGGCTCCTCCATATCCACAAACATCTCCTTGGCTTTGGCAGCTGCACATTCCCCATGGAATCCACAGGAAGGCAAAACCAATCACTACACTGGTAGCAGGTTTGTCAGGCCCTTTCCATCTCCAAAACTTGTACTTGTCATATTATGCACAGTAGGAGAGGCTTCCAGCCTTTTTATATGCTGATGTGATGAATCACAGTGTTGCTGAGCTACTCTCAGAAGTAATCTAAGCTTTGGAAGAAAATCACTGACTACAGCAGCCTTAAGAAGAAGCAGAGAAAAAAAAAAGATCAATAAAAAAGATTCGCTGGAAAATAAGCTTCTGTGAATGAGGGAGAAGCAATTTTGTGTCAAAAGGAGCAGTTCTTTCATGTGCTCCGTGTCTTTGTAGCAGGTTACTTTAAACCAAGGTCTTTCTAGGAACACATCAGTACCAGAGTATGTGATCCCTCTTAGGGAAGCCTGTCAGATTCCACACCAAGGGATGCTGCTGAGAAATCCAGCCTGACCAAACCTACAGCTGCTGGAAGAGGCAGGATTTGGGTCACAACCAGCAGTGCTGTTCTGACTAAGGATCAGCGATGTGCTAACACCAGTACGTCCATCACTGAGCACTGAACACGGAGGGTGGCTCATCCTGGAGCTGCTGCCAAGAGATGGCAGTGAGAGCTCAGCCATCCTCCCCGCAGGACACGGCACAGCCCTCACCCTCCCCACAGGGACAGCCATGGCTCCCCGCAGGACACGGCACAGCCCTCACCCTCCACACAGGGACAGCCATGGCTCCCTACAGGACACGGCACAGCCCTCACCCTCCCCACAGGGACAGCCATGGCTCCCACACCGCCCAAATCCTGGGACACAGCACAGTCACACCTCAGGCACAGCAAACCCAGCCTGTGGCTGTCCTTCAGAGCTGACCCCCTTCCCTGAGGGACCACCAGGCCCTGGGATGTACTGAAATGATGTGTCCTGACACCTAAAAGGATGCAGCTCTACATGTTTGTGCTGCAGCTCCCACAGACACACAGGTAATCCTGGCCATGCCACACACACAGGCTACTCCTGGGGTTTGCTTTGTTGGTAAATGGAATGGTATTTTTCACCTTTCACAGCTACAAATCCCCAGGACACATCTTTTTATTTTGTACCTTAAGAGGACACGCCTTTCCCTCTTTCAATAGCTGGTTATTTTAAGCCACTTTCACCAACATTGTCACCGTGTGAAAATCAGATTATACCTTGATTATTACGTGTTAGATGCTGAAAACCTGAAAAAAACAACCCCAAACAGGTTCTGCAGGGCCAAGATCTGCTGTGCCTTCTGAGAAGCACCCCTGGATGCCAGACAGTGATGCTGGTACCACCTTGGAGCTCACAGATTGGGGAAGAGACAAAAAAAGGGAAGGATGGCCTTTCAAGGTGAAGAAAACAATTCTTAAACTGAAGTACTAGAATGGAGAAACAGGGATGATTGATCACAAAAGAGCAGAATTTAACCCAGTGGTTTGAAGCAGGAGTGAAGGGACAGTAATGCATGAGAACACCTGAGCAGAGGGGCCAAGCCTCAGGTGTGAGGTGTGGTTCAGAGCCAGCACATGGTCAGATGGGGATTTGCCATTTCTGCTGGAAACTCAGACACTGGCATTGCTCTCTCTGAGCAGCTTTAATACCTGGTTTAGTTTTCACTGGATGTAGCAAGTGCAACATTCCCCTTTTCACTTCCAAATGCTCCATGTGCACATGCCCTCAAAGACTGAAGGGATAACAACAACTCCAGCAGGGATTTCAGCCTGTATGGGTAACAACAGAGATGTAAACTGGAATGTCCTCTACAGCAGTTCATTTTATAGTGTCAGACTGTTCCCTGCCCCAGGATGCCTGGCAGTGCCAGTGGGAATTTGGGGGGTATGACAACTCCTGCTCTCCGTGCAGGCTGCAACGCCATCTCCCATCAGGGGAACTCAAGCAATAAAGCCTGTGATACTCACAACTTCTCCAAGACTAATACACATATTTTAGCAAGTGTGGGACAGAATTAACCCTGGGATATGTACATGGCCTGTAATGGGGTCTCAGAGCCCAGCTGACTTTGCACACACAGATCAGGCTGGTGCTTCTGGCCAAGGATGGTTTTTGTATTAGAAACAGGAGATGTGACACATTTACACCTCCCACTCAAGCCCACTGGTAACACTGAGGGACTTCCCAAAGCAGATTTAACTTGGACAAGTTTAAACCTCAGAGCTGGAATTCACACAGCAGAGGAGCCCATTATTTTCTGAATGGGGTGAGGGACAGGTTACTAGAGAGGGAAAACTAGTCTGATGGCAGGAAAACAGTTTTCATTAGAGAAATGCTTCTAGGAAAGAAGATGGGCTGAAATGAAGTGGATTTGAAAGCCTTTTTCAAATGGGCTGAATTATTCCAGGTTCTTGGATGGCTTATTTTTTTCAGGGAAGCTCCATCACAGAACTGGGAAAGCTGGATTTAATTTTCTTTCTTTTTACATGTTATTCTCTTACTTTTTTCCTTCCTCACTTTTATGAAATGGGTTGCATAAGTGAAGGCGGCAGGTCACTTTCCTCACTTGGCAATCAGAGTGTGCCCATGTTTTGGAGCCTGGAGAGGTGCAATGTGCCCAGTTATCCACAGCACTTCTGTCCCAGTAACTTCTCTGACGCCAGAGCTCACTATTGAACTGCAGCCACGTTAATTAATTCTAATTTTAGTTCCACCTCTTTTTGACCACCAATAAATCCATGTTGCTTTGTAATCCAAAAGTGGGATATGTTCCAGCATGACAGAATTTGGCATTTTAAACCTATTTCTGCGCCTACACCTCAACTGCCAGTAACCTGAGAAAGTTTGGCAGATGAAAAAAATCTACCTGTGTGCTTTAGGGTTAGGGAAAGGCTGTGGGATGGCAATTCCAGCAGTAATTTCCTCCTGGAACTGCAGGCAATAGAGCACAGCAATGCCATTTGGTATGGGAATGGCTCTCTTTGCAGAAAGAACATGATCTGTCACTGCGAAATGCTGAAGTTCTTCCAAGGGATCAGCTCCTGCAAATGGTAATTCTGCAGCAAACCCACATTTGGTAAATATCAACGACTTTTCTCTCATGTAGCTTTTATACCAAGACAAAATTTAAATTCTAGTGGATAAACCCCCTTTCTTTTCTCCTTTAGAGCCTTTTAGAGAGAAGTAACTACAGCAAGATGGTTTCATTAGTCTGCAGGCTGTTGTCCAACTATTCCTCAGACACTTTGTAATCTAATTGTATTTCGAAGGGCTGCCAAAAATATGAATTTTATTTAATTCAAGTAACAGATCTATGTATCCAAAACTATGTGTTGCCTCTGTGCTGACAGCTATTACCTGCTGCTTTCCTGGGAGGCAGTGCCTACCTGCAAACTTGGGTTTATTGCTGAGGAAATGCTCCCACCTGGTGTCAGACCAAGCTGACAGGGTTCCAGCACATTCCATATCCTCAGGCACCTCCAAATTAGAGTCAAGCAGAGAAGAGCTCCACTAATTTGAACAGCAAAATGATAAATAAGTGGGTCTGAATGGCAGACTGGGGAGCACAGCCTGAAGAGTGAGCACTTGTTTTGCTTAACAGGTCTAAAGGCTGCACAGCTCAGTGTTCCTGCCCCTCAGGGACATCCCAGCCTCCACCCTGCCCTCTGGTACAGCTGGAATTCTCCAGGAAAGGGGAAGGATGGGATTTGGCATCTTAGAAGCAGAAGGTCTTGATCAATAATACAGAGCACAGTAAATGTGTAATTGTTTTAAACACTAACACTGTATTGAACAGACTTTTAGTGCATGATACTTGTCCCACTTACACACACTGCCAGTCTAACAATTTGCACTGTAAACAGAGTTTTGGTTAATCCCACTGAGGATTCCCTCTCTCCCTCTGTATATTCTGTAGCTCAGTAGGATGTTCCAAACTGGTGACAAACACTCAGAGGTATCGTATTTAGAGAAAAACTGACTTACTCTGTTCAGCCTTATCCACCTGAACACACCAAGTGCCCTCAGCCATCGGCATCACATCCCTTGGCAGCACATTGCAGAACTCCATGAGTCTTGGAGGCTTTGTTTCTGAGGCAGAGACATCCTGGAGGATGTGAGCCAGACCCTCCCTGCAGCACTGGTAGCACAGAGCTGCTGTGATGGATGGAAAAGCAGATCAGGACCCTTCCTCACACACTGCTCTGCCCCTTGCAGCAAACCAGCTCTCCTGGGTGTTCTCCATCCTGCTCAGGATTGTCTCACCTATTTCTGAAGATGCCAAATCTCTCATAACAGGACTTATGTTTTGTATTTCCCTGGGATTTCTCCAGTGAGGATGGTGGCTGGTTGGTGGGGTAGCATCAAAGGCAGCACTCCCAGATGAAACCCATGGGGTGGTGGCTGGTGGTCTGCAGCTCCAGAGCTGTGGTGGCACGTTCTGACACTGGACTGAGATCTGGGAGTAGAAATCACCATTAACATGGTTCAGCTGCCCTGTGGACAGTGCTAAAGCCAGCTAAAAGCAGGAACAAGGAGCTGGCTGGAGTGTCCATGGAATGGTTTGTGTTGGATGGGACCTTAAAGCCCATCCAATCCCACCCCAGCCATGGGCAGGGACACCTCCCACTATCACACCTTGATCCAAGCCCCGTCCAGCCTGGCCTTGGACACTCCCAGGGATGGGGCAGCCACAGCTTCTCTGGGCAACCTGTGCCAGGGCCTCCCTGTCCTCTGAGTGTTGTATTTTGTTGTGTATTTTGTTTTTCAAACCGGCAGAATGAATTAAAAACTTATCAACTCATAAGGCTCTAGAATCTCTGTAAAGAAACAGGAGGCAATTGCAGCAACTGCTGGGTTTGTACCCCCATGGTTTGTAGCACTGTTCCCTACTCTGCTCAAAATGATGATTATAAAGTACAGCTCTGGAAATTACACCATTTTGTTCTGTTAGTCATCATTTCTCGCACTGAATACCATTCAAATGTTTGCTCTCTTCAGCTGATACTTTCCTCTCAGAAGTTCAATTGTCTGGAAAACAACCTAAGTACATATTTAAGGAAAACAGTCTGTACTTCTGAGTTACTGTTTCAGCTGCTGCAGCACTATTTCTCACATTTAACCATGTCAAGTGAAAAATGCTCTGTATACCTAAAGCAGGAAGGAAAAAACCACACTCCACAGCAAATTAACTCAGTGATGTTGAATGGTGGCACCAGTGCAATTTTTTCCCTCAAATGAACCAATGCACACTGAGATATTTCATGTACAGTTTGTGGGGCAGACACTTGAAAAGCTGTTTCAAACACAGCAAAGGGTTCAGGCAGTTGCTGTAACCAAGGGCCAAGTGGTGGGGGGGTGTTAATAAGTGACCTGCTGTGTAAGAGGCACAATGTGCAATGTGGACATTACCACCTGCTCATGGCATTAGAGTGAGGCTCGACCTTTATTTTATCACAGATTTTAATAGTGTAACATTAAAACTGTTCTAAGTTTCAAGTAATTCTTTGGAGAACATGCTCTCCCTCCCTGAGATGCAGCTTTAACAGGCTTCAAAACACCAGCAAGGGGGAATGTGCAACCAAATTATTTCTCTCTCACATCCAGCCCCAGGGAAGGTGCAGAATAACCCAACAACCCTTAAAGCTGCTGCTTTTCAGCAAAAAATGCAAAAGATGTGACTGAAGTAAGTTGTTTGGAAAAGCAACTATGCACTAGGTTAAAATCAAGGTTGGAATTGGGTGGTATTTATATGTGGACAAGGCAAAGCCGTGTGTAGGACATGGCTTTTGTTAGTTCTCCTGTGCAAAATGAACTTCATTTCTGGGTGGCTGGATGTTAATGCATAAAAATAATGTTCCTATAACTACAGAAAATGGGGAACACTTGGACCTGAATGTAGAAATTATGAAGACACTCATATTTTTGTTAAATTTAACTATTCCTGGTCTTTGAAAATGTCATGTGGTTCTTTGCAGATGATGAGACAGAAAATTCACTATCGATCTTTCGCAATTGTGCAATTCTCAGCTGCCTAGACTGTTCTTAGTGAAATACAGAAATTGTCTTTAATTCTCTTAAACTGCTCTGTGCTGCTGCTGTCAGGTCTTGAGCAGCTCCTAAATTTCTGTTATGGTGAATAAATGGCCTGAAATTGAGGAGCTAAGTGTTATAAATCCCACTGTCATAAATCTTCCATCCTCCCCAAACAGGAGCTGCTCAGCACTGGGGAGCTCAGAGGATCTGAAGGGTTTTGAGAAGCTCTGGCACTGGGAATGAGTTATTTTAAGATTACAGGGGTTGGAGCTCTGGAGTCTTTTAATGTTACTCCTTTCCTTTAGTCCTGTGCACCATTGCCCAAACTTAATACACTGAAATATTAATCTAAACTCTCATGGCTTTAGATCACACTATGTAAAAAATACCCATATCAAGATTTTAGGATGAAGAAAACCACTTAGATACCAAACTCCTGCAAAGTAGAAGCATTTTGCACTCTGTTCTTTGATAGCCTCATCTACCTGTTGGTTATAGAGAGGATTATCTTTGCAGTACCCTGGAATGTTGTTGGGAGAACTTCCCCTCTGTCTCAGCCCTCTCCAAAAGCAAAATAAAGGAAAAAAATGTCTTTCTTGCTGTTCTAACACATGGATTAAAAAAGAAAATGTTAAAAAAATCAGTGAAATCTTCCCAAGGATGTTTTTTGTTACTTGAAGTACAAGGGCAAGTTGAAGTTTTGCTGGGGCGGGGGAATGTTCCAGGTGTTGTTGTGGAAAACTGCACGTTTATCATGTCTCTGTCCTATCTCCCTGTGTTTTCTCACAGCCACCTGAGCTCTGGCTTTGTAGAGAGTCTATCACTGCACTAAAAAAACATTCCTCCCTCTGGATTCAGCATTCTGTGCTGGGAAGTGCAAGCATTCCACTGCAGAAATGGTCCTGGAACAAGCCAGAATATTTTCCCAGTGAATGAGGGCTGATTCCTCGAGTCTCTGTACCCTGTAGTGACTGTGCTAAATTAAATGATGTTAATTTGCAACTTGGCCACTGTTAGGTGGGGATCAGCTCTGTGCACTTGCAAGCACGTTGCCATATATATGTAAGTAAATACGTGTTGGGCTTGAATGACTTTGCTGAATTACAGTTCTCCAGCTTTCCTGGAAGCAATTCCTGAGGCCCAGCACCAGGATGTGTCCCCTGTGCTGAACACTGGTTTTATTTCAGCAGCTTGATGCTCATCTGCCTCCTGGGATTTTGAGACTGTTGCCAACTCAGAGAGAAATGATCAGGTGTTCTGATATTTTGGGGAGCCCCAGGGTTCACCTGGCTGTGTTTAGGCCTTGCCTAAGTAGTATTGATAGCAAACATCAGTCATGGTCCAGGCCTGTGCCTTGGCCTTTTCCCAGCTTGTCTGTGTGTGAGGCAGGAGAGGGGCTGTGATTCCAATGAACTTCTGTATTCCCAGTGGCATCTGCAAGGAAAACGCACGTGATGCTGTGAAATCAGAGCCTGGGACTCCTGGCAGTGATTTAGTGACTGTGATAAGGGTTTGTATTCAAGGCCAAGCCGGTCCTGCTGGGGTCTGTTTAGGAAAGGCTACTGAGAAAAACCTTGAGGAAGGTCCTGGGACAAAATATTTGCAAGTCTGGGATACAAATGAACCACTGGTGACAAAGCAGAACAATCTTATTTTAAAGGAATGCTTCCTCCCTCCAGGGACTGTGGAAGAGCATTCCTGGCACGCTGATCCTTGATGGGAGAGTCTCAGGGTTTTTCCAGCTGTTTTTCCTGTGTCAGAGGAGATGAGGCTGGATGTGGGCATGGGGAGGGTGCCACTGTGGTGGGCTGGTTGAACCTTAAAAACTGCTCCCTCAGCTCAAACAGACTTTAAACTCTCCCCTCCCCATTTTGCTGGAAGAGGAAGATGCAGCTCTTGCATTTTGCCTGGATCAAACCCAAAAGTGATGTCCCCTTTCCCAGGCTGCTTTTTTTTGTGTCTCATTAGCACTTTCCACTGGTGAATACACTGAAGTTTGAATTGCTTTACTCGCAGATAACTGTCTGATGAACACCTTTGCCTCCTGTATCCTTCAATTCCTCAAAAAATGCCTTTTTCCATGAGCCCCTTCAGTGCTGCTCTCTAATAAAAGCCCCTTCCAGGAGTTGTCTCCTCACAGCTTTCTGGTGTCAGCCCTCTCCAAGTGGGAATAACTTGGATTCTGAGGGAAGGAAGGCCAGCTTCATTAAAACCCAGGAGGAATGTTCAGTCTTCCTGGGCTGTGGATGTTCAAACCCACCATGGAGTGTATCTTGGGAATTTAGGGAATCCTATTGGCAGCAGCTGTCAAATTCTCTAGTTCAAAAAATTCAGAATTTTGCACTTAAAACTGGTTCAGTGTTTAAAAAAAAATCTATACTTTAGAAACAAATGAAATCCATGTGTATAGTTGTATTAAACCCCATGTATATACTTCTATTTCATCCCATTGTTATTCCACTTTAAGTTTTAAGGTGTTTTTTCTCCGAGCAGAGTTTTCTGTGGTGACAGTTTCAAATGTTCACTACATGCAAGTCTTCGCTAGGCAGTTTCTAAATTAGATTTTTCATATTTAAGACGAAATATCACTTTGGAGAGGTTAGTGGTTTTTTGTAAAGTTGCCTCAAAGAGTTTTCAAAAATTATTAGGAACCTCTTGAAGAGATAAGAAATATTCATTGAAATCCTTGGAGGAAGTTTTTTTCCCCTCTTTCCACCACAGAGACAGACAAAGAAGTGAAATCAGGAAGACAAGGAAAGAAGAGAGCTGATACTGTGATATGGTTCTGATCTCAGCTGGAACATTGTTAAACACTTCTGGCTTGGAAAGATCCATGTTGGAGTTCCTCAGTTATTACACTGCTGCTGGATACAGCTTTTTTCTGACAAAGTGATGTTCACATCAGTGATTTTCCCCCCTTTTTCTAGAAGACAAATCTTGTGTTCTGGCTGTTCTTTGCTCTGTGTGCCTCATGTACCAGTTCTGTTATTCAGCCACGACATAATTACAAACTTAACATCAACCATAAATACACAGGATTCCTCCAGTGCTTTGGAGGTGGGGCGGGGAAATGTTAAATTTAGGGAGATGCCCCATCCCTGGAAGTGTCCAAGACCAGGTTGGACAGGGCTTAGAGCAACTTGGGATAGTGGAAGGTGTTCCTGCCCCTGGCAGGGATGGAATGGGATGAGTTAAGGTCCTCACCAACACAAACCCTTCTATGATTTGTAAATTTATCAAATGGTTGTAAAGTTGGTTCATCTCAAATAACCAAACTCTGGGCATTTGGTAAATTATTTTACCTATTTTGTCTCAAAGTGATCTTTGAAACTGGATTATGACTTGGTTTGAAATTTTTTCATGCTTCTTCTGATGGCTCTAAAATCCTGGAAAAGCTCACACTGCAAAAATTATTTTTTTTTCATGTTGTAGAAAATTTCAACAGCTGAAGAACTGGCCAGGTCCTGGCATTGATTTACATGGAGGACCAGGGAGTGTGAGGGGTTAAACCTCTGGAATTCTGTGGGCCTGAGCCACTGGAATTCTGTGGGCCTGTCACTTCAGGAATGGGTTTGGGTTATGTTCTTACTGAATGGGGAGACAAAATTTGTTATTAGGAGAAAACAAAACCTGGAATAACACAGTCAGTAACTCCGCTCACTGGGTGGAACAGCAGAAAAAGTGGGTTGTGTTTCCAGTGCTAACAGCCATTCCTCCTGGGAAGCACCAGCAGCAGCAACCTGCTTGTTATCAGTGTGAAAAAGTGTCTGGGAGAAGGGGCACAACAGTCACCTTAACCTGGATTTGCTGCTTTGAAAGGAGAAATTCATGGTGTATGAATAAAAGATGAGCAGGTTTGATTTAGTGCCTGGAATTCCCTCTCTCAAAGAGCTTCCAGCTCTGAGAGGCTGGCTGAGTGTGGGTGGAGATGCTGCTGCAGGGAGTTTTTCAAAATGAGAGGTGCACACAAACTGCAGAAGTTGCACTCAGTCTCCATAAATACTAAAGCAGTTGTAGCTGTTTCCTTACTCCTGGTGGTTTAAACCCCAAGCAGCTGAAGGGTTCCACGGACACAGTTCTCCTCATCACACTGTGCTTCCCACTCGGAACCAAGTGCCTCACAGGCCTCTTTCCCCGTAGTGCTGGAAATACCTTCATGGTTTTAAAGGCTGGAGATGAGATCAAGGCTCAGGCTGTATAATCAGCTTGTCCTTGACAAATGGCAAAGGGATATAGTTGGTAGGAGTTGGATGCACTTTCCGCTTTACAGCTTTTCCCATTGCTGCTCCTTAAAAGTGAGTGAGCCAATTGCAGCAGCAGGACTGCTGGGGAGGGATTGATTATTTTTATCCCCTTCTCCTTGTTTGGTTTAAGGGAAAAAAAGACAGCTGAAGAAAATGAAATTATAAAATATCTTGAGTTGGAAGGGACCCCCAAGGACCATCCAGTGCAACTCCTGGCCCTGCACAGGCCCATCCCCAAGAGTCCCCCCCTGTCCCCAGAGGATCATCCCAACCCTCCTGCAGCTCTGGCAGCCTTGGGGCTGTGCCCACTGCCCTGGGGAGCCTGGGCACTGCCCAACCACCCTCTGGGGAAAGAAGAACAACCTTGTCCTGAGAACCAACCTGCCCCCTCTGCAGGGGGAAAGAAGAACAACCTTGTCCTGAGAACCAACCTGCCCCTGCCCTGACCCAACTCCAGCCATTCCCTGGCTCCTGTCCCTGCTCCCCCCAGAGCAGAGATTGGTACCAGCTCCTTGTGCACTCTGTGCTTGTGAAAACATTTCTGCTTCACTTTATGTGCAGGGTCAATTAAATCACTCAGGCTTAAAGCTTCCTAAAATGATGGGCAGGTGTTTCAGAGGACTGTTATTCCATGATAGTTGTAGTAGGAGGTCCCTGCAATGTCAGTTTTTCCTGGTTGTCTGTTGTGTGTTCCCCAAGAAGTGCTGTCACGTTTCAGAGTGACTTTAAAATGACTGAAGATAAAATAGGGTGGGAAAAGCAGGGCCCCCTCAAAGCAGCCTGTTACTGCACAGAGGGGTGGGGAATGTGCCAAGGTGGAGCCCTGGAAGTTGTGCAAGGAAAACCTGCTGGAACATTCCTGCCTTGCTCATTAGGGGGCTGTGCTGGGATGCTGCTGCCCCTTTATCCACAGGTTCTGGCCAGGGGATTTCATTTTCGGAATATCTCAATCAGTCCATGTTGCTCGGATGGTTTCTGTTCAAATCCCATTTTGATGGTTTTCCAAGGAAGCTGTTGGTGGTTCCTGTGCTGGGCTGAGCTGACACGGAGCATGTTGGAACAGTGGCAAGGGTTTCTGCTCATTAATTTCCAGCTTTAGTAATGAATGAGACAAGATCAGGAAGAGTCATTAGACTCTAAGCACGTATTGAGGGGAGGCTTAATGGATTAAGTGTGCACAGAAGGAAGAGCTCAGTGAGCTGAATCCAAAGGAGCGATGAGGGAGAGAATCCTCCAAAGGGAGATGGGAACTGGCACAGTGGGGCTTGGATTCTGTGCAGCTCTTCTCTGTTGATGATTCTTCACTGGACATCATAAATATATTTATATTTATATATCTATGAATTGTTCTATAATGACATTTTTATATATGTTTTGTATATTTTTTTAGTATGTGTGTGTTTCTTTGCTAATCCCTCTCTAGAGAGCTAAGAAACAGCCTAATTCATAGAGCATTTCTACCTGTCTTTTGTTGCTGCCATCCTATCTGTACCTGCTGCTGATCAGGTATGACAGAGCATTGCTTTCACTGAAACCAGTTTTAAAAAAAAATACGTAACTAAAAAGTCCAGAGGTTGAAGAGAAAGATTCTGTGTTGGAATATTCATTTCGTCTCAGCCCCGTGATGCATTTACTGATCATGACTAGCAACACATTTATACATAATTTCTCATGTATAACTATTCTTCCTCTTCCAGTTTTTGGCAGGGTTTCTTCCACAGCAGATACCAAAGGTCTCTAATGACCCTGGGGGGTTCTCAGTTGCCATTCTGCTTTTCATAGGTGTAATAAAATGCAGATATTGTAATTTTTGTGCCCCTAAACACACCCTTCTACTTGTGCAGTAGTGAATTTGACTGAAGAATCCCCTTTTGAGGTGACAACGAAGGGAACAGAAAGACTGAGGGGGTGTAGAAAGGTGTAGCAGAGTTTGTGCTGTGTGTGTTTGCAGTGACAGTCACTCACAGGCTCAGAGCTCCAGTGGAGACAAGCCAATGGAAATTTTATCCTGGTTTCAAGGAAGTGGAACGGGCCCACGAGGGAATTGTGTTCATAGTGTGGTTTTTTTCACACAAAACAGTGTGTTTTCTGGGCTCCTTAACCCAGAAACCTCACATTTCTGCAAGGCCAATGACCTTGATGTGATCCAGCAGAAAGGATCAGTGTTTGGAGCTCCTGGGATTTCAGTTTACACCATTGCTGAACAGGGAAAATTAAGTGTATCAGTGCAGTATCCTTGGATTCTGTGCAACAGTGAGTACTTTGTCAGAGTTCAAAAAAACCCCCAACAACAGATCAAATGGAATCACACAACCATTAAGGTTGGAAAAGCTTTGTAAGACCAAGTGCAATGTTCCCCCAGCACTAACCCATGTCCCCAAAGTGCCACATCTACACGTTTTCTGAACACTTCCAGGGGCAGGGATTCCACCAGTGCCCTGGGCAGCCTCTCCCAAAAACGCGGTGGGAATGTTGAGCTTGGTGAACCCTCTCAAACCTGTTATCACACCCCTCTGTCACCCTGCCATCAGGGCTGGCTCTCACCCTGTGTTCTCCCCTGGTTTTGGGTACTTTTTATCAGGGTCATTCTGTTTCTTTGCTGCAGGATGTGTCTGCACACACTTCTGCCTCTTTGCCAAGCAGTTCTAGCTTTGAAACTCTGCAAAGCTCACAGCCGTACAAGGAGTATGGAAAGCCTCTGGTATTACTTACAGTGTGGTCACAGTATTTACTTTGCAGCAACGCTGGCAAAAATACAAATATTTCCTGCAAAATCAGGTGCATGAGGATTTCATGGGAACACAGAACTTTGAACACAGTCCATGTTCAAAGCATTTGGGGAACTGGATCCTCACTCTGGCGGGATCCTCACACCTCCGTTCCCTGCTCCAGGGAAACACCACCGTCCAAAATGCTGCAGCTAATTCCAGAGCTAGGAGGGATTTATTCCAGTGGGATAAGACAACCCCTGTCTGCACAGTCCACTGCTTACACCGAGCCTTGGAGGAGGTTCAGCTAAGACCCAGCTCCACTGGACTGCAGTTGTTTGAGAGTTTGCATCCAGAGCAAAGTGACTATTGGAAAAAATCCTTTCTTTAGGGTAATACCTTAAAACCACCCTGCCATGATGTCTCTGCTGTCAGGGCCTTTCTCAGCACTGTGGGACCATTGTACATGGTGTTAGAGACACTGTTTGCATCCCTGAGTGGGTTTTCCCTCATCTCAGCAGGGAACAGGAATCTCTGGGAATGCCTCTGGGATCCTTGCTTGGCCCACAGATTGGTGGCAGTTCAGGATGCCAAAGTTCCTATATAGGAAAAATGTGCTTGGCATTTCTTATTCTTTTGGAAACCTCCTTGCTCCTTCAGTCCCCCTGCCTGGTTTTCTTTGCTAAACCCATATTTAATCTCAAAATCACAGCAAACTGTATTTTTACACTTTTAAAATTGCGGCCCAGCATCATCTACACCCCTTTTTACTTGCAAAATAAACTCGGGAAAAAGGAGATTTTCAGCATTGCTGGATAAATTTTGCCTGAAACAGCTCCAAATAAAGCTGTTGTTGTACTTCCCCTGAAGGATCAGATCTCTTTTGATAGAGATAAAAACATCTCCCTGATTTATTTTACTACATCCGTGTGTTTGTTAACCCTGGTCACCTCCATCTCTCTCATGCCAAGAAATGCTGTTATTTCTCAGCAAAGACATCTGAGGGATTGAATTTCCTTCAGTTTACAAGAAGCTGCAAACAAGTTCAAAGAAAATGTCTTGCCTGGTGATGGAGAGGAAGGTTTTTGTCCCATAAATAGCTAAATAGAGAGAGGATGTTGCAGTGGTGGCAGTCTGGAGATGAAGGTTTGATTTCCACTTTAATGAGAGACCTGCCTGGGTAACCTCCCTTAAGTGGAAAGTTTCTGATAGCTCAGCATGCAGGGATTTAAATGCATATTAATCAGAGCATTTATTAATTTGCAGAGGTTTCAATTTTGATCATACTTTTGAAACGGAATTTTCTGTAGAACTCTCAAGTGTTCTCCCCGTGTGAATTTTTCCCATGTATCTGCCCAGCTAAAGAAGATAATCACATTTTTCTAGGTAGAATTTAGCAAGTTTACATGGTCTGACTCTTGCAGATCATACATTAGAGGCTAAAAAAATGATGACGGTTTTGAGCTGTCTGAGAAACAGAAATATGTGAACATCAACCAAATGTTGCAACAAGAATCTGAGCTTTGAAGTTGAAGTGATAGAGCAAAAATGTATGTATTGAATTTCCTTCAAAACAAAAAGTGAATTGCAACTTTTTGTGGGTTCTAAGAGGCAGAAAAGCCTTTTAGGAACAGTGCTGTAGCAGTTCTAGTGTTTGAGTAACAATGCTGGAGGTTAAATACCTTTCTTAAGCTATTTCTGTTCATATATGCAGTGAGTAGCTTTGGTTTCAGAGGATATATCCTTATAAATAGTCTTACATGGGCTTAAATTGTGCTGTTATAAGGAGGTAAGTATTAAATTTTTATCTAATATTCCTTTTTAATAAAATGTGTAATATGGTACCAGTGGCAGGGTGGGTGAAATACGAACTCTGTGGGGATGTTTCATTACATTTTGGTAAATATTTCAGCAGGTTTTCTTTGGCAGAAAAAAAAAAGGCTAAAATAATCCAGTTGCTGAAAAATGTGGATATTCTGACTTCTCCTTTTGAAATGTTCTCAGTGCATCTTGGTTTGTATTAAATACCTCACACCCTTTAGAGTGGGTTTTCTTCAGAAGGTAAGTTTCCCATCAGAAAACCATCAGGTTTCTATGCACCTATGAAAATGTCAAGATAGTTTCAGCCAAAAATTTCAGCCAGATTAACTTAGAGGCTGCTGCAACCCAGTGGCTCAACCTCAGAGGGTTCCTCAGAGGGCTCCTCCAGGGGCTCCTCACCTAAATCCCTTGCATTTTATATTAGAAGTGCCAGTTCTCACTGGAGACATGGTCTGCATGGCCAAGGGAGGGGATTGTCCCGCTCTGCTCTGGCCTGGGGCGGCCTCACCTGCAATACTGGGGCACTTTGGGCACCACAACATGGGAAAGATACTGAGCCATTGGAAAGTGTCCAAAGGAGGAAACAAAGATGGTTCAGGGCCCTGAGGGGAAGAGTGTGAGGAGCAGCTGAGGGCACTTGGTGCGCTCAGGTAGAGAAGAGGAGCCTGAGGGGAGACCTCATTGCAGTGACCCCTTGCTGGCACAGCCCCAAGGCTGCCAGAGCTGCAGGAGGGTTGGGATGATCCTCTGGGGACAGGGGGAGACTCTTGAGGATGGGCCTGTGCAGGGCCAGGAATTGGACTGGATGGTCTTCCCTTACAACTCAGCAGATCCTGTGATNGATGGATGGTCCTTGGGGGTCCCTTCCACCTCAGTAGATTCTGGGATTCTGTGACGCCTTCCTGAGGCTCAGCCCCTTCCCAGAATTACCCTCAGGTGTAACACCCACAGTAACACTTCCTCAGCTACTGCCATGGGGAGAGGAGGCATGAAGAGACATGAGGAGACATGAGGAAGCTTGAGGAGACATGAGGAGGCATGAGCAGACATGAGGAGGCATGAGGAGACATGAGGAGGCTTGAGGAGACATGAGGAGACATGAGGAGACATGAAGAGGGAACTGCACGGCTGAAGTACCATTCCCACCTCTCAGGGGGCTTTATTAGGGTCCTATCCAAGAGCACCTACCCCATGGCCATGGGTAGTGACTACCCAGCCCTGAGTCTGGTGTAAATCTGCACTGGGATCACATCAAGCTTTAATGACCTGCCGGAAGCACAGGAATCGAACAGAAGCGGGAGCGATTTGTACCTCTAAAACAGCCCTGCCATCCTCACTAGGTGACAAATCCCTCACACACCGCAGACTGCTCATGCATCATTTAAGAGCCTCATCCAGACTCCACCAAGTCAATGAAAAACCTCTTACAAAGCTTCACATCAACTGCACTTGGCCACAGGGACCCGAGTGCTCCTGGCTGGGGCTGTGCACAAGAGGGACTTGGCCAGGGATGCTCAACTACCTGTGTTCCCTCCACATTTGCTCCTTGCTCAAATAAAGAAAATACCAATGTAAAGCAAAAGCAGCAAAACAAATGTAACCCAAATGATTCCAGGGAGTAAAGAGAAAAATTACTTCAAAGCTTTGCGGTTCTGTGCCACCCAGATCACACCAAACAATGCCTTACCCATCATGGTTTCGTTCTTTTTTCTAATTAAAAAAACCCCACAAACCAAAACAAGCCACCAACAAAATAAAAAAAAGACCAGCAAAAGGAAACCCAAAATCAGAAGCGTTTTTGTCCCAGTTACAGTATTAATTTTAAGGGTGAGAGGAGGAAGGGGAGCAGAACCATTTGTTGGCAGATATTTGAAGCACTGCAGTCCAGGCCTGTTTGTGGGATGCTGAGAACCTAAATACTTAAAATCTAAACCAGTAAAAACATTAGAAAACTGGGAGCAAGGCACAAATTGTTTTCATGAAGCTTAAAACTTGGTGCTTTCATGCACTGAGTAAATACTCTGTGGTTTCAAAATCCAAAAGAGGCAGTAGGGTATGACAGAATCCATTTAAATACCAAGTAGAAATAGGTCTCAGTCAGGGCTTAGTCCAGTTTGACACTGGTCCAGAGGACAGTTCCAATTCCCAGCCAGCACATCTTGTGTAAATCAGCTGGAAGATTCTGTATCAGAAAATTCCCAGTTTTGTGGCCAGCAGCTAGTAAGAACACAGTGTGGGCAATATGGGGTAAATAAGGAATTTTCCAATTATGGAACACAGATTTTTCATTCAGGAAGGGCTAACAACTTTTCTGCTTTCTGTTTATGTATCATAATAATAAATTCCTTCATTTTTTCACCTCCATGATCTCTTCCAGCATTGCAGATACGTTACAGAATCAAATCATATTTTTTAAACATTTTGNTGAGAGGAGGAAGGGGAGCAGAACCATTGCAGACACATTACAGAATCAAATCATGTTTTTTAAACATTTAGTCTGTAGTTCACAGAATCACACGACGGTTTGGGTTGGAAGGGACTTTGAAACTCATCTCCTTCCATCCCCTGCCATGGGCAGGGACACTTCCACTATCCCAGGCTGCGCCAACCTGGCCTTGGACACTTCCAGGGATGCAGAAGTTAATTTCAAATCTGAGCTCGCTTTCGTTTTGAGCCACTGTAGGAACCTTTAAAGTGGCAATTTTCTGCCCAGCAAGATTGTGCCTTCCCACTGCACTGCCCAGGCCCTCAGTGCTGCCTCTGGGCTCTGAGGCCCATGGCTTGAGCTCTAACATTAGCCAGGATTCAGCCAGTTTGACACACCAGGCTTCCAGCAGAGCAGACAGCTTTGAAAATGTATTTGTAGAGGCTCCAAAAGGAGACCCAACTCATGTTCCTTCTCCTTGCTGGGGCACACCAGCCCAGTGTCACTGGCAGGGAATCTCTGGATTGTTTCAGCACCGCTGTTGTGCTGGAACTTCTACAGAAATGCCCATCTCAGATACATCTGTGGAGTAATCACAGAGTAAATCCACACCTGCCTGGGCAAATCAGCCCCAAGACCCCTCAAATATTTCAACACCTTCTTGGACTTGGGTTTTTCAGAAGTCTAAGGAAATCAAATCCTTGAGGAACACTTCAGCTCTGATGCAGGAGATGTTTGGCCTAGTTCCACTTTCATATCATTCCATCCCACAGCTCATTCACACGAGCTCTCAGCAGTGCTCGAAAAATTCCATCAAAAAAAAAAAAAAGAAGATATGCAGTATTTCACAGATTAATTTGTGTATTACAGTGGAAGACTAAACCCTTTTCATCTCCTGGCATTTACAGGCTTGACTGAGAGCAAGTGAAGTTTATACCGCGTTATCAATTAACTATGTGCTTGTTTCCAAAACAAGCAGCAAAGTCTTCACACCATCTCTCAGGGCTTGCCTGAAGTATTTCAGCCTCATAAATCCAACACAGATACCTCATCCAGCTTACTTTTATGATGATACAGTGTTTTTAAAGATAAATGCATCTCAAGTCCATCAGTGTTATGAGGCTCTTCCACAGTGCATTAAAAAAATTGAGCCATTCATCAGCCTCACACCTCTGCACTCTCCAAAGGATTCCTCAAGTGAGCACCTTCCTCCTTGTAGGAGAAACTTTATCACAGCCAGGATTGGCAGGTGGTGGGATCAGAAACAGTTGAATCAGCTCTTCTAAACTCCTCTGTACTGGAACAAAGCTCCCACAAATGGTCTCTGATCACCTCTGCAAAGAGTTTGGGCAAAACCTGCAGCCCAATTTCCATGCAGAACATCTACATGGAAATTCAACATGGAAACCCTTAATATTTTGCTGTAAATTCACACCAAATTCACTGCACAGCTCTGAACAGCTCTATAAAAAGCAGGATGCAGAGCAGGGCTGTGGCAGAAATTCACATTCCCATTGTGCTTTAGCAAAAGGGGATCTGGTATATCAGATTAATTTATTAATTTACATACATCTTTACATATCAAATCCCTTTCTCCTGCATCAGTTAACACCAGGAAGGACTTAAGACCTGCCCTTACCCACGATTAACCAAGATTTTAATTTCCTGCCTCGTTCCTCTGTCATCTGAGGACAGGAATAAGTCCCACCAGTTTCTCAGTCACCCAGACAACTCCCTTTTCCTCCCCACCACCATCCCTTTGGCTTAAACCTCTGCTCTTCTCACTTCTGGAGTCCCTTCCTAAGAGGGAAATCAATTCACAAGTGGTCCCTGAGGGAACTGGGGACAGACAAAGGGGTGTTTTACCTCAGGACTCCTTCCCCATCTTAAGATCCCTCATGAACTTCACCCCCTGCACCCAGAATTGATGTGAAGTCCATCCCCCATCTTCAGTTTGTTTGTCTGTAGCCACTGAATCTGAACAAAATTGTGAATATCCTTCCTCAAAGTTATCTTCCCTTTCCTTCGTTGTTCCTCACTATTTCTCCTGCCTCATCTCCATCACATTTGCTTTTTTCTTGCCCCCAGACACTTTTCTGAGAGCTCAGCTCTCCAGGATCCTCATGCCAGCATTTCCACCCTTGATATTTTGGCCTCCAAATGCATTTACTGTTCACAGGGAACACAATTCTTCCCCAAAACACTGTCCAAACATCCCCTGAGCTCACCTAAATGGGTAACAAAGGAAATAAAGCACATCCTCACTAAGGGCAAGACTGATTTTCTTGTATTTCTTGGAAGGAAAGCAAATTCCAACACACAGCAGCCTGTGAGTATAGCTGGAAATTGGATCCACCAGGAAGAAAATTACTTTTAAGGTTATTTCCTAAAAATATTAAGACTCAGGTGTTGGCCCCATTTTAGGAAAGATTCCCGAGAAACATGGCAGAAGTGTTTACACTGGAGATCAGTTTCTGTTGCTTAAAAGTATGATTTAAAACAAAAGCAACACAGAAAATTCAAAGGCTATTGAAGACATTTGGCTCCCGAGTATTAGTTTTCTTACACAATTTCTGGTATACTTTAATTTTCTTAATCTAATTTATTGGAAGTACAGTAAGCACATTTCAGACAGAAGCTTTTCCTAGGGAATTACAGCTTCAAAACCAGGCTCTCCAGATATAATTTAAAAACATTTTTAATAGCATTATTTTATTAATAATGAATCTGGTAACATTAAGATATTAATTTTTCATTCTACTATTTACCAGCTGTTCCACATGACTACCAGCTTTAACTCTTTTTTTTTTACAAAAAGCACAGTAACTTCTGTGCATGTTGTGCACAGAGCTTAGCTTCAGTATCATGAACATGATTTTGAAGGGAAAAATGCAATAAATGGTGCTCAAAACAAAAAAAAATCACCAGGTTGAATCTTAAGAACTTGAGATAGATTAGGAAATTCATGAGTTGGAATAAAAATATCACATTATACATCCAGTTCTGTGAGTAACTTAGAAGATTCAGGTGCCCAAAGGACCAAACCCATCCTGGTATGAGCAGGACATCATGCCCAGAACATTTCCCACCTCTCATGGAAACAAGAACAATTTTATATTTATACTTTTATCCTTTGCAGAAAATGGGACAAAACAATGGCAAGGCCTGTACAGCACTTGTAAAAAATGACATTAAAAAGCCACTGAACACATTTCAACATTGGTTTTGGCGCGTTCCACCACTTATTCTGCATTTCAAAGCAGGAATTTTTCTGTGGTGATGTTTTTAGATGACTTTTCAAAGCAGCACAGCACTGTTTTTACATGCAGGAGCCTGCACAGCTCTGATGGAGGGACCTTCCCAAGGCAGGTATAAAGGTATTTCCCCCATCCCAAAATCCAGTTAGGTAACAGGACACCAACCGACTTAACACAGAGATCTTCGGGACGGGAGATGAGAATTAATTATCCACAAACAAATCCTCGTTAACTGAAGCCATTAGTCCCCACTTACACTGCAGAGCTGTGATTTAAGAAGCAGCACAAGCTTTTCCAGACACAAGGAAGTTTATTCTGGGACACCTCAACTCTGGGAGCTGCTTCCAGGACCAAACCACTCGAGCTCCTGGCAGAACACACACTGGGGCAGGTTTTCCCAAAACAATTCACAGGTTCACAGGTTATTCTGAGTTGGAAGGGACCCACAGGATCATCGAGTCCAACTCCCAAGGGAACGATCCACATCCCAACAAGATCTGCAAAGGCCCTTCCACAACAAGGGTTTCTCAGTCATTAAAAATCTCTTCATTAAAAAGCTCTGCATTAAAAATCATTTAAACACATCTTGGTGCCCTGAGCAACCTGGTCTATGGAAGGTGTCCCCGCTCATGCCTCAGAGTGAGATGAGCTTCAAAGTCCCTTCCCATCCAACTGTTCTGGAATTCTGGGATTCAGGAAACAGCTCCTCAGCAAACAAGGTTTCTTTTATGATTTCTGATTAATATTCACTCTAAATCTCCAATATCTCAGGACTGCCAGCTTCAAAACTTGTTACTATTAATTAGCAACTATTAAGCAAAGCATGAGAAAGAGGGACAGGCTCCAGTGTTTGGATCATCCCCTTTCCATGACAGAGAGAGCCAGGGTTGTTTCATTATTCATCAGAAGGTGCTGACAGAACACAGGGTGTGTTATTTGATCAAGCAACAAGCTTCTAAAAATATTTTCAGTTCTATTTATTGGGACCTTGTGTCTATTTTTTTCCTTAGCATAAACCCCTTGCACTGCAAGCTGCAACAGGGCCAGAAATATGCCACCAGATAAGAAGAAGCTCAGAGAAATCATATTTCACTCATTTATGCTGCAGAAATCCCAGGAATTCTAATAGGGGGGAAAAACTCCTCTTTATTCAAGCAATATTCTCTAGGGAAAGAATAAAGTGAAATTCCCACCAAGAAACCTGCTGATGGTTTATCCCATCCCCAGCAAAAGGAGGTGAGAATATTGGAATTCTGGAGTCTATAGAATATAGAATTGGAGAATATCCTGGAAAGGAGCCACAAGGATCACTGAATCCAACTCCTGGCTGTGCCCAAGACACCCTGAGACTCCCACCACTAATTAGGACATTAATTTAAGATCAGCACAAACCCTTAAAGACACGATTCCCTCTCAGTGGATCAATAACCTGGGATGAGCCTCTTTTCAAGCAGCATTTGGAAAATGTGAACTGGCAAGCTGGAAGAGACTGCATTAATCTTTGGAGGTATTTTAATATAATTAGGAGTCTAAAGAGCTGCCATGGTATGTTTTGTGACAGCATTTTGGATGCCAGGCACTGACTAGGCACCGAAGGCACACAAGATAAATCACTCCCTCAGCAAAGGCATCACTGAAGGAATGGAAAAGAGATGGAAAAGTTGCATCTCCAGCACTGAGACCAGAAGGAATCAGGCAGTGAAAGGAAAGATTTGTTATCTGCCAGCAGCTCTCACAGGCCTGAGACAGGTTTCTGAACTCCTCACAGCAATATTAACACGTGAGCTTAAGGCCAGTCAGGGGGGAAGTTGGGTTTACATTGTGCTCCAGCTTATTTCCCAGAATAAATAAAAATCCCAGTACAACACTCCTGATAAATGATTCTGCTGTACCTCCAAAGCATTGGTGATTCCCAAGAAACCACCCAAGAAAAGAAACCACAGTCACCTACCCCTTGGAACTCCCAGTGAGCAGCCAGGAGTGGTTTTAACCCTAAGAATCTCAAATATCATGACATGAGTAATCCTGACGAACAAAGCTCCCTCCCAAGAACAAGCTGAGCTCCTGCCCCAGCACAGGGGCTGGAGGATTTTTAATAACAACCCATGAGAAAAATCAGAGAGCATTTCAAACCCAGAGAGCAGATGTTCAGCCTGTCCACCCAGGTGACAGCTCACAACTAAATCACAGCAACAGGGCTCAGACCCAAAAATTCGGGCCTAAATATAAATATATTTATTACATGAAAACATACCAAACATATACATGTTAAGGTTATTTAACTCAGCTAAAGCTGGAGACTCCAGAGGTTTATATGATGATCTGAGGGTTTGTTTTAATGACAATCTCCTCAGTTCTCTTCATTTTTAGGCTAATGCCATTTCCCTCTTGGCTGCAGACACCCAGAGCAGCAGAGCCCATCTGAGCCTTCCCAGGCACGCGGAAAACGCTTAATTTTCACTTCTGTTTACATCTCATAAGCAATAAAGAGAAGGAGGAGTAGGAAGAACACTTCAAAGAAACAAATTCTGGTATTTAGCTGGTTTCTGAAGCTGTTTCCAAGACAGTTAAGCCACATGAAGAAGTGGCAGTGAATGAATTTTTGCTCACAGTGCCTTTCTAAGAGGGAAGAACATTCATTGTGTAACTATAAAAAGCAGCAATATCAAACTGTGCTCTGTTTATCTTGTCACTTGACATATCAAAATACCTCCTTAGTGTCAGCATAACAGACAACAGTGTCTCCAGAAGCAGAATTTTGCTCTGTGGTTGATTACTTGCCCTTATTTCAATGCCAAGTCTCACTAATAGAAGAGACTCTTCATTGGGGCTGGTTTTCAGTATTTATGGCACTGCAGAGCATCAGTCACATAATGAGAGAAAGGTGATTAGGGAACGTGATTTAAGTGCAGTTCAGTTAATATTTGGCTGCTTTTATCAGGGAGTGAGGCTGCTGGATGCATTAAACATCAGCAGTTCACACCCCAGATCCTCTGGGAACAGGCAGGACTGTGAGAGACACACTTCAGAAAGCAACTCCTAACCAGCAACCACATCCCAGCTTTCACATCCCATCTGCTTCCACTGACCTTACAGAGATGATTTATTCATCAGAAAGATACTAAAATGCACTAAGCCTTCCCTTATCTCAAGGTATGTGTTGTTGGTTTGTAGAGAAAATGGCCCTTAAGAGCTGTTTGAAGGGACTGTCACCTCCTTTTAGTTTTCTTTGGAGTTACATAATTGGCTCTTGGGCAACTTCTGTGGGAGACACTCAGTGAAGGGACTGAGGCTCAACTGGTGCTCCAAGAGGCCACAAGTCTCCCCTAAACAACTAAAGGTCCTGTTTTCCCTCTCCCCGATCCTTCCCTTGGTTACCTCCAACACCTTCTGTCCTGAGCAGACCCCAGAGCTGCTCCTCCTGTTTCCAGCAATCCCAGTAAAAAATTCCTAGTCAAGATTTGGCAAGTTTAGTTAAACCCAGCTCACCAAAACTTTGACTCCCAGACTGCTTTGGGTTGGAAGGCACCGTAAAGCCCATCCAGTGCCACCCCTGCCATGGGCAGGGACACCTTCCACTATCCCAGGCTGCTCCAATCTGGCCTTGGACACTTCCAGGGATGGGGCAGCCACAGCTTCTCTGGGAAACCTGTGCCAGGGCCTCCCCATCCTCACAGCCAAGAATTCCTTCCCAACATCCCATCTAAATCTCTTCTCTTTCAGCTTAAAGCCATTCCCCCTTGTCCTCAACCTATTCTGTGATACTAAGTGTGATGGAGTCGATGTGGAAGTTACTTGATGTCTGGCTGGCCCAGAGCTATCCATGCCAAGTTAATAAATTCCTGTAAATTCGCATTTTTTCTAAACACTTTTCCATCTTCCCACCATGGACACCCTGTACCATTTCATGCTCTACTTCCTCCTGTAAGTATAGGCATCTTTCATTATTACAGATACCAAGGGAATAGCACGCTGATATCCTCTGCTATCTTCTTTCCAAATATTAGTCCAGTAAAATACGTTGCCTGGATAAATAGTTTTCAAATTGTATTCATTTAGTGTGCACCTTCCCCCCCCACCCCCCGAAAAATAAATCAATGTTCATCTTTTCTTCCTAATTCAGAGTATTTTCTGTTTTGTCCAATCAGCTTTTCTGCTTATTCCGCCCTTAATTTAATCCCTTGGTTAAATTATTGATCAATCAAAACTGAGCTGAATCAGGGATATTTTGCAGCACAGGGTAGTCCCAGGACTCCAGGGCAGAGCAAATCTTCAGGTGGTTTATTAACAGCCTTTTGCATACAGCCGTGAGTTCAGGGCAAGAGAAGAAATAAATTGGAAGGAATATTGGAATTCCTGCCCCATTACTGCTCTGGTGGAGGTGTGGAACAATTTGTGTCCCTGTCCTTGTGCTCTGCCACCCCTTTTCAGTCCTAGATCTGCAACCCCACACTCCTGTACTTACCAAAGCCCAGAGGACACGGAAAATTATTCTCAGATTTTAGGTAATTCTGTGGCTTTGAGGCAATTCCACTTGGGAAGGGGTGAGAGAGGGAGGGTAAACACACCTCTAATTCCAAAATCCCTGCCCTAAAAATCACCTCCAATCTTCTCACACAGCCAGTTCATCTCTGATTGCCAAAAGTAATAACCATTTTCAGGATACTTTGGGTTTGATGGCAAAAGATTATCCCAACCAGAGATTATATTCCTGCTTTTTTTACCTTTCCAGTCTCGCCCCAAAGTGGCCCAAGCCATTTTTAATCCAGACCTATCTGTAAAATCAAGCTGAGAATTCAAATTCCATCACGGATCCCCCAAGTTCTTCCTTAAGCTTTTTGTAACAATAAACACATGGGATATTAATTTGTTGGAGTATATTTAATTTCAATTTCTACACCTTTCAGAGTTAATATTTTCCCTCAAGGAAAACACTGTTTAAAGGATTCTGGGGTTTCTTTCAATAGAGAATTTTTGAGTGTTTGGTTTGTGGTTTCACTCAGCTCTTTTCCCTCTGACTCACAATAAGCATTTACAAGTGTTTGTGTGAAAGACAAATTGAACAAAGTCCAGCAGAAAACCCATTCTCTCCTTAATAAAAATTAATGAATAAAGCAGTACAACAACGCCTTAAAAAATATCCTACACCTAGAAATCTAAATATCTCTTTCCCCTATTAAAAAAGCTTAACCATTCAAACCCTCCTGCTTCCATTTCCTGGTGTTCCAAAAAGCAAATCCACATTACACCATCTTCCAACACACCAACTGTCACCTGGATTTTCACCTCCAGCTCATTTAAGAGTCACTGAAGTGCACAGGAAGTTTTAAGGTGGGAAGGTGCTGTGTGGTAATAACTGCAATTTCATTTTTTAAATTAGTATCTCAAGTTTTCTCCCTCCCTTCCAAAACGGGCATAAATGCCAAGCTGCTGTTTTCTAAGGAGAATCATTTCCAGCTGTATGGGATCCGTGGGGCTTGGACAGATGTTCGTGTCCTCCAGCATTTGGTGCTTCACTGCTCCAGGAAAACAGAGATGCCACAACACTTGGAGAATTTAGAGAAGGAAGAATGAGTTTACCTGGAAATAGCCCCTGGAGGTGTTTAAGAGAAGACTGGACGAGGAGCTTAGTGACATGGTCTAGCAGGGAGGTGTAGGGCTGGATGACGTTGGGCCCCTTCCGGCTCGGAGTGGCCTGCTGGACTGTGAGGGATCTAGGTTGGTGTTATGCTCTGCGATGTGCTCTCGGTCTCCTTACGGGTGCTAGATGGTGAGTTGGACTAGATGATCCTTGTGGGTCCCTTCCAACTCATAATATTCTGTGATTCTGTGATTCTGTGATTCTGTGAGATTAAGTACTCAGTTCTTAAATTTAAGAGGAAATTCCCTGCTCATCATACCCTTCACTACTGTCAGGAGAGAGCACAGAGACAAATTAAAACTCCTCTTTTCCAGGTCCTTTTGTTTCCTACTTGCACCATTTTATTCCCTAACACTGGTCACCTGTAACTGGCACTGAGAACAGACAAGCTCCAGGAATCACATGGTCCTTTCTGGACGAAGAACAATTAATTAATTCGCATTAAAGTCTTACTGGACCTTTCCATCCTCCTCCCTTTGTTAATTATCCATTGCCTAATAGCTTCTTATGCACTTTCAGGGAGTAGATATCAATATTGCCACTAGCTAAGTGGAAAAAAACCCACTCAGAAAATCTTAGAAATAATCAGCTTTTATGATTCTTGTCTAATCTTAAACCTTTAGTATTGACCTATTCTGGCTAAGGAACCGCAGCAGGATCTTTGGCCTCCAAGTGATAATTAAAAAGCTCGTTACTGAACCCCATTAAAGAGCTTCATAAAAGCTTTGGACTGGGAATGACTGAGGCTGGGCACAAGTGATGAACAATGGACAAAGCTGGAGGGATTTGTGGGGCAGGTGTGGAAGCATTTCCCTGTTTATTTCTGCAAATGAGGAAGCTGCTGCCACCCAACATTTACAAATGGGGTGTGGGGTTTAATTTCATTTTATACTTTCAATGGCCTAATGTCATGGAATTAGCTTTTACTACAAGACTAATTCCAATAAAAAAGAAAGAGAAATAAGTTAAGTCCCCTCTCCTTTACCTACACAGTTCCTCCAACATGAACACATCCAGAATGTGCTCTGGAGCTCAGATAGGAAACAAAAAGAATATTCTCTTCAGTGGGATTAACATACATGGAGTAATATGGATTTAAATGCCTTAAGAAGTCTTAAAAACGTCTTAGAGTACTTTAAATATTGAAGTCATGACACATATTTAATATTGTCATAGAACAGGACTTCTCACAGAGTGGTTTCAGTCTGCACTCATAAACATACACACAAATTCAAATGGTATTTTCTCCACTTCAGCTGAAATCCTCAGACAAAACACCTATATACTGACCAAAGAAAGGTCTGGAATTCAGGAAGTAGAAACCACATAGTTGACAGAGGAAAAATGAATGTTATTGTGATTTATTTAGGATTTTTTTTTTAAATTAATAGTTATTATCAAATGCATTCAAGGACAAAAGACACAATCATGTAAATCCCTGAAAACAATGAGGCAGCACCGAGTGCAGATGCTGAGAACACTCAGCCTGGTCTGTGGCATCAAAATATCGCTGCCCTCATCCTACAGACTTCCAAAAAGATGTCCAACATTATTTCTCACCAGGGCTGCAGGGAGGGAGGAACAGGTTTAAAGGGCACATACATCACCCTGAGTATGGCTGGGCACTGCATATTGTATTATAATATTGTATATTATATATATATTATATATAT
>WEKX01018207.1:71856-93279 GCA_013390025.1 Pitta sordida | reverse complement strand
CTGGCCCTCAGGCCCTTCCCCCAGTCATATGCCTTTCCGCGAGGGGAAGATAAGAGAAAAGAATCCTCCATTGTTTGTCTTAGTAGAAAGGAGATAAAACCCCTCCCCTGCCATATGCCTTGCCAGGAAGGGGAGATAAGATTAGACACGGGGTCCTCCATGCCACATTCCTTTCAGGGAGGGAAAGGGAGATAAGAAGAGATACCTGTTGTTTGTTCCAGTAAAAAAAGAGAAAAGTTTTACAATAGAAAAAAAGGCCTCTCCCCATGACAGATGGATGGAGCGTGGTGCCTGTGGTTCCACTCTTGTGGGTCTGGGAGTTGGACTAGATGATCCTGTGGGTCCCTTCCAACTCAGAATAACCGGTGAAGAGCCCTTAGGCATGGCTGAAGAATTAGCATTAGCCAGCTGCTGTTTGTTACAGGCAGTGTATCTACACTAATCTTGATTTGAATTTGAGATCTCCAGTAGTACAGGTGAAATCAGTGCTTCATGCACCCTTAATTTATTCTATGGAAGCAATTTTCCTTTCCAGACACTTTAGTATTCATAAACAAGCTCCACCATATGGCATTGGTACTGTGTACCAGAGAAAGGCATCCATGTCTTCCATGCATGCCTATGGAATGAGAAGTTCTTTGGTCCATGGTGACTTTGTTGAAAACTAGAAAGAAGACCTGGATATCCAAATCCTGCAAAATTACACAGTAGGATCCTGGTATGGACATATAGCTCTTGTATTACAGCAACATAGATGTGTGATTCTGGGTATTTTGAGAGCATTTAGCAGGGCAACAAAATGTTAGAGCTCTTTTTGGGGCAATGTGTCACCAGTGTGCTACAGCTACAGAAGTCCCTTTCCATGAAAGGACATTTCACTCAAGTGTTTATAGCTTATTAACACAAATGTTATTATTTCTACTGGGAACTGTGAGTCTTGCAAATGGCAAACTATTCAGATGTCAAATACTCTTCATCTGCATGGATTTGGTTTTTTCTGTTACCCAAGAAAGGACTACCTTGTGCATAAGAAATCAACTGAATACCTGAAGGAATGCGGAGGAATACATTGTTAGGGAAAACTGACACTGATAATTTTCTAACTGTGGTACCTAGAGTTGCATGCAAAAATGTCCTGGTGATTTAATGCAATATACACTAGCTGATCTGTGAGGCAGCATCTCATCCTAGACTAGTGATAATTAACTTCCTAGATACTGTTAGATACACTGCAATTAACTGATAGCTAAAAAATCAGACAGAAAGGCGGCCACCGAGTGAAGCTCCTTGTTGCCTGAAGCAGAGCAGAGCTGGGAAGATGAGCAGGAGCATGGGCTGGGGACTCTGGGGAGGGCAGCATGTGGGTGTTGCTTAGCAGTCTGCAGGAGGAGTAACACGAAGATGGGCAGGCACAAAGTTAGTGTTCTTTCTGTCAGTTCTTGGATTTTTCCTCCTTTTCATACAGAGCTGGTATGACAGTACTGGCTACTTGGACCCAAGAGAACTGTGTGAAAGAGCCCTGAACTAAGGCAATTCTAGGGGGTGAAGACGTTGTGCAGAAGGACCCTGTCCTCTTCCTTCATCACTGCACACCCTTGTATCCTCTTATAATTTTCAATTGAGATTCTTGGTTATTTGCAATTTGCAATTTATGTTTTATTTCAAGGTCAAGGTTGTTTAATTCCAGTACAGTTCATTTCCTTATACCTTTTTCTGCAGAGCTGAAAACTTGCTCCCTATAGGTCTTTGGGTTTGGGGTTGGTTTTTTTTTGGGGGGGGGAGGGGGTGTTAAGTATAAATGCTCAACCACTTCCAGCACCAATTTTCAGCATTTTTACACCGAATCAAGCACCTTCACTTCTTTAAGCGTCACGTTGTTAAAGCTTACTCATGGTCTCCAGACCTCAGAAGTGGACATGATGAACTTGTAGTAGCATGGAACTGCACAAGTCTTCTCACTGACACCAGGTCTTCTCTGTTTTTTTTCTACTTCTACTTTTACATCACAGGGACATACATTATTTTCTCTTGTCAGAGCATTAACTTGAAAGGTCTGTTGAGAATCAGTGATGAATAACTCCTTTATACTTTTTTCTTTCTCCTGAGCCACAGCTTCTCAAAATTCTCTTATCATGTGTTTATTATCTGTAAAATTTATTTCCAAAGACATCACCTTATATTTGGCTGTATTAAAATATTTTGCTTGCATTTTTCAGTCTACCATGGTAGACGTTATTAATTTTGCCTCAAGTATGAAGACTTTAGTGAAAAATGACTTCTTTTATCTGTGTAATTTCATATATATATATTTATATGTATATATATTGTCATATATATATATATGTACACAGAAATACATACTCTGTGTTCTTTCAGCTCTTTGGTAATCTCTTCCTATTTTTTCACAAAGTACTGGTTCTTATCAATGTTCATTTAAATATTATGGGTTTAATTGTTGTTATAAGTTGGTATTTAATGCTGCATGTCTGTTAATTTTTATCTGCTTTTTGCATCTAAATGTTTCAACATAAAAATAAGAAAGTTATAGCGTCTCCTGTTTGTTCAATATGAAAGTTTTCTAAAACATACTTTGTCTAGCTACAGAATGCTTCAAACCTATCAGGGCATTAAAAACAACAGTTCAAGATTTGTAGAACCTTGACATGACGTCAAATAGCCAAAATGTTTTTATTACTCAGTCATAAGGCTCACTTGAACACTAAATGTCCCAGAGAGTAGTGCTGTGTGACCTCTTAATAACAGCAGTCATGAAGAATGTTTCATTTAACTTCTTCAGATCATTTACTTTCCTGATTTGTGGCAGACTAATGGAAATGTAGAGATTAATTTGGAAGTATACTCATTTGCCTGAGTGAATATGAACTTGGATGAAACAGTTCAAGAGTATCTCATTAGATTTAAAATGTGGTTTTCAATTAACAAAATGTGTTTATATTGTAGGATGTGTCTAGTGAACAGTAAGTGGTGGCCATCTTGAGAGATTCTTTTACTACTGATTACCTGAATAGAAGTCTATTTTCTCACTGGTTGTTTCCCTTTAGTACCTATTTCTCCAAATTGATAACTCTACCTCTGAAATGATTTCTTACTGTGTTAATATCTATGATTGCCTTTATCTTTGAATGAATAAATACAAATAATTAAAAATTAAATAATAAATCTGAAAAGTTAATGCCACTCATGGAAAAATACAACCTACAAGGCAATTCACTAAAACAGACCAGCAAAAGCTTCCAAGTGTGAAAAGGAATTCAAGTACAGTTCTCCAAGGTATTGCAACAATTTTATCCGCAGAGAGGCTTCCACATCTCTACCTTAAGATCCGTAATGCCTCATTCTGGGAAGAGCGTACAGCCTAAAATAATACAGAGAATCCCCACTGCATCGCGACTTCTCCTTTACAACCCCGCCCACTTGCGAAGCAATTTTTTCACAATCCGGCTTCTGGGGTCTGCGAGGTTCCCCAGAGCACACACGCGCTGTGCTTCTGCTTTGCCAAAGCACAGTGCTGGCTGTCCCTGTGAGGTGGGACAGGCCCAACCCCCGGGGAAGGCGCGCAGCAAGGGTGCATAGTTTCTCCAGCTCAGCCTGGCATTTAGAGCCCCATGGCAGCCCTGGCGGGCTGGCAGCCTGGCCCCGCAGCAGCCCCAGAGGGTCAGCAGCCCCGGCAGGCTGGCAGTCATGGCCCCGCAACAGCCACAGCTCCGCGGCAGCCTCGGCAGGCCGGCAGCCTCAGCGGGCCGGCAGCCCCACCCCGCAGGAGCTCCGGCTTCGTGGCAGCCTCGGCAGGCCGGCAGCTCCGACCCCGTAGCAGCCTCCACCCCACAGTAGCCCCAGTGGCCCGAGATGCCATGCCGGGACGCCGTGGGCATGTGCATCGGGGTCAGGGTGGGGGAGCCACAGCACGGGGTTTGTTTCTGTGGGAGCGCAGCCGCAGCAGCCTGGAAAAGCCAACAGATTCTCGGAGGAGGGAGTCTCCTGAGTCAGAGGGGGCTCAGAAATGGTTCCCTTTGCTCCCCTATGCTGGCAGTCCAAGGGAAGAAGCATAAAATTGTCTGCAGGGCTCTGGAGTGCCGGGGGGGCGGAGCAATGGGCGTTGTCTGCACGCATATTAACAACCTGCACTTCTTTGCGAGTTTAGCATTTCGCGAGGCCTGTGGCCTGTCCCTTTCCTCGCGAACGAGGGGGTTTAACTGTACCAGGCTTTTTGGACACTGAAGAGAGAGAATAATGCTATTCAGAATGGAGTGTGCCAATGCTGTCATACTAAGACACCTGACTCAGCTAGTGAGAGCAACCGAGAACACACAACTACCATAAAATGTTCTTGAGCATGTTGACTACACCACCTCTTTTTCTTCTTTCACATCATGGGTACAAAATGAAAGTGTGATATCAGTTCCTGGATTTTCACAATGAATTAGTCCTGGGAGGCAGGAAGTGAAAGACATTGATCCAGTTCTTAGGCTTACCAAAGCAGCTTCTGAAGTGAGATATCCATGTGTCATGGTTCCCACCATGAAAATACTGACAAAGTATATCACTAAAAAAGGAGGGCAGGAATATCTGCCAGCCTTTGAGTGTGGCAATGAATCACTGTCAGTACTTCCACTTCCCAGTTCCACTACTGGAATATTAAATTCTCTTGTGGATTTGTTGTTAACCATTCCGAGAGCTTCATTCACAGCAGGCGAAACATGTACTAAAATTGATCTGTCACAATTGTATTATGTAGTGTTTGTTTTTATTTTACTAATTGAGTTTCAGTTTTCTGCTAAGTTATGAAAGATCGTCCTTGTTATCTTACTTAATTATTCATTAAGCTTTATGACTACATGTTGTGGTGTGTCTACCAACCATCCTTAAATCAAAGTAATAAACTTCATTATGTGAAAGCTCCATGGTCTCTACTAGAAGGCCATGCATTGGAAGAAAGCAGAAATGGTGTAATTAAGCTTGGCATTAAAATGATCTGTCTGAAAGAAAGTGAGTTTTGGCTGAAATAACTGGTCTATCAAGATGAATTATTTTCTGTCTCATTTCAGAAAGAAAAGTTGTTGTGATCCAAGCCGCTAAATTTCAGACCTTTTGCAAACCTTAAAATTGCTCATCTGTTCCACAGATTAGTCCTAAAAGCCATTTACAGAATCACAGAATATTTTGAGTTGGAGAGGACCCATGAAGATCACCGAGTCCAGCTCCTAAGTGAATCCCCATGTAGGGATTGAACCCATAACCTTGGTGTTATGAGCATCATGCTTTAACCATCTTAACCATCTGAGCTGATCTCGGGGTCATCTTTTTTTTTTTAAACCTAACTCTCTATCCCATCATCCCATTATCTAGACCATGCCGAAATGTTCCTCAGCCAATCTTTTCTTAAACACCTTCAGGAATCGTGACCCACCACCTCCCTGGGCAATCCATTCCAATGGGAAATCACTCTCTCTGTGAAAAAGCTCTTCCTAACATCCAGTCTAAACCTCCCCTGGAACAGCTTAAGACCATGTCCTCTTGTTCTGGTGCTGGCAGCCTGAGAGAAAAGATTTACACCCACCCTACTGCAACCTCCCTTCAGGTGGTGGTAAACAGCAATGAGGTCACCTCTGAGCCTCCTCCTCCCCAGAATGCTGAACAACCCCAGCCCCTACAGTCATTTTGTAAGTGACAATTAAAAAAAAAAAAAAGGAAGCCCGAAGTGTTGTATATCTTGCATCTCATGGAACTTAGTATATTTTTGTTACCTAGAATTGTCAAGACACTTCTATGAACTCATATGAAATTTTTTGCTGTATATCATTGACACAAGCTGTTTCATGGTGTAAATATGGGTTGTCTAAATAACTGTTCTTTTTTGTTTGNGCTGGATGATCCTGGGTCCCTTCCGGCTCGGAGTGGCCAGCTAGACTGTGAGGGAACTAGACTGTGTTACCACTCTGGGATGTGCTCTCGGTCTCTGTACGGGTGTTAGATGGTGAGTTGGACTAGATGATCCTTGTGGGTCCCTTCCAACTCATAATATTCTGTGATTCTCTGTGATTATCCTTAGTTCTTTACTGGAATAGAGAGTGAATGATCATTACCTGTTCACTATCTTCATGCCATTTCTGGCTTGAGAAAACTCTGCAAAGAGAAAAATAGCAAGAAAATGCTTCTACTGAAATGAAAGTACCTAGAAGTCATGGTACCAGTGAAACCTAGCTAAACTGATCTCTCCTACTAAAGTACTTTTCTTTCACCTTTTTCTTACTTTTTTTGGCTTGTGATATTTTGTTAAACTTATTAAAATGAAGCTTATTTCTGTTATTTGTAGTTGTTAAGCTGGAACTTCAGCAAAATTTCTTCTGTTGGAGTATTGTGCAGTAACGTGCACTTATCGCTGCTTTTTTAGCAAGAATATTCTTAGTGCTTTAAAAGACAGAAGAGATCAGAAATTAATTTCTCTATTATACATTAGAGATTCATATTAACAGAGTGACCTTCATACCTTGCTAGAGCCAAGGGTTGCCATTAAATACTACAAAACAGTGTCATATACTATCAAAAATATCTCCTGCACCTGCACAGATTTATGTTGGGGGTCTCTCATTTTAATCCAATTCTTGGAAGAACTGATGATGCCTCAAAGAGCCTGGTAGGTCTGCAGGCTCCTATAGTGCAAATGTAAGTTGGTCTGAGGTAATAAAATTATATTTGTTTCCCGTGTGGAACATCAGTTGCACAGAATATATTTTAAGTATGGACTAATTTTTCTGAATGCCATAGTAGGTCTGCAGAGATTCATACCTGCAAGAAATCTGAAATTCTATTGCTTTTACGTAGTTCCTTGTACAGAATTTATCTTTTTATCATCAACTCAAGGATTTATTTTATGGGTCTTTAACTTTTAAGAACACAGATACAGTAGTGTTCTTCACATGCAGATTTAAGTCTTGGGAATATAACAAATTGAATGATTCGGTTAATTTAAAGCTTAATAATATGCATATAGTTAACTGTTAAGGCTCACTGGTGCTTTTCTCAAGATTGCTGTTTAGCATAAGGTCTGCCTTTCACTGGTCTTGTACTCCAAGTTTAGACTGTCATTGATCTGTGCAGTATCACAGCTGGACAGAAAAGTCTGACATCCTTTCTGCAGAAAGAATGGCTTAAGGGAGGTAATATAAAATCCGGGAAAAAGAACGTAAATTCAGCAAGATATTGATCAAAATTTTCTGCAGTGACACGTAAGTAATATATGAATCTTGGATTAAAATAATTAAGGCTGTTCTTGGGCCACTAAACCTTGTCCTCTTAATTGTCTTTCAGCAGATTTCAATAACTGGATTCTAAATGAGCTCCAGTAAGAACAGGAATACAGCTCTGTGTGTGTGTGTGTGTGAGTCCAGTGCAATTAAGCTTTCCCATGTGTTTAAATTAAAATTGTATTCATGGCTCAGTTAAGCATTCATTCTCTAAAAATGAGAAAAACACAAAATATATGTTGCCTTTCATTTTTTTCATCACAGACCACTTTACTGCATGTAGCCATTTAAACCCCATTGTTGACAAATATTTCAACTGCAAGCAATGAGCAGAGGATGAGAACCTTATTTAAGCAAATATTTACATAAGTGTGCACTTTTTTTGAACAAAATCAGGAAGCTTTAGTTTTTGTCTGTGAACCTGCAAAAAAAATCATACCTGTTTTTCACTTTCAGAAATCCTCTTCTCTCTCAGAAATTAAACCTGTGATACTTGTGAAGTACAGTGAGCCCTGCATATTCACGGTCCGCTATCCTNCATACATGACTACGTAGTGGGTTTGCTCTCTTTGCGGATTTCACTACTCACATGAGGTGGACCAGACCCAACAGCCCACGAGTAACAGGGGTTCACTGTATATGAAAGGATATAGGTGAGAGTTTCTTATTCTATTAGGTGTTTGGTATGGATCTGCTTTTCTCAATGGTTTTCTGTGTCTTGGGAGAAGTCAATCTTCTTTATGCTTTCTTATGTAAGGAAATATAATCTTAAAAGAATTACAATTTGGAATGAGTTTAAAAAGAAATCACAAGTTTGACTTCTTGGCTGCAATCTTAAATCCCTCAGCCAAGGAGCATAAACCTACTTTTCCAGTAGAGGTCTGTTTCCCTTTGCTCTGTGGTTACTCCTCAACCATGTCCACTCATTTTTGCAGTGAACAGGTTATGGATTATATTCCTGAACTGCTGTTTCTCATGCTCCTAGGTTTTCTTTCACCACCATATATCACAGCCACAAGCTACAGGAAGCTCCCTGCTACCCTACCCCTACTTAATTTATCACATATTGCAGAGATCAAAAGACTGATCTTTGGCTCCACCTTGTGATCTCTGTCTAGACCAGTAAAGATCAAATGAGGGAATCCTCAGTCCGGATTCCAGATCTGATTTGATCCCTCTGGCTGTATAGGAAATAAGAAAAAACCCCAAGCCAGTCAGTTAGATTCTATAGGTCAAATTACTGACATTAGAATAAGCAATAGAGGTTAAATGTGTAACTAAAGGAAAACAGGTAGGCTCAGAAGTGCGAAATGAATTGCCCCAGAGAACAAAACAAAATAAAAGGTGCTGGAAGGAAGTTGGTGGGCAAGTTGGGGGTTATCATTGGAATCTAAAATGGTCATTTTGGTAAAGACCACAGAATCACAGAATTAGTAAGGGTGGAAAAGACCATAGGGATCATCGAGTCCAACCTATCACCTGTTACCTAACCTAGCCAATTATATATAATCAATTATATTATTATATATAAGCAATATATAACCAATTATAAAATGCATAGAATAATATAGAAAATTGCTTTCATTGTCAAATACATTGATAAAAAGAACTGCTGAAAAATATACGCAGTTTATTTTATTGCATATCACAGTTATATATATATATATTTATTTTTTTTAGTATGAACATTTTTTCTTCTCATTTTCAGGAAAATAACACTGATAAAACAATCAAATACACAGGTATTTCTTGGTTGCTAGAAGAAAAAAATAAACAAGTCAAGTATTAACGTCAGTTTCTGCTTTGTGGGAACATACTGTAGCCAAAAAGATTTTGAAATTATTTGCACTGTTAAAGCTTGAGTGAGTACCAGTGCATAAAGTTGGTAGCATAAACTGAGTCTCTGGAAAGTACTTGGCTTTCATATAACAGAAGAGTTACTGCCATCAATAAAGTACAGAACTCTGGAAGACAATCTCCTCAGCAGACAAAAGGTCAGACAATAAAACTTTTGCTTGCCATTTTCTGGAAGAAATTAATCATATTAATGTATGAAATGTAAAAGGAAGAGGTGTTTTTGCATTGAGTTTCGATGGACAATATAGTTACCCTTAATTTTTCAGACTTGAATTTTTTTTTATATTGATAAGTGATGGAGCTAAAAATACTTTAAATCTTTCACTCTCCAATCAACATAGCATGTGAAAAATGTTACCTCTTGGTTAGTTTATATATTTTTGCTGCTGTAATAACTTCCAGAGAACAAGTGCACTGGAATGGAGAATGCAGCTTATCTTAGCCATGTGAGCACATCCACAGCACCACACATACCACAGTTATATATCGACAGGAGTATAGAAGGGTCTGATTGATGTTATTGTTAATTCAGCCATTTCGTGATCCTATGTTCAGTCACTAATTTGTAATCACATCATGCTAGTGCTCAGAGTTCAAAATGAATGGTGCTGAAATATTGATGAATTTATAATATGTAGGTTAAGTGCTGCTGATATTGTTAGAATATACTATATTCTAAAATAAAGTGATGTATCTCCTTGCACTAAAACTCCTCAAAACATAAAGGAAAAGTGAAAAGTAAGGAAGGGAAAAAGAGAATGTGAATTACTTTGAACTTCAAAAACATAGTCAAACATATGGTTACAAATCTAATTTTAAAGTAAGATTTGCCATTTGTAGGAAATTATTTATAGTAAGGCTTACAATTAGAAGATGAAGGTATATAATTTGTCAACGATTATCTCTTCTTTCTTGTAGATGAAACTTTTCATTATTTTGGGATTTTCAGCAGCAATAGCCCTCACAGCTGTTTTCTTTTCTTTCCCTCAGATGGGCAAAGATACTGTCTTTGGTAAGTAACAGTAAAAATACATGTTATTTTCTTTTCTGATTGTTGAAAGTACACTGGCACTGTAGACTGTTCAGCAATGGCAGTATAGCTTAGTCTCTTTTTGTGTGCAAAATAAACTCTCTCGCTTTTGTGAGAATCATTTCATGGGTGTTTTCTTTCAAAATGCAACTTCATAAACTCACAAAGTAAATTTTGTATGGGTGATGTATCTCAATCACTTATTCTTGGAGTAGGAGTAATTTTACCTTCTTAATGACATTCACAGAATCACAGAATCACAGAATTAGTAAGGTTGGAAAAGACCATAGAGGTCATCAAGTCCAACCTATGACCTATTACCTAACCTAGCCAAACCTGTTACCTAACTTGTTGCCATTCTGCTACCAACACACCATCCTACCTATAACACACTACCCTAATATCTAATATCTAGGTCATGCCAAGAAGTACATCATCCAACCTTTTCTTAAACACCTCTAGGGATGGTGACTCCACCACCTCCTTGGGCAGCCCATTCCACTGAGAGACCACCCTCTCTGTGAAAAAGTTCCTTCTAATGTCCAGTCTAAATCTCCCCTGACGCAGTTTGAGACTGTGTCCTCTCGTTCTATCACTGGTAGTCTGAGAGAAGAGACCAACCCCCACTTGGATCCAACTCCCTTTCAGGTAGTTGTAGAGAGCAATTAGTACAGTGGTGAGTGTCCCTGCCTCTCATGCCTGGGAGCAGGGCTCGATTCCTGCTGGAGAGGCAGTGAACATTTAAGAATTGGTCTCGATGATCCTTGTGGGTCCCTTCCAACTCAGAATATTCCGTGATTCTGTGTGTTTCTGTAATTAGGTCTCCCCTCAGCCTCCTCTTCTCCAGACTGAACAACCCCAGTTCTCTCAGTCGCTCTTCATAAGGCTTGTGTTCCAGCCCCTTCACCATCCTTGTTGCCCTTCTCTGGACACGCTCAAGGATCTCAACATCCCTCTTAAACTGAGGGGCCCAGAACTGAACACAGTACTCAATATGTGGTCAAAAACCCATACTAGGAGTCAAACCCGGGCCGCCTGGAGGAAAACCAGGAATCCTAACCACTAGACACATGTTAGATGACACGTTTACAAGCGCAACCGCTGTATTTCTTTCCCCATCTGCTATTCATTACCTTTAGTCATCCCAGGCTAGAGGCAGTTGTCAAAGGATGTCCCACCTGGAATGCTCCTTCTGGCTCACAAGGTTGCATGTCTCCTGTGGGTCTGTTTGCTGCTGGCATCCTGTGGATTTTAAAGCATCTCAGATTGCAGTAGTCCTTATGTTCAAACAATGTAATCTTGTAATTTTTAACATCAGATTTCTTTTATTTGCATCTGCTCAATCTGAATCAGTCAGATCTAGTAAACTAGAAATGTAGGCAGATATTGGATTGAATTTTAAAAGAAATCTGCAGAGACCGATTTTGCATGAAACTAGAGCAGAGATAACAAAGAAACAAGATTTTAAACTTTACATTCTCTTATACAGCTGTATATATGATTCATAAGGAATGGTGATATGATACCCTAGGAATGTTTTCACCTGAATAAAATAAAATTTTATACAAAATAGATTAAGCAAGAAACATATCTTCAAGCTGTTACTTCTGATTAGAAATAATTTTCAAACCATCAATGCAAAACAGAGGATACTTGGAATAATTTTTTGGAAATATGTGGTCTAAAATGAGGCTTATATTGTATGTTAGTTAATACAAAGTGAGTTGGAGAATAGCTTGGGTTGGAAGGGACCTTAAAAATCTTCTAGTTCCAGCCCCACTGCCATGGGTAGGGATGACATTCACTAGATCACGTTACTCGGTGTCCCGTCCAACCTGGCCTTGAGCACCTCCAGGAATGAGGCATCCACAAGTTCTCTGGGCAAAATAATGATTATTACTGCAAGAACTACATTTTTGAAGCCACTGCATTGGTAACAAAATCATACTTTTCAGCAAAAAGGAAGAGAGAAAATGGAAGTCAGGTATAACAAACCGATCTTCTCTTTTAGATCAGATTCTGAATCAATATCACATGATGAGAAATACTTTAAGCATATTATATTTCTCAGAGGTGAAAACCCTACAAGTAATTAAAAAACATGTCATTTTAAATTCGAAAATAATTACTTGATGTATGGCTTGTAAAGATCAGGCTCATTTTATAGCATAGACTCAAAAACATTTCAGATAAAGCAGAAATCTGAATGATAATATCAAATGATATTTTATCATGCACAGGTGAAAAAGGGAAATAACTGTTTCTATACTTAGATGCTGAGATTTCTAGTAGAGTGGAATATAATTTTCCCTAGCAAAGATTTCTCCTTATCACACATTATTTTCCCTTGAGCTGAGTGCCCTATTCAAAAAATAGATCACAGAAATAGTACAGTATGGACTACAGATAAACGTAAAATTCCACTGTTCATAAATGATGAGCAATTGTACATAATTTTTTAAATTATTTTTTTCTATAAAAAATAGGTCATCTTAAAAATACAGCTGGAAATCAAACCACCGGATTTTAAACATGACTGAATCTTTTAATATGGAGCTACAAATACAAAAGATGTGTAAACCAAGTTCAGATTTGTCCTATAAATCCGAGGACAGACTCATGAATTATACATATGAAATCTAGTGAGCATAATTGCATACAGAGAGCACATGTTTCAGCTGGACTTATCATGCATAGTACTACGTATAACATGTCCCTGATTGGATTTACACTTAAAGAAACAGAAAGGAAATCCAACTCTTCAAGCCTTATAAATTATGGAAGAATTGATTTACTGTACCAACCCTACCTTTCAGGAAGGTCAGAAGCCCAACATTAATTTCAAGAACAATAAAATAAGGAGATGGTTTTAAAGGGGAATAATTGCAGCTTACTAGTAGAATCCTGTATATTTTCTCAGTGTAGATGTTTTAATAAATACACTATAGATTAACATATTAATATTTCTTTTCATTTTTTTCCCTGTTGAGAAGAAATTGAAGATAACTGCTTTACTAAGGCTATCCAGAAGGGCTCTAGTCTGGTGGAATATGCTGCACATTATGAAATGAAAAGGTAAAAAAAAAAAGCGAAAAATCTATTCAGCAAAAACACTTTAATAAGAGAAAAGTTTGATGTCAATCTTTCTGTTTCTTTGAGAAAATATATAATCATAGATTCACTGCTCACATTACCTTTCAGAAATCTGATCAAGTGGAAGGTTACCCTTCCTATGCAGGGGGTTTGTAACTAGATAATCTTTAAGGTCTCTTCCAACCCAAACCGTTCTATGATTCTATGACTATTGTTTGATCCATTATAACCTTGTACATTATAACCATTTAAGTTGCACTCTTAAAATATAAAAAAATTCAGAAACACATAAATAAATAGGAATGTCCTTCTGATCTAAATAACACACCACATTCCCTTAACATATGACTTAAAAAAATTTAATTTTATGGACATTATATATTTTTGAACACTAATTTAGTTGTTTTCCCATGCCTTAAATGCAACTGTTAAAGTGAATTTCATATTTTCCCTTCCATCTAAAACAGATGTGATGTAATGAAATTATAAGGGAGAGGAAATGAAATGAAATGAAATGAACTGTGGTTAGGTAGCACCTTAGGGAATGCTCCTTTGTGCTGGAGTTATCCTATGAGACTGACCTCTTCCAATAATTTTCTGTGTGACAGTGACTAAATTTCTATGCTATGCAGAATTAATTTCTCTCCAATATTTGGAACATGTCAACTAAGTTTTACAGGGTTAAATTACCACATTTTTGCTTAGATTTTCCTAAAAGATTCATCCGTGTGATTTGAAAATGAGTCACGATTTGCAGAGCTCTGTGAAAGATGACTGTTTGTATGGACAGAACTCTTTGTATGTAGAAACTGAGGTCACTTTCATTTTGCAGTATTAGTACTTCAGTGACAGTCCTGAGGCCCTTGAATTTAAAAACACAAGTCTCAGCTTCTCTGTGACTCAGCTGCTTCGTGTACTAAATGGAGATAATTGTTCACAGATTCACAGAAAATTATGAGTTGGAAGAGACCCACAAGGATCATCTAGTCCAACTCACCATCCAACAATTATGTTTATTTATCTCAAAGGATCTTGTGGCAATTATTTGTTCAATATCGTACTGATGATAAATGCTAAGAGATGCTACAGATGAATACTTAAAAACCGTTGTTTTAATTAGGAATTGAATTTGATTAGGAATAAAACTGAGACCACTTACTCACCCCAGATGAATCACCAGACTCTTAGTCTTCCTTTGAAATGCTGTGTATGTGGATATACAGACCTTAAAGACCATTAGGTTCCCTTTAGAAGCCTTTATAAAAATTGTAGATTTACAGTAGGGTGAGGTTGGAAGAGATCTCTGAAGGTCCAAACCCTCTACTCAGGCAGGGTCACCTAGAGCCAGTTATGTAGGACCATATCCACACAGTTCCTGAGTATCTCCAAAGAGACAATCCACAACCTCTCTGGGCAACCTGTGCTAGTGCTGAGTTACCCTCCCAGTAAAGAAGTGTTTCCTGATGTTCAGACACCACCTCCTGTGTTTCAATTTTTGCCCATTGATTCTGGTCTTGCTACTGGGCACTGCTGAAAAGACCCTAGCTTCATCCTCCCTTCACATATCTAAGGCATTAAGAGAGGCTTGAAATCTCTAAAGTATCATATAAATATATTAATATAAGGTAGAACGAAAACTCAGCTGCAAAATAGCTGAAGTTGAAACTGTAGCTCAGTCTGGGGAAGTTGTTTTAGGGTTTGGTGGGTTTGGGATATTTTTTTTACTAATTATAATCAAAAATAAGCCGCAGTAACTGAGAGTCTGACAAGTACAAAGAATCTTCTGCCCAAACACTATGGTCCACACTAGGACCTATATCCTTAAACATGTATTAAATACACTTAACAACTGATTTCATGTTCCTAAAAATGATACTGTCATGGTCATTCTAATAGCTTTAGGAGATTATTTCTGTGTTACTAAATAATAAGCCAGTTCGCAACTTATAAAGTGTTCAGCTTTAGGAGTGTAAGTAAGAATTAGAAGGGACTAACAGACATACATTGAAGGGTGGGGAGGAGAATGGACAGGAAATATGACAAACTAATAAGTGCTGTGATAATCTATAAAAGACTTGAAAAATATTCTGCTGAAGCGCAAGATAGTTCTTTTTCACAGTTGCCCTATTTTACAATGAAAAGTAGAAGTTTCTCTGTAAGGCATAAATAAGGATGTTAAATCTCTTTTGGATCAATTAAGGACAAATTAAATATCTATAAAAACCTTTGGATTTGTATTTTATTACTTAATGTCTTTTATATAAGCATGTTTCTAATTTTGCAAACAGAACAGTTTATTGCAAACAATTTGTTTTGCCCAAATCAAAATAGTTGTTTCAGTTTTGAAATTCTCTCCTGCTTTAAACAAGCCTCAGTAAATATGACAGCAAAATATTTTCATGAAAATTACATATCTAAATAAAACTGTGCTGCAGAGAAGCCCTCAGGAATGTCTGCAAGCTATGACCATTGAAGTGGAATACTCTGGAGTGTTTTTTTCTTAGACTGTGGGAATGAGTTTAGGTCTTCCAGCTAAAAAGGAATTATGCACTTTTCTCAACCTCCTCTGCCAATAAAACGACAGTGGCAAGGCAGCCTATGTTGAGTGAAAAAAAGGTTGAGAGAGATCTGGAGACCACTTAAGCCAGTGCTCAGCTAGAGCAGATTGCTCAGCATGATGTCCATCTGAGCTTTGAATGTCTCCAGTGATNCTGTCTCTGGGCTCCAACACATCAGCAGTGTTGTCCAGTTTTTACCTCTCCATCTTCAGTCTTAATGCTTAGACGGATTCTGCGGTCCTGGTTCTCTCTCTTTGGTCCATAGGTTTTCACCATGGTCAGTCCAATTCACAAGCAGCAGCGGGATGCCTGGAAGAACATCTCTACCCCTTCTCTCGTGGGCCTGGGGCCTTCAAATCTCTCAGCCTCCCGACGCAGGTTCTGAGCTGGCACGCTACATCTTACTACTGAACTTTTTTTTCTTCTCTCCCAAGTATGTTATTCTGCAGAGACGCCTGCCTTTATCTCTAACTTTGAAGGCCATGGCAGCACGGACAGCTCAGGCAAGAGCTGAGCTGTTAACCCCCTCGCTACCAGAGCAGCAGAAAAAACCCCTAAACCATAACAGCAGTCTATCGCAGTGTCTCATTACCCTTGAAGGAAAATGATTTTCCGTATGTTTATGTTAACTACATGTTACAGAGGGTATTTCTTCAAATCTGAACTCCTTAAAGTTAGAGGTAAGACCAGACTGTAAGCTAACATATATAGGCATACAACTATCTAATTAAGCCCTACTGAACTAATTGCCGAAACTCTATATATGAGTAGACAGAGTAAGGCAGGTGCTTCGACAGTCTCTGAGGAGACGCGTCTCTGTAATAAACTGCAGAGAGCATCTAGACTACTGTGGACCAGTTGCTTGACTCCCAGGTGCTAAGGCATTTGCAAATCCACCTCCAGTGATTGAGATGATTTTTGGTGTCAAACGTTACATGAAAGCAAAGACTACACAAAGCAATGAGTAGAGACCAATGTACTGTGACTATCCAGCACAAGGTCTTCCCAGCAGTCTTTCTCTTTGCTTTCCCTGTGTTCCCTTCAATCAAATTATACCTTAACTTGCAACATATCTAACACTGAAAAATAAATTCATGAAGAAGTTCTTAAAAGGCATACAGTGTGAAACATTCTGTATTTTATCTCCATTATAGAAAGATCCAAGGAAGTGGAATAGCAACCCCCACCTTGCTGCTGACTTTCTCAAAACTTCCTGAACAAGAGAGTCAAGATATTTCCCAAGCAGCTGAACGAATGGAAATATCTATTCAAGTGCTGAAACAAAAAGTTTGCCAGAAGCACAAACGTTCAGTGCATCCAACTGGTAAATAGAGTATATTGATATCAGCAACCCCTCTTTTGTCCCCTATTGATTTTTTGAATGTTGTGCTATAGATTAAAGTTGGGTTAATTTCACTTTCATTTTACTTTTGGTAGAAATAGATATCCTGTTGTCACCCTGGGGCCAGGAATCACTTTCTTTTGTTCTTAAAATCACCCCACATAGTCACTGGTTTACATTTTTCTTTGCTGAAGTGTGGGCCATGTTTCTATAGTTGAGAAGAGTAGCATTACACTATTGGAATCCTGTGAACTCGACTGTATATTTGTATTGCCTATAAATCAGTTTGCATAGCCTCAGTGTTCTAAGCTTCCTGTTTACACTAAAATCTTTCCCAGTATTTTGGATTTAGTGTTAGATTTTCTATCATTCTATGGCACTGGCATTTTCAAGCTCACTTCCTCTTGACATTGATTACCTTAATTTTATCCTTCTAAGAAAATACATTCTTATTTACAAAACTAATTTTATAATGCATTTGTTTTACACTTTTATTTCCACTTTAAGTGGGTTTTTTATGTTAGCTAAGGAAGGAAAAAGAGAGAGTTCAGAAAGCTCAGTGTTGTATAAATGTCTAAGTAAAGTAAAATTCCTGTTCTTAATTAGAAAATAATTTCAAGATGTCTGTCTGGTGTCTGGAAGGCTCAAAAGTTTGGAGATATTGACTTTTTTCCCCCATAATTTAATTCTGTCACTTGCATGAAATGTTCTGTCATGATAATATAACATTACTTTTTTTTCAAGATATGGAAACATTATAGTACTGTAGACAAACTTAAAGCTCCACAGTTACTTTATTGTTTTATTTCTTTGTATAAACATAAGGCTTACTGTCAACTTACTAAACTAATGGGACATTTGTAGGACTAAAATATATATGTATATTTTTATATCTGTGTATATCATTATACCACATACACAGATACAATTACTTCTGTGCTGTGCATTTTCAAAAGAAATCGAATTTCTAAACTGTAGAAGTGCACAAAACCCTTGTTAATTTTCAAAGCTGGAACAACATTAATGAAATGTTCATCTACCATCTTCTTTCAAGTATATGATGGCTACAGTTTGATTGAATGTCAAGCATTTTCTGAGTTCAGGCAGGATATTCATAGAATCATAGAATGGTTTGGGTTGGAAGGGATCTTAAAGTCCACCTAGTTCCAGCCTCCCTGCCAGGGATAGGGACACCTTCCACTAGACCAGTTTGCTCCTATGTCATGGGTGCATCCTCCTCCAACTGGCCAGATGTTTAAATACGTAGATGTGAGAGAGGGTGCCAGCTCTCTGGAGCTTACACAACAGTGTGATATTGTTCCTCATCATCAGATGCTCACTGGGAGACCCATCCTGGATCACATTACAAATATATTAATAAGAGGCTGTCTACTGGTATAACAGTACCCAATTTTGCCCAGCTTCCAAATTCCAGCTAGTAATTGTGATTCTCTTCCACTCAACACTGAACTCTAGAGTTGGCTACAATGTCTTTAAATTTCTGCATCTCTCCAGTCCCACATTTTTCCTCCTTGATATATACTTTTTTCTTGAATAGCAGTTTTTAGACCTTTGTTGTAAGCACAGGGACCAGCCAAGCAAAGGACTACAATGCAAGGAAACAAGGAAGAAGAGAGCAGGTTAAAGGAAGAGAGAAAAGAGCAGCTCAACCTCAGTTCTCAGCTATGGCTGGACTACTTTCTTCTCATTCCCTATGCATCAGCTAATAAAACCAGCTCTTTCTCTAAGTACCTGAGACAGACTCCTGCAGAACTTCTCAGTAACTGCTCTTTCCTAGGAAGAGAGAGAAAGCTGTAGTTGCATCTGATAATAATGCCTTTTCTACTTTAGCAACTATATCAAATAATGCAAATTGCTTGTCTCGGTTCTTCCTTTCAGATCTTTTATCAGCTGATCTGCTCACTATGATTGCTAATATTTCTGGATGTCTGCCTTATATGTTGCCACCAAAATGTCCAAACAATTGTTTAGCTAATAAATATCGACTCATCACTGGTGCTTGCAATAACAGGTATGTATGATAAGAATTGTGCCCTGAAAAATCTTTCTTTCTTCTTTAAACTCAAGAAGATAAGTTCACTTTTTCCTAGAAAATTGATGGAGAGGGAGTGACCTAGATCAGTTAACTATGGCATCAACTTGTCTCTAACTAAGGTGCCTCTGAAAGTTCCTAGGGGAAAAACTCATGTTTTCAACTTTGGTACACTAATTTCTGTAGACAGGCTCTCCATCTGAAGGCTTCTAAAGTTGTGTAAGGAACTTTATATTAAGGGAACCTGATTCAGTAGGTGCCTTTTTTATATAAATGAAGCAAACTTTATTCTAACCAAGCATTTATTTTTGATTGAATTGGATAAAATTATATTAAGCAGGAAAATACAATTACTTCATGAGAAGCAATAGGAACTATTTTCCCAGAACCCTAACTTAACAAGTAAGCATCTAAAAATTCTGTGTGATATATTTAATTGTATATATCTCTTTATATAAATATATGTTTAGTGGCTATCTTAATGACTATTTTTTACTACTGTATCTACTATTTTTACTGCTATGTCTACTATATGTGGCATTTTTTCCTGCAAAACTTAATATAATAAATGAAGCTGTTTTTTCAGAATCCTCCAATGCAATGAGGGTGTAAAACTGAGAATGAGAGCCTTTGAGTATGAGGGTAAACAATATTTATACTCAGCAGCCTTTGGATACATAAACCTGAGGTCACAAACTGAAAGGCAGGCTGTAATGTTACAAGTGACGGGCTACAAAGATGAAAATGGAAGGCCATTAACATTATACAGGTTAAGGTTTTTCTGTAATGTGATGAATGCAGAGTGGTAAAATGTTGCAGTTTTATTATTCAATCAGTCTGTTTTTATGAGATTAATCTGTTTTGCTACATCACAAGTCATTTGCAAGGAACATGCCTGATAGACTCTTTGCTGAAAGGACACATCCAGATACACATCAGTGTCATAAATCTACCTGTATGATATCCATAATTTCCCCCAGGCACTTGCAGAATTGCTTGGAATCTGAGCTAGCCGACAGTATAATATTTGCACTGACAACTCCATCAGGGCTTGAATACATTGGCCAAGATTCATGCAGCTGAATGTAGGTACATGGCCAAAGCTAATTTGCAGGCATGGCTGTGTAGTCTATCTCACTAGAGACGGAGAGAAGTAAACTGCAGTAGGTAAGGTAAAAGATCTTTTTCTCTTAATTTACTCATAGTACTAGGATGTGTATAGGCATTGCAGTCTGATTTCAGAGCTGGGTAGGGTAAATGATCCACTGAGTTTGGTTCATCTGTAGTCACTGTGGTCTACTTTGTATATTTTTATGCTTGCATCACATCAGAGTTTAAATCCACCACTCATATTTGGTGATATTTTAGACTCAGTGCTCTAAACATCCGTAAAAGATGTAAGGTAGCAAAAAAACCCAGCAACTCCCCCACCAAAGCAAAGACTTTGTAACCAGTTACTCAGGTCTTTACCTAGTCTGAAACACTGTGAGTCCCTTGTAACACCTCAATTTCTACTGACATATACCAGTTTAAAAAGCTCATTCTATTCCAATGTAAATAACATATTCTGTGATATAAGACAGCTCCAAAGACTTCAGACTTTAAATGAAGTCTATATTTTTCTGTGCTTTAGACCTGCCACTTTCAGGCAGAAAATATATCAAGACCTATGTTACATTTGTACTTTTGGTCATCCAGTAGGACAAGGGATGCTGTGCTGTAGTTGAGTAAATACATATTTCTTAGGTAAAATTTAAAAACTTAATTCACAGTGAAATTAATTGTTTGCTTGATGAGTTTCTGCTTCCTGAGGGCTAAATGTTCGGCTAGCTGCAGCCCCAGGAGAGAAACCCTACAACGGACAAAAGCAAAAGACAAAAGGCACTCTTTCTCCTTCAGCAATACAATCCCACAGAATCACAGAATCACAGAAAATTATGAGTTGGAAGGGACCCACAAGGATCATCTAGTCCAACTCACCATCTAATACCCGTACAGCGACCAAGAGCACATCCCAGAGTATAATAACAACCTAGATGCCTCACAGTCTAGCAGGCCACTCTAAGCCGGAGGGGGCCCAGGGTCATCCAGCCCTCACCCCCCAGCTAGACCAGCTAGACCATGTCACTAAGCTCCTCGTCCAGTCTTCTCTTAAACACTTCCAGGGATGGCGACTCCACCACCTCCCTGGGCAGCCCATTCCAATATGCAATTACTCTCTCCGT
>WEKX01018207.1:352-71794 GCA_013390025.1 Pitta sordida | reverse complement strand
TGTTCCTTTCCAGCCCGTGCTTTACAAGTTTCTCCTGAAGCTTATTGTGGGAAACTGTGTCAAAGGCTTTGCTAAGGTCCAAGTACACAACATCCACAGCCTTTTTGTCATCGACCAGTCGAGTCACTGGATCGTAAAAGGAGATCAGGTTAGTCAGGCAGGACCTGCCGCTTCGGAATCCATGCTGACTAGATCCAATGTCGTGGTTGTTCTGCAGCTGCTGTGTAATGGCACTCAAGACCATCTGTCCCAGTTTATTTTGAAATCATCTTCCTTGGAGCCGAAAGTGAGAGAGACTCAAACACATGTCCCTTCTCACTTTCGTTCCCCAGGAAAAGAGGGACGGGCAGTGGGAAGATAACTGGGAATGGGAAGTTTAGGGGGTGGGGTGTAGGGAGGGGTTTGCTAGGAGGTACCACCAGGCAGGCAGGGGGGAAGTACAGAATGTACCATTTGTGACAAGCCACCCAAAGCTGAGGGTATGAACAGACTACAACATTTGCTCACAAGAAAAATCGCTTAAATCTATTCAGAAGTGAGCAAGGAAATGCTTTATAGATGTATTACTAAATCAGTTTCCATGTTTGGGCGAATCAGATCAATGGCAAAGGATTTATTCCAGAGCACAGAGATTACTTCATTTTATTGTACACTTCTTAGAACAAAGGTGTAAACACAGTCTTCTATGGAGAATTTCAACATGACACCAAACATTCCAGAAATGTCATTCTCCACACTTAGTGGTGACAGATATCAACATATTTTGCTTTTCTTTCTGCCTGAAGGCATAATGAGCAAATTTTTTTATTTTTTTTTCATTTTACAATGATGAATAAGGAACGAAGGAAAAATCCAAAGAGTTACTATCTGGCATTGATCTGTGTACTTTTTAGTGTCAAGTACAATGAGAGTGATTGAACGGTGAAGAAATTACAAAAGGAATGGAATATTACAGTAAAATTACCCTCAACTAACCTTATCTTCCAGAGATAGTTATGCAAGGCTGCAACTTTGGCTGTTCATAGTAGTGAGAGATAGAATGGAATGACAGGATGGCACCTAGGAATCGTCTGTCCTGGCTTGATGAACAGCTTACTTTTTTTACACCTAATATTTGGGCATCTAGGAGGAATTTTATCTGCAGCATTTCTATTTCATTGCTGTGCCAATAATCATTCCATCAGGAAGGACCTGATGGGATGATCAGTCTGAAGGTCTAGTACCATCAGAGTTAGGAGCATAAGTATGGCTTACCTAGTGGAAAGAACAAAGTCTTGACTGAATCAATTTGCTATAAGAAGGAATTGAAATGTTTCCTTTAGGAGACTGACTTCAACATGAGCTAAGTGTGCAGTTTAGTGTCAGGCTTATTTTCCAGAAGTGTGCCATATTTGCCAGAAGTTATGTACAAGGTACATCAGTGCAATCTAAAAGATTGTAAAATCCAAATATTGAGCTGTCATATGGCATTCATTCTTTCTACCTCATACTAGGCAGGACATTAAAATAACTTTCAAAAGATATAAATCTGGATAGTGAACTGCAGCTTAAAACTCCAGGTTCCTTGTAGGGCAACCAAAACAAAACCCAAACTGTACAGTTTCAGCACTTCACAAGTACAGGAAAATTCCCACTTCACATAAAAACAATATATATTAATCAAATTTGACTACTCTGTAAAGCTGTATCCTAGCAAAATCTCATTATTTCAGCTGCCTTTTCAACCAAGCAAGATTTCAAGACATTAACATGCTTAATGCAATAATAAAAAGGCATGTGAGAAGGGTTTTGCTAAAGTAGCATTCCAGTGATCTGCTAAAATACAAAAGCAATCAAGAGAAAAATCACTGGTTAAGTAGCTACATTAACATTTCATTATTTTTAATTGAGTGAAATAGCACTACACTGTGTGCAGTATTTTATGCAATTTCAATAAAGGCAAATCAACTGTAACTAATTTGAATGTTTTATTAAAGCATACTTCAACCTTCAAGTGTGAATTATTGGGGATAATTAAGTGTATTACTGCACCATACAGTTTGGCAAAATTGAGTCTCTTTAGTGTGCTGGAGATAAATGAAGTATTAATAAAATAATTGTTTCCTCTTTAGCATCCTGATAGACATATAAATGTATTGTTTATCACTGTGTATTTCTACTGACTCTCCAGGAATATTCCTGATTTTTTGTGGCTTTCTTATCAATTTTGGTCAACTGAGTACATTGGAAAAATTATTTCTCCTTTTTAATGTTGATATATATCTAACAATTATGAAAAGTATTGAACAGGACATGTTAAAAAAACCCCAACCAAACAAAACCAAGACTTAAAATATTATCTTAGAAAAATGTGTTTGAAATATTCATGATAGAGGAAAAATTAATTGCACCAAACCCAAGACTCACTGACTATACTAATAAATAGAAATCACCAGGAATTGTTTGTTGGTCCTCAAATTAAGTATGGCCTGACTCTTCAGGCCCTCTTACTTTTACTTTTTTTTTCTCCACTTTTTTACTCCCCTTCCCTCTTCCAAATAAGCTGACTGTGGGATGACAAACTGATATGCAGTAATGCCAAGGTCTGCCCAGACAGGGCTAATTGTCATTAGCCAAAAATATACTTCAGTTAGTGCTAGCAACTTAATAGCATAATTAAATGCAGTGTTTGGCCTTGTGCACAGGCCATCCCAAAGCTGTACCCAAGAAATTACTATAAATGCAACCAGAGCAAGCATTGCCAGTGGATTCAGCCATCACTCCCCTTTCCGCAGACTTTTTTGCTTCATTTACTTCTTTATGACTAGTGTCCATTTTACTTTTTACTTTTAAGCTTTACTTACCTTTACTCTAGGGCTTCTTTATATTTTCCTAAACCACGATTTCCAAGCTAGTGCTCTAAACAAACATCTTGTTAAAAGATTCTAGCAAAGGCACTTAAATGTGTATCTGAATTCATGGAGAATGAGGATACTATCTGAAAAGCACCTTCACGGAAAGTATTTCAAAGATGTCAAAAGGTAACCAACTTAGGTTATAAACATAAGTAAAATAGTAATAATTTGTTAGCAACTTAAGTTTTCCTTTTGGGTCAAACTGATGTTGGCATACCTGAGGACCAGTATTTGATTCCTTTTCAAAGACAGTTACATGAATATCTTATTGCCATGGCATGTTGCTCTGTGGCTGATGACTGCGTATTTTATGTTAAACTCAGGTTTTATATTCATTTTTGGATGTCCTGCTGTTGGGTTTTTGGGGTTATTTTGTTCTGTTTTTCTTTTAATAGGGACCATCCTAGATGGGGAGCATCCAACACAGCTTTGGCTAGGTGGCTTCCACCAGCCTATGAAGATGGGCTCAGCCAGCCTCGAGGATGGGATCCCAGACTCCTATATAATGGATTTCAGCTACCCTTGGTTAGAAGGTGTACCACAAGATCACTTGAAACACATTGAGCTGTAGTCATATCTGCCACCTGAGACCTCCACTTGCATCAGTAAACAAAGTATCTGTGTAAAATACTTCAAAAGTACCTGTGGAGCTCAGTTAAGGAGCCACTGGGCTTTGCTGAAGCATCAGTTCAGCTGGACGCATGCTGAGCGGTCCCCTGCCCCTGGCTGGGGTCAGCCTATGGGACAGTGCAGGGAGGCACTGACTGCCTTGGGGGCAGCTCTGCACTCCANTGCCCAAGGAGGTGGTGGAGTCACCATTCCTGGAGGTGTTAAAGAAATGACTGGATGAGGAACTCTTTGGCATGGTCTAGATGGTGGGAGGCTTGGATGGATAGAGAGGGGTGCCCGTGGCTCCAGGGCTGCGGGTTCGATTCCTGGGTGCGCATTCACTTGGGAGTTGGACTAGATGATCCGTGTGGGTCCCTTCCAACTTAGAACAACCTGTGAACCTGTAATCGTGACCCTCCCATGATGAATACGCTGTTATAGAGAAGAGGTCCTCAGAAGGATGCACACTGCCATGACAAGAGGAAATAGTCACAAGTTGTTTCAGAGAAAATTTTGTCCCGATACAAAATTTTGTCTCCCTTTTGCTGGAATAGGAATTAGGGGTTGGAATATAAATTCCAGCCTAGACAACTGCTGGGATACCCCTCATGGGAAATCCCCAACATCTGACTAAATCACTTAACCCTTGCTTTCAATATAAAGTTGCTCATTGTGTTCTCCAGAGTTTCCTTCCACAGATTTTCCAGTGATTTTATTATTCTTTGTTTTGATAATGGTGCCTTATTCAGTGAAGGAGAAGGAGGAAAACAAGGTTGGGTGTTAATAAAATAAATATAAAACACATGGATGTGGTAGCATGCATATAGTTGTTTGTATTCATTTCATTTCTCATATGTTAGCAAGCCTTAACTGAATGAGTATTACTGTCAAATCATAACTTCATTTTTAGATAACCCAAGTTACTGAGCTTGGAAATTATTGCAATATTCATGGATTTTAGCAGATCATATACTTTAAAAATAGCAGACCTGCTGTAGAGGGAATTTTGAACAAAAAATATTTGTGCAGAGGATTAAGTGAAAAATTCCCCAATGCAGTATGCAGTGATTTGAGCTGGATTTGTGATTTATGGTGTGTCATCATTTCTTTGAAACCTGACTTTTGGTGGGCTCAAAGTCTTGTTATTTTAACCGTTGTATGTTTAATAAGGATAAGCAAGAGAATTTAGTGTTAATGTCACCTGCAACTCATGTTACTAATTAAATAACATTGTCTCTAAGCTGCACAATTTAGCATTCAAAGATGAAAAGCTGACATTTACACAGGTAAATTTCCAGTAGATAGTACAAGCTGCCTTTTTCTAGATTCATTAGGGTACATGCTTGTGAAGTAAAACACACCAAAACAGGATTATATAGTTCTACCAAATCTGATCATGTCTGATGATCAGCAATCTTCTCTGCTTTGTTTTGGAGTGAGATAGGATAAAAATAATACCATAAATGCTTTTCCACATTTATGCAATTGTCATTTTTTGTAATTTTATCTATCTAACTATATCCTTTTAAAAACAAGGTTAAAATAATGTGAAGGTAATAGATAAATGTGAGAATTACTATTACCAGCAATACCAGAACACAGTGTAGCTGTACAAGTTAACAGTGATAAGAAAATTATACCAGCAACAAGAAAAAAAGTATGTTTTGTGGTTCTCAAAACTATAAAAATACTGATCTAAAGACAAGTTCTGATGAGCTGTATGTATCTTGGTCTTGACTATTTCAGGATAAATCCTGACATTCTTAACAAGTCCCATGTTGCCTGTTGTCCTTACCAATCCTGTTTAACTGAACCTGCCTTATACATTCATTATAAGGTCCTTATATTTATTAGAGACTTTATGACACTATTTTATATGCTGCCCTTTCTGTTGCTTGACTTCTAAGGAAGCTGCTGCATGCCAGGAAATATTCTGCAGCGCGAGGAATGAATCTGTGAATAATGATACCCTTATCTTCACAAACTGAGTTCTGATTTTGCTCTTATGGTTTTGTTTGGTTATTAGTATAGACTGGACATGTAGCATAGACATCTCCATTTGTTCCTCCTCAGAGCATCTGTATCTCTGTGCAGTTTGCCCAGAAATGCCTCAGAAATGTATTTCTCCTTTCCTGGGAAAAGGAAGCAGAGCTTTCAGTTATCTTGTGTTTGCAACCTAGCTTGTCTCCTGGTCTGCATAAGCTGCTCTATTTATGTAAAGAGCAGCTTAGAGCCTCTGTGTAGCAACAGTGGTTTGAGGTTGCCCAGAAAATCAATTTCTTAAAGAAGGAGAAAAAAGAGTAAATAGAAAGAATACTTTAAGACAGTGTAAAAGAAACATGGTTTTCAAAATTCTCTGGAAAGGAACAGATCAAAGATACGCTGCACATCGGCAAACAGAAAAACTCAGCTGAAACAGCTTTGAACCTGCTTGTGGCACCGGGGTCTCGGCTCCTGAACAGTCTGTCAGAGATTGGGGTTTTATTGTTGATGGGGTTTTTTGTTTTATTTTAGTCTGAGGCAAACCATTAGACATCCATAAAGTTGGGGAGAGGGGAAGAGACCTTTTATCACTGTTCTCCCTACATTTTAGTATTTTATAATTTTGTGAGAAGTAACAACTACTTGGCACTCAAGGTAAATTAGTTCTCTTCTCAGGTTCGTGAAGTGACAAGAAAAATTATTCATGCAACTAATGAGGCTGTTACTGACGACAAGCTGTATTCTGATATTATTATGGTATGGGGACAGTACATAGACCATGACATTGCATTCACACCCCAGAGCACCAGTAGAACTGCCTTCCTAAATGGGATGGAATGCCAGATGACATGTGAAAAACAAAATCCATGTTTTCCAATAAAGGTAAGATTCTAAATTAATTTCTTCAACATAAATTCCAGGCTCTAAACAGGTGAGTACAGTAAAACATAGTAGTGATACACCTACACTGAAATAATTATAAAGCAAACTGATAGATTATCAAGAACTATTAGAGCACACAGTGACAGAAAAATCAAAATCCTGTGCAACTGTTTATTTGAACAGGTAGATATTTAATTTTTTTGCAGAGATAATGAACTTTGGTTAATGTACTTGGTAAAAACATTAATTTTTCACCTTAGGTTTATGTTCTAGAGAAGCTTTACTAGTCCTTCTCATTGTTCAGGGTTTTGAGTTCCATTGGGGAAAATGGCAAAGTAGTCATTAAAATTTTCAGCCAGCTAACTTTAACTTTACTCATCGAAAACAAAGATACTGCATGCAGCTAGTGCTAACTTTTGAAGAGAGCTATGTCTTCAATAAGTATAGAATGATCTTCAGGGAGCTGCTGAAACTTACATATATCACTTTGCCTTCAGCAGATGGAAAATATGAGTTAAAACCTTGTTAGAGAGCTAGAAGAAACATAAATTGATATGAATATAGGTTCCTGTATCCTTGATCAATTGATGTAAAAGTATAGTCATTTTTTCACTCAAAATATTGAGTAGCATCTTTTCATTTCTTGAAGAGCAGCCTGTCCAACTCCTGCTACAGGACAGCTGCATTACAGCCCTTGGAATGATGCCCTCATCTCTGTGCAGAGCAACCTAAATTACTTTCACAGAACCACAGAATCAATTAGGTTGGAAAAGACTTCTGAGATCATCAAGTCCAACCTGTAAACTAAACCATAGCACTAAGTGCCATATCCAGTCTTGGCAGTCCATTCACTCTTTCTGTAAAGAACTTTCTAATGTCTAACCTAAACCACCCTGGCACAGCTTAAGACTGTGCCCTCTTGTCTTACTGTTGGGAGAAGAGATTGATACCCTCTCGGCTACAACCTTTCAGGTAGTTTCCTTAGTGTTGGAGCTTGATTACTGTCCAACTTCTCTACATATTGAAGCCATTATAGGACAAAAGTTTCATCAAAATAGAAAACCGTTTTCACCTCAACAAACTGTAGTTGATAAATATGTCACAGTTTTCTTTTCTTTAAGTGCTTTATTCCTGTTTCATTAAACATAAAGGAAAGTATTCAGCTGGCTGTAATGAGAAACAAATCAGATTCTGTGTTAAAAGGTAGCTCATCTTCCATTTGGTGAGAGAATTTAAAATACAAGGAAGGTTAAGTGAAATTAATGACTGCCTGCAACTTTACCACAAGCAAGTAAATCCAGTCTCTCTCACCCTGGAGATACAACCTTTTAAAAGTGCAAGCATATCTTGAGAGCATTGAGAAAGAACACAGGCTTCTTAGGGAATCACATTCTCTCAGACATTGAGTGAGGGCACTGAGTAACCTAAATTATCTGTAACAGCCCTAATTACTAAGAGCATGCCATCATGTGCTCTCGGTCTCTCTATGGGTGTTAGATGGTGAGTTGGACTAGATGATCCTTGTGGGTCCCTTCCAACTCATAATATTCTGTGATTCTGTGATTCTGCCAAAAATCTCTGGTTGGCTATGTTTCAGAACAAAAAATTGCCAAACATCTCCTCTTCCCCCACCCACCCCGCACACAACCAGGGAAACGGGAAAAAAAGGGGGGATTTTGCAGGTTTTAGTGTGACCAAATGAACTGACTTTTGAACACAAACAAAATGCTGTGAGCTTCTAGAACTAATCTTCTTTGGGAAAATTTATTTAAATTAATCTCTACTTATTAAATATTTGGAAAACTGCCGCACTTACTTTTATATGTTCATTTTGAATTTGAAGAAACTGTGGCTGGTTTCTGACGACAGTGAAATCAATAGCATACTATACAACAGTGTAAACATAGAGGCTGCTGTTTGCACTCTCCCTGCGTTCCTAAAACAGTGGCACCCAAGGGAGAATCCAACCACTGAAAAGGACAACCATGCCTACAGCTGCACATGTTCTCTGGGGGTTTCATCAGGGAGAGAGGGATCCTGGCTGTGCAGGTCAAGGAATGTGTCTGGAAAAATTTCTGAGTCAGTGTGATCCAATAAAGAACTGAAAGCTGTGCTAGGGCATTAATATTAATAACAAGTGTAGGTAAATGAGTCATAGTTTAGCAGGAACCATTGTGACTTTCTATTCTGGACATTTTTATAATAAAGGCTGTAGAATTTCTCCAAGTAATTCTCACATAGACTCTGTACGTTCTGGTAGAGTCTGAACATTTTTTTGTGTATCTCCTCAAGTTCCCATAATATGAAAACAAACAAACCACAAAACAAAAACAATACAAACAAACAAAGCCAACCAAAAAAACACACAAAAAAACCAAAAAACCCCCATCAAAACATGAAAAAAAAATCAAAACTCATTAGCTTTAGTTTACAGTTCTTTTACAGCAGCCTGACACATGGAAGAGGGTTGTAGAGTTCACCTGTCACTCCTCAGGTGACTGTTTCAGGTTAGAGCTGAGACATAATGAGGCATTAGAAAGACTTTCATAGGAGAGTATGTGATACAAACCAGAAAAGCTTTCAGCTGCTTCAGGTACAACAAGGTGGAAAAGAAACAGCCACAGAAATGTGAGATGATTTGCAGAAGGTGACATGGAACATGGCAGGTTACTGTCTCAGCTACAAATAGAACAGTTAGTGTTCACTCAACAACCAGCAAAGTGAGCCCCTGCCTTTTTCTTCTGTTTCAGAAGGCACAGCTTGCTGTCAGACGGGGTCATAGACTCTTCTCCATGTTTCATGTCCACAAATAAGCATTCATTTTTTTTCCTTTTTTCAAGCCTTCATAGACCATAAGCTTTGAAACCTACAGCAAAAATCCTTCTGCAAGGTAATTTCCCATGGAATAAATTAAAAAAAAGAAAGATTTTTCTTTAATTTAAATAACAGTTTAGATGTTGTGATATTAATTAAATTATTAGTGTCATTCATTTTCCTACATGTAAGAGAATTTCACCATATCCAGTTTGACCATGCATATATAATAACTATTTACATCAACTTAGGAAAACTATTGGGGCCAAACAGGGTTTTGTTTTGAGGTTTTTCCCTCTAGAACACTATAAGACAAAGAAAATTAATTATATCAATATTATTCATTAGTTTCAGGAAAAAAAATGTGATTCTCTTCTTCAGCAGAAAAGAATCTCTTTTTTTGACTCAGACTATTCTTAATGTCTTTTGAATAATAACGTAAGGAACCTCTCACTTACACTTTCAGCTGCTGGCTGTACACTTTTTATCCCATGAAAAGGAAAGGATGGCATTATACATTTCTGCCAGTCCCTTAATGTTTGTTACTGCTGTTTTTCTCCACTGGGGACTGAATGATTTGTACTGAAATTGCAGAGGCAGTTAACTGAGGATTACTCAGTGTGAACTTCATTCACTGTTCATATGTTTTGGTGTGAGCCTTGCTGTTTAACAACATAAAAGCATCTCCTACATTCTTTTCTCAATAATAACTGAATTCTTCCAGGTTTTCCTGATAAGTAGACGCAAGAGACACACATACAGTGCTGTGGCTGGCAAGTTCAGGGATTTGTAGTATAAGATGAGCTGCCTGCTTGCATTACTAGCTGAAGGGGAAAATGACACACACTAATAAAAAGAGACGTACTAACAGAGAAAAATATTAAAAGAAAACACAAGGCAGAAAAGTTTTGATTTCAGAAATCAGTGGAAAAATGAAAAAGAACAAGAAATTATTTCCTTCAAATATAACCTACTTTGCTTTGCTAAAATCTAGGCAATGAAGAAATAATGACAGAATTCCTATACCAAACAAAATTGAAAAACAAATTAAACCCTCTACTAATGTAAATTTTTTTTATATCAATCCCTACTGGCATGAGTTTTCAGTAGTATGAAAATTTACCTGATGTAATAAATGAGGTAACAATGTTATTATATAAAGATAATTAATTTCATTCCAAAGTTACTTTATAACTCTTAACCCCAATTTAATGGCTTTTTTATCTTCACAGACTGATCTCGATATTATTAGAATGAAGAAGAAATGACATCATTTTATATAACATATGCAGTTTTCACTGTCTCCTGCCAAAGAGTTCTGAAAAATGAAACACAAGCAGATAGAATACAAATAAGCAGGGTTAGCTCAAGTGTCTGTACAAAATAGTTATTCTCTTAGTCAAATTTTTGAACATTTTTTTTTCTGGGATTCGAAGAGCTAACCAAATGACAGGCTTGTTCAGACTATGTTCGTGCTGAATCACACAAAAGCTGGATCATCATTTGACCTCGGTGTGTGAACTGTGTGGGGATTAAACCAATAAAAGCCTGGGAAGAGCTTCATTTAGAAAAATCTATGCTTTTTATAAAGATAGTCAGAATTTAATACTTGTAAGACATCTGTCACTGTAAAATAATGTCGGAGAAGAATTGCAGGGGGACCAGCAGAGTGCAGAGTGAATATTTACATCTGCCTTTTTTAGTTAAGAAACTGTACTAGAATTCAGTATTGAACCAAAGCTTTTACAGCCTGCTGCTGCAAGACATTGAAACTCATCATCATGTTTTTATGCATACAAGTAAACCTGTTGTTCTGATCAGTAAACATAATTTGACCAGATGTTCACTTCTTCACTATGATCCATTTTATGATGAATTTTGATTGTGAAGCCAGATTGATTTAGGTGTAGATGTATAACATCAGTAGCTTATGACAGAGAAAAAGTTTTCATTTTTATCTCTGCCTTTGCTTGAAAAAGGCTCATTTCTTTGCTTAAACTTGAAGCAAAACAGGTTTAAGGATTCTAAATCTATGGATTTAGAATATGTCACCCCAGTAGATGAGACCTGAACAATAGAAAACTGAAAGAGAGGGTGCAAATACTGATACAAGCCTTAATTCAGCATCCACAGCTGTTTTTCTCACTTCAGAAAATGCCCTTATTTTTTATGCAGGTCACGACCAATGATACATTATCCGCAGGGATGGACTGCCTGCCCTTCTACCGCTCGTCTCCTGCATGCGGCACTGGTGATCATGGTATTCTCTTTGGAAATATATCAGTACTAAATCCAAGACAACAGATCAATGGCTTAACTTCTTTCCTTGATGCTTCTACAGTCTATGGCAGTACCCCTGCTGTTGAAAACAAACTGAGGAATTTCACAAGCAAAGAAGGCCTTCTTAATGTAAACCTTAAGTATTATGATAACCATCGGGAATACCTGCCTTTTACAGATCGGATCCCATCACCTTGTGCACAAGACTCAAATGCAAGTGAAGGGGAGAGAATTGAATGCTTTCTGGCTGGGGACAGCCGATCCAGTGAGGTCACCTCACTGTCTGCTATGCACACGCTGTGGCTGAGGGAGCACAACCGCCTGGCCCGAGCCCTCAAACGCATCAACAGCCACTGGAGTGCGGAGACAGTCTACCAAGAAGCACGAAAAATTGTTGGTGCTCTGCATCAGGTTGGCTGCTTCTTTCCTTATCTACACATTGCAGTTAACATCTTAGAACAGAACTGATCACAAATATTCAAATACGTTTCTGTGAGTGACTTTTGAGAATGTTATCTTTTCTATCCCACTTATTTCTGTGCTTCAAACTTGACGTGTTTAAAGTTGATTTTGTTTTCCACTATCCTAGATGCAATGTCCTGGTGCTTAGTTCATCCAGATACCTCAGTGGTCTCACTTTCCTGGTAGTTTCTACTCAGCTACATATTTATGGGGACTTCTCCAATGTCTGTTTTGTCTATTGAAGAAGCCTTTTCAAATGCCTTTTTTTTTTTTTTTTTGTAAAAGGAAACTATTTAAAAGTAGTATCTCTGTATTTGCATAGAGTTCAAAATGCTTACTTTCTCACAGGTATTATATATATGTGTATATGTATATATATATATATATGTATGCATGATAATTCCCCTGTGGAAAAATGCCTGTGAAGTTGTCAATGAAGTATTAATGTATGCATTTCAAGGACTACTGTTGACAGAGGAAATAAATGTGGGAAAATACCAAAGAAAATTCCATAAGAATGTTTATATTAGACGTATTTGCTGATCCTTACCAATATATTTTTTAGTGCCAAAGGGACATTTTTATGATAAATTGGGCAAGGAATAAAATTTCACTTTTCTTATAAAACACTTTTCCTTTCTTCTGTCACAACTTTGAGATAGTGGAATATGAAGTATTTTTTCTTTGAGAAACCACCTGCATTCTCTGATGTGTTGTCCCTTTGCTTGAAGCCAGATAGCTTCAAAGAACTAATATGCTTCATTTAATTGTATTTAGCCAGTTCTTTTGAAAATATTTGGCTTTTTGTGTGCTTTTACCCTGTCAGTTCCTCTGCTCTAAATACACTATTTGTACTAAAATAAGAGCATTGACAAGTCAGAAGAGTTGAGATTTATTAGAAGAGAAGTGTAAATCCAAAAGTAGGCCTCTATGCATTCATACAATTCTGATTTACATCCACAAATATTACACCTGAAAGAAAACACTTTATGCAAGGCAATGGACTGCATGAATCAGGGCTGCTCATTATCTCTGCCAGTACCACAGACTAATGAGATTTGCCTATGGCTCATTATAAAAGTTTTTGAGTTATATCTAGCTAGTTTAGAGACACTCATTCAAGAGAGATAATTGGAGTATCTCTATTAATGTGGTGTGCTAACCAGCACACTAATGACAGCTCTAGTTGAATTTACCTTGAGATTTCCACTATAGAATTTTGTTTCAGTTGGTACACATCTCTAAAATTCCCTTTTTATAACTTTCAAGGATAATTTCTGCCTGCGGGTGTGTAATTATAGAAAATTGAACAAAACCCCTTCTTTTCTTTCTAGAAGAAAGAGAATGAAAAAAAATATCTCTCTAGACCATACTTTTCCTCCTGAACATTTTTTTGGCACCATAAATATCTCTAGTGACAAGCATTTGATAAAAGAAACTTCACCAATTTGCCAAACATAACAATTGCCAGTTGATTTCCCGGACGAAACAGATTTGTTTGCCTGTATTGCAAATATTTTCAAGGATAAGGAATAGTTTATACAAGCCACAACAATGGTAGACTCTTATATTTTAAAGGAATGATGTATGCTTAAGTCTATAAAGTATTAACAATGCAGTATACAATGGTAAATGTACATACTCTGATTTAACTCACTTTGTGCAAAGAGACACTTTTTCATTGCCATTTAATAACTGAAGAAAAAATGCTCAGTTATGCAACTGCTATGCTCCTAACATTACTGTTTCACATGTATGCAGTTTACAGAGTAAAATTGCACACTAATGATGTTTCTTCTGGAGATAGTTTCTACTGGTGCGCCATTTAGAGTGTGAAAGCCCGATCATATGGCACTGATCAGATGAAGCACGAGTTTTACAGATCAGTCAAAATTGGATTCTCTTTGATTTCCTACAGTACTAGAGAACCACCTCTGAATTAATGGTGTTACTTCCACTTGATCCCACTCGCAGCTGAAAACTACCTTTTGATTACAGTGTATATATAAGTGGGGTTTTTACTTCCTTCTACGTCTACTTGTCTTCTCTGAGCATCTCGCGTGATCTGAGGCATAGGTTGAAAGCAGGTGTATTCTGAGGCTGGCATGCATTCACTTAAGTACTTTGATGAAACTTTTTTGTAAAATAAGATGATTAAATAGCTTCTTTTAGAGGTTAAACTATATGAAATTATAAAGAATAAATGGATAAATAATATATATTATAAAATAATATGTTTTGAACAATGTCACAACTCAGGTTTATAAGGAGTATAGTTTAGACTATTAACAGATCTACAATTATGTGTTCAGTTTTTTATTAAAAACTGAAATCTCTTGCAATCACATTTTATATAAAAAATTATGACTTCAACATCATCTTCATCATCTGTAAATCCTTTAATACTTAAAGTGAGAACTTCAAGCTAACCATGCATAACACTTCAATGAACGAATCATCATTGCTGCATTTGATTCTTCTCTTGTATTTCTGCAATCTTTTCCGGGAGCAGAAACTTCATTTAATTATCTCTTCATGACCTCACTGAGATATTATTCCTTCGCAGTTGCATCCTGCCAATGGCAATGACGAAGTTCACCTTTGACCTTACTTATTCTCATGATAATTCACATAGATTTATATTGTGTCTTCCATCTTTTTTTTCATTTTCCTTTTCCAAACATTGTACCTTATTTACACCTAATTTGGGAAACACTGTAGAGATTTTTCATGAACAAAAGTTCCTCAAAAATAATCTGAAATAATGTAATCGATTACCAAATAGCTAATGTTTGTCTGACTTCTGCTGGAGTTGGCTCAGCCGGGAGGCAAACGCAGCCAGGATGCTCACTGAGTTCAAAAGGGCACTTAGGAATCCCACTTGTATTTCTGCCTTCTGCCATTAACACTAACATCCTGTTTGGCATGCAATATTATAGTGTTTAAAGGTCAGGATACAGTTACATTTTCTATAAGCACTGCACATGGGATTCATGGTATGATGTAAAATCTATACAAAGCCTTTCCTAAAATTCTTGCAAAACTATCAGATACTGTATCTGTCTGGATATGTACCAAATGATTGACTGAATTTTTAAGAAATAAGTATTTTATTTTCTCAGATGTGACTACATGAATAACATTCAAAAGCTTTTAATCTCTCTGTTACTATCTGATCACGTAAACACTGAGCACATGGCCCTTTGTTTAAAACACAGTGCCCATTTGTCTTAATTTTTCACTGAACTTTCCTGTTGAAACAATGATCACAGTGAGAGCACAGTAAAAATATTAACATTATTGATTAAAATTATTTTCTTCATGAGGCTTCTGCAGAGATTGGAGTTGATGCTCTGAAGTGAGGAATGTATCCTAAGAGGAGCTTGGATTACCACTAATCTCATAAATATGACCAGGAGTTGAGACTACCCATTACTTTGCAGGTTCACAGGTTGTTCTGAGTTGGAAGGGACTCTCAAGGATCATCTAGTCCAACTCCCAAGTGAACACCCACTCAGAGATCAGGCCCAAAAGTGTGGAACCACAGGCACCATGCTCCTTCCATCCATCCAAGCCTCCCATCATCTAGGCCATGTCACTGAGTTACTGATCCAGACTNGGGTCAGTATTGGAGTTTCTTTCCCTTTAACATCCACTGGTCCCAGAAGAGGCAGCGCTGCCCGTACGGTCCGGGGAAACAGAAGACTCCTCCTGGCGCAGCAACAGCTGCCCCCTCCTAGCACACAGCGTTTGCCCGACCTTGCTTGCCTCACTTTCGTGGGGCAGTTTCCTGGGTCAGGGATGGAGGCACAGTACCGCCATTGCGAGCCCCCGCCCCACAGGGCGGGGTGAGTCTTGCCCCACAGGCACCAAGGTATCGCCCCTCGGCAGAACAGACGCATGCGTCTGCCCAGGAACCTCACAAGTGGGTGAAGCAAAATTGTGAGAAATTTTCCTCGCAAATGGGCGGGGTCATAATGGAGAGGTCGCAATGCAGCAGGGATTCACTGTATATACACATACATTCCTTATGCCCCTGCAAACTTCTGAAAGTTAACTTATTATTCATAACTAGACTCAAAGTAAGTCATAAATGATGGAGAAGTTCATAATACTAGTTTTTAACATTTTTTCCATAGAGTTACTGTCTCTAAATTTATTGACATATTTTGAGACAAGAACATTTCTTGGTTTCCACAGAACTATCTCATTTGCTGAAGGAACACTCTACTGAAAAAAAGTACTATGAATATTTATACCAAATATGAAATGAAATACAATTTTTATATCATTCTCCTAAAGGAAGGATAGCATGCAAAAGAATTTTTACAAAAATAATTTTGATGTTTGTCAGAGGTCTATACCTACTTTAAAACTTATATATGTGTCAGTTGTGAGAATTTGTAGTAGTCAAGTGGCTCTTCTTGACTTCATACAAACAAATTCAAGCAAAGTACATTCAGAGACTACACAAATACTGGATGCTGTTTTAGATGTGGTCCTTTAGTAGACTCCATTAGTAGTGTCGTATTCTGCTGTAGTAGGAACAACTCACCCTATATTGTCCAAAACTCATCTCTTTTTGATGGAACTTCTTTGTAATTGTAAGTTTCCACCAAACAGATGCATCTCTTAGCACAGAGTAGGCATAAGAGCCCTTTAGACCCTTGGCCTTTTAATTTTCATATCTTGAAATGGCAATCCCTCTTTTCCTATCAAGGAAACTAGAAATGAAGTTGTTGCCTCTGTAGCAAATGAGTTGTCCTTTCCTTCAGGGGGTCTGGCTTTATGAGCAGATTATTTTGGGGATTTACAATGAACCAAAAATTAGTCATGCCAGGATGTTTGTACCCCTGACTAACCTAGTCGTATTTAAAGTCTTTGATTGTAAAAGCTATACATCTAAAAGTAGAACTGCTGTCTTGCAAAACCTTTGCAAATGTAGCAAAATATTAACTTCTCAAATGACAGTGTCAATATTAATTTATTGCAATAATTTTTATTTTTTTTTATGCTGCATTAAAAGGCCTAAAAAAGGGATTGTAACATATTTTCTTTTAAATATCTTGTTTTGTTTGCATGACTTAACCTGAAAGGATAAACTTCTACCTTCTGACAAAAGTGAACAAATTCTGGAAAGGTTTACTTGTCTCTGTACTTTATTAAAGATAAAATTTTTTATAATGTCATTTTCTGCCAGCTAGCATTTCAATACACATTATATGTACATTTGCCTGTATATTTATTGCACATTATATTCACTCTATAAGGCATTGAGTTCATTATGCTTCCTATTTATCCCATTTAGCTTTATTGAGTTCAGCATAATCTTTAACTTCTAATGCTCTTCCATTTTATTTGGTACACTAGAACATTTTCCTCTCTTTTATTTTGTCATGATTACTCATATTCTTTCCATGTGACTGTAATACTATTACATTATAAATGCATTTGACAGAAGATATTTATCATTCTTTTCATTTTTGAAGTGTGTATTTTAAAAGTCTACAAATTGGCTTGAATTTTGTATTAAATGTCTACAAGGGGATTCTGGGCACCAGTATTTTAAAGTCTGGTCATTCCAAAAAATAAATAAAGAGGATTTGTGTCACAAATATATGTCTGAAAGTGGAATCTGTTCACATTAGCAAACATTCTTGAAAGTTTTTATAGTACTTCATACTTTCATTTTCATTTTTAAGGGCATTAGAATTTACACCATCACAATCAAATATTTTAATCGCAGAACACTGTGGGTTGTAAATGAGTAGCACTTGTAATCTCTGCTCAGGAGGCTTTAGTGTAGCATTTATGGTAGGAGCTAACAGAAGACTTTAGCACTGCTCTGAGTTGTGTCATGGATTTTGTCTGGTTGTTTGTCTCCTTACTTCAAAAATAAGACTGATATTTTTTACCAGATAATTTTGCTCTTAGTCATGCCAAATGCTTGGGCATAGATGAGTGAAGAAAAATGTATTTAGCACCGGGTACACATTCCTATTCATCGATAAAAATGCTGAAAGATGTTTCTTTTTTTTTTTCTTTTCTTTCAGATTATTACTTTAAGAGATTACATTCCCAAAATCATTGGTCCAGATGCCTTTAATCTGTATATTGGCCATTATACAGGTTATGATCCCACAGTGAATCCTACAGTTTCTAATGTATTTTCAACAGCTGCTTTTCGTTTTGGTCATGCAACAATCCAACCAATAGTAAGGCGATTGAATACTCAGTATTTAGATGACCCTGAACTCCCAAATCTTCATTTGCATGAAGTTTTCTTTAGTCCTTGGAGGCTCATTAAAGAAGGTATGGTATTATTTAAACTGGTCCTGGTTTGGGTTGTTTTTTCTTTTTCTCGCCAGAAAATTGTAACTTTTTTTCAAAATTACTTACCTTGAATTAGGAGTAGGAACATTTATTTAATTAGATCATTTATTTATGTTGTTGAATGGTTCCAGAGTACTACCTCAAACTTGAATGGTTTTTCTGAATTAAATAACAGAATGAATAAGAAAAACATTATTCTCCAGATTAAAACAGTCTGGTAGATTGACATCAGAAGGATAATTGATGATGAAGATGTTTTGAATCATTGTTGTGGATGAATTAATTAAAAAGTTGAAAACTCTTTCTGAAAAAGAAGATGGAGTTTTTTCATAACACTATTACTTCTATTTTAAGCTAAACTAGATTTTTGCATGTGTTTGAATGTAAAAGCCTGCATGGACAATGTTTTAAAAACATAGAAACATATATGCATTCATATTTTTAAAGAAAGTTTTAACGGTTTATATATGTGTTTTAACACTATTATTTTTGTGTTTAAAGGAGGCTTGGATCCTTTACTAAGAGGGCTTCTAGCATATTCAGCAAAACTGCAGGTGCAAGATCAACTGCTGAATGAGGAGTTAACAGAAAAACTTTTTGTGTTGTCCAATAACGGTTCACTTGATTTAGCATCTTTAAATTTACAGCGTGGCCGTGATCATGGACTGCCAGGTCAACTAAATTTTCTTGAATTTTCTTCCAACTGGTCACTAAAGTATGACTGCTTATATTTGAGGTGTAATCATAAGCTTTTAGGTAGTACCTTTGGTAATCAAAAAAGTAACTGAAATACAGTTATATCTTGATATTCATAGATTATGTGTCTCCTGGGCATCCTGTGAATCACCCAATCCGTGACTACTAAGAACCATCATGGTGCTCAGACAAATTTGAGACACTCACTGTAGTTACATAAGATCTCTGGGTCTTTCAGATTTTCTGCAGCTGTTCCCTTCTGTGACCCAATGGGGGGAAGAGGGAGCTGGGCAGGGGGAGAGGGGAGGGAAGTATTTATTAAGAGAAGAAAAAAGAAAAAATATTTTTTCTCTGAAAAAAGAGCCTTCAGGAACCTCAGGTACTGGCTGAATATTGAAGCCAGAGGGACAGTAGCAGTACGTTGGGCAACTGATTTGTAAATAGTCGCTTATGATCAGTTTTATTGTGACCTGTATGAGTATATCTTTACCTCTCAAGGATTCCTCAAAACACAGGAAGTTGGGATGTTTACATCAGGTTTTAAATAACAAAATATTTAATATTTTTTCTAATAATATTTAATTTCTGCAGTTAATATAACTGTACTGTGCAGTATTTAATCTTTCTAGCAATATCCCAATGGGCATCATTTCTTTGAGGGTATTTTCCCAAATACACATAAAGGCGATTATTTGAAAGCTTCACTGATATAGTGGAAGTCCTAGTAGTCAAATATGCTTGATTTGGTAAAACACTGTCATTTCTTAATCACCCTTTCAGAATCTAATTGCATTATTTTATGCTACAGTGACCAACATTAACTCGGGTTAAAGTAAAAATAATTTGGCTTCAATATTCTACATACTATACTATACAATATTGTCTCTGTGAATGACAACTTGCCAGGACTTCTCAGGAATGCTATTAGAGCTCTTTGTTTGGAAGCTAGGAACAAATATTCACTGATTCATACTTTGCACCAAATACTAACAAAACATTTGCAGTGATGTTTGAATTTGCTTTACTTAATCATATTCCTACCACAATTAGGAATTTAGAAACAAGATATTTAAAACAATTAGAGAATTCTTATTTGTTAAGTATACGTTACTGAAAACTTTTAAATTCAATTTTGAGATGATCAAATATCTAATGCCTTAAACTGGAGCTTGGAAAGAGATTCTGCCAATGAAAAGAGACTCAAATAGTAGCCAAAGCTTCGGTCAACCAGTAAAGTCGTTTTCAAATCACTGAGATTTAGAAATCTCTCATCTCTCTTAACTGAAGTGTTACTGCTCTGGGATGGGCTTTCAGTCTCTGTACGGGTGTTAGATGGTGAGTTGGACTAGATGATCCTTGTGGGTCCCTTCCAACTCATAATATTCTGTGATTCTGTGATTCTGTGATTCTGTGATACTATTCGTGGCGGGGGACCACGAATACGTGAATAGGAGAATATGTAAACCTGGTAGCACAAATACGTGAGGTATGACTGTATTTTTAAAATGTAATTTGCTAATACTTTTTAATTGATGTAAGGAAACTTTTAGACAAATTCTGAAATTAAAATAATCTGTTAAATCTGAAATCTAGAATACTTCTAGTGAGTGGATCTGGGTTGTGCTTAATATAGGTACTCAAGGCTTGTTCTTGCTGGAACCAGCCCACTGGGGCCTCTGCCTGCAGCAGCTCCTTCCCATCAGCAGGCTGTCCCGAGCCTGTGGGATACATCAATTTAGGCACAACTTAATTGGCTCTACTGAACACAGAAGGTGTTGACAGATGTCTCCAGGAGTGGTGTTGATTGATTAGTTAAGTACACACACAGAATCATACAGAATGTTCTGAGTTGGAAGAGACCCACAAGGATCATTGAGTCCAACTCCCAAGTGAATACCCATACAGAGATCGAACCCACAACCCCGGAGCCATGGACACCATGCTCTGTCCATCTGAGCCAATATCTTCTTTTTTTTTTTTTTTTAATTATATAACCTACACCTCGTTTTAAGAAATATTACACATTTGTGCCTGGTTTTTTGCACTAGATTTTTTACTCCAGTTGACTCAGGATAAGATTGAACAGTCCAGAAGTAGTAGCCCATCAAATCATGGATACACCTGCTTAGAGGAAGACTGCTGAGGCAGCCTTCGTTAGATGGGGAAATTCAAAATTCTTAGGACAGTGAGGAGGGTGCACAGCTAGCTCACTGTCCTGGACTTCGGGAAAGCACACCTTGGCCTCTCAGGTATTTGCTCAGTAGAGTACCATGGGATAAAGCATTGACAGGAAGAAGGGCCCAAGAAAGGTGTTCAGTATGCAAGAGCACCTCCTACAACTTCAGGAGTGATGCATTCCAACAAAGAGGAAGCCAGGCGAAAATGCCAGGAGGTCTGCATAGATAAAAAAGTAGCTCCTGGAACTAGATAATCTTTAAGATCCTTTCCAACCCAAACTATTATATGATTTTATGTAAATGTAAAATGTAAGACATCTACTTTCCATAAAGCTGAATATGAGGCCAAGGACATTCTCCTTAGTAAGGTACTTTAGTTACTAACTTAATTCAGGTTGCTTCTTGACCACCCTTTGTCTGGCTCCTGTATTCTTAGTCTAGAAATCCTCAAACACAGTGCATGCTGCTATTACCTATTATCATGTTTTCGTTGCTTAAATATGAGATAATTATTTTGTACTTTAGTTTTCCTTCATTAAAATGATGTAGCCATTACATACTATGTAGTTTCAGATCCTACCATAATTTCCTTGATCAATTTAACCAATAATAATAGACCACCTTTTATACATAACTGTCTATGTTTATGTTTAAGGTTGTCAAAATCCAGAGCTTATAAATTTATTACTTTCATATATCATTCCTAACAGTCTAATCAATTCTTCCTATTACTATCATGTTTACAGGTTATAATGAATGGAGAGAATTCTGTGGTTTACCAAAACTGGAAACTCACACTGACCTGAATTCAGTAATAACCAATCACAATGTCTCCAAGAAAATCATGGAATTATACCATAATCCTAGTAATATTGATGTTTGGCTTGGTGGTTTGGTAGAAGACTTTATTCCAGGTGCTAGAACTGGTCCTTTGTTTGCCTGTATAATTGGAAAGCAAATGAAAGCATTAAGGGATGGTGATCGGTGAGTTTATTAATGCAGTTGACTCATATATAAAAAAGAAATTGTAATGGAGATTTTACAGCAACTTAAATGTCCTTTAAACAAATCATTCTTTGTCCCTTCCACATTTTCGTCTTAGCTCCTTCAGTTTTGTGGGTGAGCTTTTGATTATTCTTCTATTGTCTGTACATACTCTCAATTCCAAATAACCTAGAGTTTGTTTCTATGGTACTGAGGTGTCCAGCTTTTCATTCCTGATGAAAATGCAAAGTGCCACTAGAAGTTAATTGTGACAGAGGTCACTAACATCTTTGAGCATGGTGTAGTACTGTGCAGGCTTTATCCCTGAAGGGTGCACTGGGCTCAGGAACTGGAATAACCTCAACACTTTTCTTTGAAAACTACAGCAAAGTCAGAAACGATAGGCAAAAGCCTGTAATTCAGGCTTTATAAAGGGGATAATAAAATCATCACATACCTAACCTTACATGAATTGAGGCTGCAGAGTTCTTACAGGATTGCCTCATTGGACACAGCATAGGATGCCACTTCATTCTACCCTGCACAGCTGCTGCCAGGACCTTGTTCCAGGACAACCCTTCACACCTGGAAGGCTAGACAAATGCAGCTTCATGTTACACCAGGTTTCAAGAAGCATTTTATATCTTGCTCCTGCTGTGAAGCAATTATAAAACTAACCTTTTTTTCAATTCTGTTGTTTACTTGTGGCAGTAATTTTGAATCTCTTGAGAAGACTAATTTTAAACTGCTCACACCATGGTAACAGTAGTGTTTTAAGTACGTTTGGTCTTTCTGCTCACCTTTAAGCTCCTGTTATAAATCACTGTTATGGAAAGAAACCATTATGGAAATAAGCATTCAAGGTAGAATTTAAATCTGAACTTTAAAAATTATCAATTAATTAAATCGCAGGAAAAAACAATGTTAATCATAAAGGTGGTATTTTGTTAGTATGGTTTAGGGGGTTTTCTGCTGCTCTGGTAGCGAGGGGGTTAACAGCTCAGTTCTGGCCTGAGTTCTCCGTGCTGCCATGGCCTTCAAGGTTAAAGATAAAGGCAGGCGTCTCTGCAAATAACATACTTGGGAGAGAAGAAAAAAAAAAGTTCAGTAGTAAGATGNGGGAGAAAGGTTGCCTTCTAAATGATGCTTCCCTTGCAGTTCTGAGCTTGTTAGTTAGAAAATAAACCCTTTATGTTCTTTATTTATAGTTTTGCCTTGCTTCTTTTGCCTGTGACCAGTTTTATTTTATTTTCCAGTTTTATTTCCCAGTTTGTTCTTTTTTAGTTTTCTCCTTCAGGAGAAGTTGGGGTGGGTCTCTGGCATCCAGCCAGGGTCAAACCACGACAAAACTGTATAGACAACAAAAAATTTCACTCAGATGTGTTAAAAACATGGTTGAAAGTCCTCTGAATTGTACAGTCATACTCAACTCTGTCTAATGAAGGAGTATCTATGAACGTGCTTCCATCCTTGTTTCTGTTATCCAGTGTCTTACAATCTTGAGTATTGGGTCCAGTTCTGGACCCCTCAATTTAAGAAAGATGTTGAGGTGCTGGAACAAGCTCAGAAAAGGGCAACAAGGATGATTAAGGGGCTGGAGGATAAGCCTTGTGAGGAGCAGCTGAGGGAGCTGGATCTCTTTAGTGTGGAAAAGAGGAGGCTCAGGGATGACCTTATCACTGTCTATAACTACCTAAAAGGGGGTTGTAGACAGGTAGGGGTTGGTCTTTTCTCTCTGGCCATTGGAGATACAACAAGAGGTCATGGTCTTAAGCTCCAACAAGGGAGTTTTAGACGATATTAGGAAAAAATTTTCACTGAAAATGATTCGGCATTGGAATGTATTGCCCACGGAGGTGGTGGAATCGCCATCCTTGGAGGTGTTTAAGGGTAGACTGGATGAGATGTTGAGGGCCATGATATAAATGTCTTATAATACTATAAGCATAATTTAATATGTTAATTCCCAATTGAGAAAGAGAGACCTAGTAATGAAAGAATTCCCAACGTTTCAGCTACTAAGTTTGAGGCAGCTAACTTAAATGTTAACTTAACTGTTAAGTTAAATGTTTTGTCATTATTATCAAAGGAACCATTTAAGAGAAGTTAGAAGCAACATGTCATTGTCACCCAGTAAGCATAAGAATGGAAAAGCCTAACATTCATTGAAATCCCTGGTCACATAGAGCCTTGGATGTTATCTATATTTCCATCAGTGATGATACGTACTTATTAGATACCTTAATTGACAGATCAGGAAGTAGGGAATTAAAAATATCTCCTCTAATGTACTCTCTAAATTCAGAAATTCGGACTAAGTGGACTTTTTTTCTGACTGATCTGCATTCTGATAGCACTAAAATCTTTTGTCAGTAATCTGACAGAACATAGAAGGATTTTGGTTTTGTATGTACTAAACCCCTGGCAATGTCTTAACCTTACCCACATCACCTGAAACAAATTGTTTCCAATCCATCAGCCTACTTTTTCCATCTTTTCCTCCTCTGAATTTTTTTGTGATCTCAGAATTTGAAATATTTGGGAAAAAAATCTGAAGCTTTTTAGTTCTTTGCGTAGGGGTTGCTCTCACCTGGTACAGATCAAATGGAGAAACCTTTGTTAGACTAAACACCTACCTCCTGAGTAGGTAAAAAAAAATTCTACTCAAGCTTTCCTATGATGTAAGTAGAATAGGTTTTAATGTACATGAAAGGGGAAATGGCAGGTGTAGGAGAGCTGAGTGGAGAAAAATCTTTGATGGTTTTTGTTGTATGAAGGGGCCTGGGAATAGAAGGTGAAGTTTAAGGATGCTCTGAGAAGTCTGGGAACAGTATGCAGCTGAAGTGTAGGAGGAAGACTTTTTTCTTTTTTCTCCCTCCACGCCCTCCACCTCCCCTGCATTTCCTGTAACAATGTTGCTCAGGTGTGGGACATTAGCTCCACGCCTGGTCCTGCAGATTGGCTCCTCCTTCAATATAGGCAAAATGGGACAGATGCCTTCACGAATTTGTAGCATCAACTGGTTATTGTGTTCAGCACCACATTACTGATCTGACCAAAAATAAAGCAGCTCCTGTCTGTTCCAGACAGTCTTCTTAGCTTACCTTTTGTATGATCAAAAGCATAATTAGTCTTATGGTTTATGTTTTACTGTCTTATAATTAATCTGCATATTTACAGGTTCCTTAGGAAATTAAGCACTCTATATTAACCAGAAGAGCATGCAGCAATACCTATTTTCATAGCAACCATTCAGTACTACAAATAGAATTCAAAAGCTATGTTACTGGTCTATCTATTATGCCTACTCTGCAATTCTCCTTGAATTTATGCTTAAAAGAGTTTATGAGTGAACAGTGAGTATTGGTGTGTGTAGGAGTAAGCATCCAGTTCAACCAAATTTCTTTCAAGTTTTTCTCTCAGGATTGTAACATTTTTTGTGGCCCTGTTTCATCAATGAAAAGCAATTATGCAAATATGAATAATTAGTAGTTTAAACCAGTTGTCTTTACCAGAGTTGCACAGTACATCCGATTCACACTAGCTTTTTCATGACTGATTCTGTATGGTCATAGTGTTTACTTTTATTAGTGTTGTATCCACCTACTTTTTCTGTAATTCCCATTTTTGGTCTTTTACATAAAGTATTGTGAAAGTAAGAATAACCAGCTCTTCAAATTTTGCAAAATCTTAAAAAAAATTTCTATCCATCTTTCCAGATTTTGGTGGGAAAATGATAATATTTTCACAGAAGCTCAAAAGTATGAACTCAAAAAACACTCGTTGTCCCGCGTGGTTTGTGACAACACAGGAATTTCTGAAGTGCCATCAGATGCCTTTCAACTTGGGAAGTTTCCACAGGACTTTAAGCATTGTAACAATATACCTGGGATGAATTTAGAAGCTTGGCAAGAATTTTATCAGGAAGGTAATCTACAGTTACCTTTTTTTTTCTGATGGGCAAGGAGAGTAAGCAGTAGTTAGAGCACTGACCTTGGTTGTGGCAAGTCATGAATTACTGGCGTGATGAACATATTTAGTGTTTCTATCATTTAAAAATGGGATCATAGAACATTTTGGGTTGGAAGTGATCTTTGAAATTAGTCTAGTCTAACCTCCCTGCAATGACATATTCAGCTAGATCCAGTCACTCAGAGACTGATGCAATGTAAACTGGAATGTTTACAGGGATGAGGCATCCCCCACCTCTCTGTGTACCTGTGCCAGCGTTTCAGCATTCTCATTGTAAAAAACTTGTTCTTTATATCAAATTGAAACCAACAAGGCTTATAAGTCAAACCTGTAGTGTTCCTTTCCAGAAATGAACAATTAAAGTCTTGATCACCTTAAAATATGTGAGAAATGTCACTGGAGTTCATTTATAGCAGTAATGGAGAATAACATCCATTTGCAGGAGTAAGGTCGTAATTTAAAAAAAAAATTGTAATACAGTCTTTTTATTGTAGAGGAACTATGTGGAACACCAAAGAGTGTGGAAAATGGTGATTTTGTATACTGTTCAGAATCCGGAAAATCAACAGTGATTTATACATGTTACTATGGATTTCAGTTACAAGGAGAAGAGCAATTAACCTGCACAAATAAAGGATGGAACTTTGAAGCTCCTGTTTGTATAGGTATCATTATTATTATTATTATTATTATTATTATTATTATTATTATTATTTCTGAATTTTCTAAAAGTTAAAGTCCAGCACAGCTCATCAGAAAGCAACTCACTCCTAGGTTTCTTGTAGTCAACTTTTTGGGGTTATAGGTGCAATAAGATGATTATATGAAGCTCTCCTTGCTCCGGAATTGCTATCTCAATCTCTACCCATTCTGATTCAATAGTCATGTTGATGGTAGAAAAATGGCACTAAAGAATACCTAATTAAGTAAAAATAGAATCTATTAACAGCCAGTGGTGAGGAGATACAGGATGGGAATCAATATGCTAAACAGTTGTCATTTTCCTAGAATTATTTTGGTGGATTTTCTAGGTACAAGCTGAACTCTGCACCACTGAGTTATGTGTCATACTAAGAATTTAAGTAAAATTGAAAAAAAAATACTGTGAAGTGAATAAGTGAAATTAAACAAATTAATAATCACTTTAGGCCCAGCTTCCCTCTCCTAAATAGCTGTGAAAAGATTTACTAGAAATTAATTACTTTTGCAGGCACAAAAGTAAAGCAGGTGAAAAAACAGTAAAACACATGTATGTGTTTTTAATGGAGTCTCTATGTCTGTATATGCTCTTAACTTATATATGCATATATATGTACACATATTCAAAATGCTCTGCTCTATTAGAACATGAGAGAAAACTAAGCCTGAAAAGGCTGTATTTAGGAATATACTCTGGATAGTGGCAAATTAATTTGAATGAAGTGCTGCAGCTGAGCTGCAATAAAGTCTGCTTATTGGTATTTCTGTGATAGCAGAATAGAAAGCTGTTCATTCTAATTGCATACCTGGTATGTGAAAAGTCAAATGAAATTTGCAGCTCTTTCCTTTATTCAAATACTATTTATTCACTGAATTCCACCCACATAAATACCATATAAAAAATAAAACTCTTAAATGAATTCTAATAAAACCTTTTCAATAGATTAATGTTGTGGCAACGAGCTGAATAAATAAGTTAAATGAGTGAATCATTCCTTGCCCTAGTTTCTTTCAATATGCTCAGTAATGCAAACAAAAGACTATATATCTGCTATAGGAAAACAAGCTGCTGCATATATTAAATAAACGATGCTGTTATTAAAGGAAAACCATCAACCCCCACTTACGCAGATGCTACTTGAGCTTTACAGTAGAAAGCACTTTGTTCCACGCATGTCTGTGCAATGTGTTCCCATTCTTTTAAATGTTCAGCAAATCAGGAGTAAATCAAGCAATATAACGAGGAGGATAGAGCTTAGCATTTCTGCAGATGGTTTCAAAATTATATACTGCTCTGGAAAAGACGGAGTGGCTTGCTGGCAAAAACATAGAATTATGAGAGCTGTTAATTCCTGCTTACTAACGTGGACTTTGACAGAAATCATTTCTATTGATTCAGGATGACAGTTAGTGCTAAATATGCTACCTCCCTTGATATTAAGTGCTATCATACTCCTGATAGATAACTCTGTTTACTTTGTTGTAGTAAGCAACTGCTCTCTGAGTAGCGAGGTAGGCTGGTAAGTTTTGACATGCTCTATTTAGTGATGGAGAAGAGTTAGCTAGTTGACAGGTAGCATGACTATGGATCTACAGAACCTGAAACAGCGCATTTCAATTATAGTGCAGGCACAGGCAGTGCAGATTGTCTTTCCCAGATGATGATGAAGCCAATGGTCATTAACCCAAACTATAGTTTTGAAGGGAGTAATACTCAGAAATCTTAATCATGAACAAATGATTCTTTTACTGCTTCAAGCTGGTGTTACAAAAGCTATTGTTTCTTAAGTGTTCTGAAGTTTAAGGTTATTTGCTGTATGATTAATCTTTTGACTGTCTCAGCTGATAGCTATCTTTGGACAGAGATACTGTTTTGCATCAAAATTTGTGAGAATCAGGCTTGATCCTATTTCCAGTGATAGAATTCACTTAGCGACAATGCTGAAGTCAGTAAGTCATTCCTACAGCGTCAGTTTCTGATACCAATAAAAAGTAACTACTTAGCTTGAAGTAGCATATCAAACATTGTGGTAGAGAAGGAAAGGAATATAACCAAAAAGAGAAGACAACTGGTGGCCCAGCTAGTTGCCCACATACAGGCTTGCAATTCTTCCCAGGACCATTGGTCAGAGACATGAAACAAGCTGTCAAATAAAGAGCACCAATGGGGAACTAACTAAAACCATACAGGACATTTATTTTTAGTGAATTGAATTCAGTCACGCAAGTAAATATTACACAGAAAAAAAGAAAGATGCAGAAATACAGAAAAGATCCCCTTCTTTCCTTCACTGAGTACTTTCTCCCTGCACTGCATGCTGTCTCCCATTTCATCATATAATCAGAATGGGAAAGAGAAAGGTCTTGAATGGATGTAGAACAATATGTTTATGTACATTTTCCAGTGGATAATTGGTCATCTGCTCATCATTCTGCCAGGATATTGTCACTTTGCAGATTTTATATAGCATCTAGAAGCAACATTTGCATTGATAGCATAAATTACTCTTATAAATTTTGTCACCAAAGATAACCCGAAAACCTAGCTCCATAAAATCACTCTCTAGTAATATTTAGAGCTTTGTCAGCATTATTATTTCATTATTCCTATAGAGCACAAGATGAAAAAAGTTTACAGGGGAACTGAAAGTCCTAAGACACAAATACATCCAAGAAGATCTTTCAAGTTTAGGACCTGAAGTTTTGAAAATCTAGTCAATGGCCATCTTTTGCTTTTGGTGGATTACGAGAAAAACATTTCCATCTTAAACAAAAACCAAACCAAAACAAACAAAAGAAATATCCTGCCTTTGCACTTTGAACACTATCAGTAAGGATCTTTGGCAGTATCTATGTCTTATTGAAAGCGTACAATACCTTTCATTTTTGAATCTTTGTGAAAAGTGTTTATGAAAAGTTAACAATCCCTCTGTAATTTGTAATTATTATTGATCAGTGTGTATTCATTTTGCAGACATCAATGAATGTGAACATGCAGTTAATCCACCATGCCCTCCTTCTGCTACATGTATTAACACTAAAGGCAGCTACAAATGTCTCCATACTGATCCTTACAAGATGACAGAAGATTGAAGAACATGCATTCGTAATGCTTGAGAACCTCCTGTCTCTTAAAATTTTCTTGTTCTGTTTTACAATACTGTAAAAAGAAATCATAAAATTAAGATGTACCGAAGAGCTGTTAGCAGATGTGAAAAACCTATGTAGAACCATGGGCATAAAGGTACAGTCAGATTCTGTAAACGAAGATATTGGGATAAATAATACAGAGACAGAAATAAGCTTTTCATTTTCCATTTCTACTGTATAAAACCTACTCAGTATATCATGTCAGTGATGCCTTAACCTTTTCAGAGTTAGCAGAAATTATTCATTTTCTTGGATTTTTTTCAGCTTTTCAGCATGGATATCTGAGCCATTCAGAGTTTCATCTGAATCAGAAAATAGTAAAAAAATCCCCACTTTATCTTTAGATTTTCTTATCTTTATTATTTATAATTTATTCCTTTATCCATTCACCCATGACTACATTTATTTCCTCTTTAAATCCAGATACAAAACCCTGCTTTCAGAATCAATTAAAGAGGTTATTTCATTGGTGTTGAGTGCAACAAAGATAATATGAAGATACTGTACTGTCATTAATATAAGCCATCTCCAAATATAAGGTAAATTGTATATTACAAGGGAGAAAAGAGAACGTGCCTGCAGTTAATGCTGCAGTGTCAAGTGGTTACCCCAGACCAAGTCAAATGTGCTTTTCAGAGCTTCATTTGCTTTCTGACAGGTCTGGAAATGGATGCAGTTACAGCCACCCAGGTCATTGCTGTATGTCTGCCATGTAAGGTTGGTGCCTTCCTTAGGCCTCAGTTACTGCAAGTTACTCAGTTACTCCATGACCGTGGACCTATCTTTGCATGCTACACTAAGGCTCAGTTTGTTGAATCTCTAGAGTCAGTCATAACACTTTCTGAGATGTGACACAGATTGCTCCCTCTTACAATTCAAAACTATGGAAGAAAATTACTGGCAAAAATTGGTGAATGATTACCTGCGTCTTATTTACATTCTTTTATGGAAACAATGACACTTGTTCTACAGCATCTCTGCTATAACTACATATTAAACTGATTGGTCAATTTAAAATATGTAATGTCATTAATCAGCTGAAAATTTTTTAAGCCACTACAGTGTCAGTCATTACATATCGGTTAAAACTTTTATTGTCAAATCAAACTTGCAAAAATATTGAAAAACTTTAAAAATGTATCAACCCCTTTCTTAGATTCAAGGATGAAGTTGTAACTGTTCTTTACCTCATTACCTCTTTATCTCCTCACTGAGACCCTCTAGCTAAGTACCATGAGTAAGAGGCAACCTTTGAAGATGAAACCTTCTAAAAATTTGATGTCTGAGGCATATATGTTGAAGAATTAATGTTAATTTCAGTGTTATCATTATGTGAACTGTAATCCAGATATGCATTCCTGGGGAATAGCCAGGAGGATTTAGAAGCCTTTGTGCATTCATGAGCTTGTAGAGATCACAGAAACATGAAGTGATAGATCAAATGGGACATGTACTTTTTGTGAGACAAAGGCAGAAATACATGGTGGGGGACTGCCTTGGGACAGGTCAGTCAGCAAACAAATTAAAATGACAAGATTAGCAGGAAGAGGAGTATGGTTGTTGTCGTAGTGGGTACGCACTATGGGCTTCCTGAACACGAAGAGGGTAGACGGGTCTTTCTCTAAAGAAGTGGAAAGAAACCTCATGTTCACAGACCCTGGTCCTCAAGGGGAATTTTACCCACACTTAGAACGACAATACAGCAGGGCATATGCAATCTAGGAAATTTCTAGAGAGCACTGACAGCTTCCTGACAGAGATTTATCAAGGAGACAGCAACGAAAAATGCCCTGTGAGGCCTCATATATAATCATACAGCAGCTGTGATTGGAAGGGACCTCTGGAATTCATCTTGCCCAATCCTTCTGTTCAAGAAGGTCCACCTAAAGCCAGCTGTCTGGGACCATGTCCAGACATTTTTTTGACATCTTCAAGTGTAGAAATTCCACGACCTCTCTGGGCAAAGAGTACCAGTGCTCAATCACCCTGCTAGTAACAGTGTTTCCTGATGACTCCTACTACACATATAACATTTTGTGCCCATTGCCTCTTCACCTGTCACTGGGCACCACTGGTAAAAGGCTCCATCCTCTTTGCACTCTTCCTTCATATATTTGTACAAATTGACAAGTAACTCACTGAGTCTTCTCAAGGCCACATAGACCCAGATCTCTGAGCTTTTCCTCAGAGGAGACATGTTCCAGATTCTGATTGTCTTTGTGTCCCTTCTCTGGATTCTCTCCAGTGTGTTTATGTTTCTGTTGCACCAAGAAACACAGATTGCACACAGGGCTCCAGATGATGAGTAAAAGAGAGTAAAGGAGTACCAGTATGAATACCAAAATGAGTACCAGTGCTGAGTAAAGAAGAAAGGTCATCTCTCTTGACCTGATATTGTGTGATACTTGAGTACTGTGTGCAGTTCTGGTCTCCCCAGTTTAAGAAGGATGTTGAGCTGCTTGAGAGGGTCCAGAGAAAGGCGACAAGGATGGTGAAAGGACTGGAGGACAAGCCCTATGGGGAGCGACTACAGGAACAGGGGTTGTTCAGCCTGGAGAAGAGGAGGCTCAGAGGTGACCTCATTGCTGTTTATAACTACCTGCGGGGAGGTTGCCACCAGGTGGGTGTGGACCGTTCTTTCAGGCTGACGGCACCAGAACGAGAGGACATGGCCTCAAGCTACGCCAGGGGAGGTTTAGACTGAATGTTAAGAAGAGGTTTTTCACTGAGAGAGTGATCTCTCATTGGAATGGACTGCCCAGGGAGGTAGTAGAGTCGCCGTCCCTGGAGGTGTTTAAGAGAAGACTTGAGGAGCTTAGTGACATGGCCTAGCTGGGGGGTGTAAGGCTGGATGGTCCTGTGGGTCTCTCCTGTCTCAGAGTGGACTGTGCACCTGTGAGGAATCTAGGTTTATGTTTACCACTCTGGGGTGGGTGTTCGGTCTCTGTACGGGCGTTAGATGGTGAGTTGGACTAGATGATCCTTATGGGTCCCTTCCAATTCATAATATTCTGTGATTCTGTGATAGCAGTATTTTGCTTCGTGAATCCTAGGATACCATTAGCCAATTTTGTAGCAAGTGTACATTGCTGGCTCATGTTCACGTTGGTGTCTACACAGGCCCTTTTCTGCCAAGGTGCTTTCCAGCAAGTCATTGACTTGTACCTGGGGTCATTCCTCCACAGGTACTGGAGTTTGCATTTCCCCTGTTGAAATTGAGGTGCCTGTCAGCCCATTTATCTAGCCTGTTGAGGTCCCTGGGCAACTTGCTGTAGATGATCCTGCTTAAACAGGGAGATTTGACCAGCTGATATCAAAACATCTCTTCCAATCTCAATGATTTTTGATTCTGTGATTAGGTGTGGAGAAAAGGAACAGGTTTTTAGCAGTGTTTCATATGGTTTCTCTGTAAACTGTGGTTCTTAACATGCTAGTGTGCAACTCTCACTGCCATTGCTCATAATTTTTCATTGAGGAAGAAGTAGTCAATTAACCACTTCACAGTAGATCGCTCCAAAAATATTTGTATTAACAAGTGAAAGGAGAAGGTTACAGACAACTGTGTTCTAATGTATTTAATTTCATTATTAAAAAAAGTATGAAACATTTACAGAAAACAACTTGTCTGTGTTTTTATTTTGGCTGATATAATAAGGTTTTATCAGGTCATTGAGTGGCTTGATTTGTTGGTCTATTTTTTTTCATTGTTAAGGCATCATTCACCCTAATTCCACCATATAGTTAAAATGAGGGTTTGAGACTTTTTTCATAAAGGCAGTGCAGCACATTACTAAGCCAACAAATTGACAAGCAGCTGAAATTGAGCAGTAGTAAGAATTTGTGAATCTGCAGTATAGGGTGATTTAAAATTATGTGAGCAGTTCACATCATTATGAGAAGTTCAGTCTTCAAAACTAAAATGTTCTTAAAATCTTGAAGAGCTCTGAAAATGCTATCTCCTCAATACTGCAAATCTATATAACCTTCAGTCCTACTTTTATTGATGGAATTCATCAGTAGTCTCAAGGCTTTCTCTTCTAAGGTTGGATAGTGTCTTTGACTCAAATAGAAACTCCTAGAGGGTAACTTCATTCAGAAAGTGAATTTGTTGAATTGCCTTAAATCAAAGTTGTTCGTCCTTCACCATTCTGGCCCATGGTTTACAGTTTGTGAATTTTTAGAAGTGAAAAAACATCCTCAAACCGTAAAACCTAAGCAAACAACAAAAAATCCCAGACAAAGAAAAAATCCCCATAAAAGTCTCAGTTTTCTATCTATGCATAGTCTAACTACAAGAAAAACCCTGTCACATTTTGCATATCATCACTATTGACTCACAGTGAAGATATTTAAAATTTGTATGTTTCACCTCCTAGACAAAGTAGGCTAAAGTTAATCATTTGTGAAGACTTAGTCAATGGGCAGAAACTTTTTAGATTGAAGCATCTCATACGCATAAATATGGATTCCTACCCTGACAGCAATCAAAGGAAATAAGCTTGATTTTTTTAATAAATCCTAAGTTATTTGGTATGATCTAAAATTTAAAAGGAATCTCAATGTATTTGTTGTGGTTTGATGCCAGAGATTCACCCACAACTTCTCCTGGAAAAAAAAAAAACTGGAAAAAAAACTGAAAAAAAGGTTTATCACAAGCAAAAATAAGACAAGCTACAAGTGGGGAATATAAAGGATTTATTCATTAACTAACAAGATCAGAGCTTAATGCGAGAAGCATGATTTTAAAGGCAACTATTCCCCCCCACCCCTCCTTCTTCTTACGACAGATCTCATATTCCGTTTTTTCCTCCAGGAGGCAAAAGGGGGAACAGGGGTAGGGGAAAAGCCAGGCAAGCTGGTATTTCTAACCAGTTTTAGGGTAGGAAACCGTCTCTCAGCCTTTTCATAAAACACTCTCTTTCTCTCATGAGAGGAAAAAGTCCTTCATGACCCTTTCCCTAGTGAGATCCCAACTCAGGGACAACAGTTCTTCCATCCTCTGTTGCCCAAGAGTCACAGCACAGGATGCAGTCTTTTAAGCACTGGCTGTGCTACTTCGTTTATGAGCCCAAAGTACATAGATCAGATCCTACCATAATGCGATTCTATCACAAAGTGTCTGTCCAAAGGATCTCTGCGGAGCTCAGCTCTGGCCATGTATTTCTGGGCTTGAAGACATATGAAGCTTTGCAGCAGGATCCTCCATTTTCAGGGGGAAGTTTAGACTGAATGGTAGGAAGAGGTTTTTCACAGAGAGAGTGATCTCTCATTGGAATGGTCTGCCCAGGGAGGTGGTGGAGTCACCATCCCTGGAGGTGTTTAAGGGAAGAATCAATGAGGAGCTCAGAGACATGGTTTAGTTGGTGGGGAGTTGGACTAGATGATCCTTGTGAGCCCCTTCCAACACGGAATAACCTGTGAACCTGTGAACCTGTGAATATAGGTATGGGGTTCAACAAATTTGACTTTAGGTCTAATGATGCTTTCCCAGTTGCTTTCCGACCCTTTGTAATCTAAAAGAATGCAGTTATTGAAGTGTATAAGTAAGATCATGTCACTTGACACTATGGGACAGATAGCTACTTTTGGAGATCCTCAGCAGAATAACGAAGCCATAAATTGTAGTTTCAATAAAAGGCTTAATTTTTTTACAGAATATTACGATTAGCATAGCATAGAATGTTATGTTCATGTGTTTTTCCTGGGCAGAGTCAGTATAGCACAATTTTATAAGTATTGTGGTGTGTGTGGCGGTAACGTGACAGGTCAGATTTCACAAAAGTGAAGTGATGCCCTGCCCCAATTTGGCCTCTTGAAGCCTCCTTGGGCAGCCTTGGAGCAGTTGTCAGTCACTGTCACACCAGGAGCTTCCCCCACACGCACCTCACAGCCCCTAGTCAAGATCCAGAATGACCAGCACACTGGAAGTCTGACCTGGGCAGGGGGAGGGGCACAGAGGGCCAGAGCAAATAAAACCAGCACCATGTGGACATCACATGGTTGTGCCCCTGCCATGTCCCAGATTCCTGGTAGTTGGATCTATGTTGGTTCTAGGTGTGGTAGCTATAATTCTCTATTTTACTCTCTCTTTACAGCTTCTCTTAATCTCCTTCCTTGATATTTGGATAACTTAAAGCCAGATGGGTTGGATTCTGCTAAATTTTATGGAATAGCTTGTGCTAAGTCAGTACTTTATGGAATGCCTTATTTTGGTTGAGTGTTGCCCTTTAAACTTTTGCCAAGTTCCCTTATTTTCTGAAGTTTGCCATTAAAAGTGTGCTATTTGACCTCATGAGATAATGCATGTAACATCTTTTCCTGTGAGCCTTCTCAAGGCATACAAAGAACTGAGGCCCTTTTAATAAATTCAGCGGGAGTTTTTGGAGCCTTGTATATTTTTAAAGTAAAGCCCCTTCAATGAGCTCATAGTTCAGAGCCTGTGGTCTTACAGATGGGGATCTGAGATAGCTGGTCTAGTGGAAAATGTCCCTTCAGGGGGCTTGCAGCTAGATGGTCTTTAAGGTCCCTTCCAACACAAACCATTGTATGATTCTAGGACATTTGATAGAGAAGGGGAGAAGAAACCTGACTGGTGCACAGGGTGTTCAGGGTCTGATGAGAAGTGGAAAGGTGATTGACAACATGATTAGCTCTGTCAGAGGGAATGACCATTTGCTTTATAAAATGGTGTTATTTATGCTAACTGTATTACCAGGGGTCAGGAAATCCTGGCCTGCATCAAGAATGGTGTGGCTAGCAGGACAAGGGAAGTTATCCTTCCCCTGTACTCAGCAATGGTTGCACCACACCTTGAGTATTGTATCCAGTTCTGGGTCCCTTAATTTAAGAAAGATGTCAAGGTGCTGGAACACGGTCAGAGAAGGGCAACAGGGATGATAAAGGGGCTGGGAGATAAGCCCTGTGAGGAGCGGCTGAGGGAGCTGGGTCTGTTTAGCCTCCAGAAGAGGAGGCTCAGGGGTCACCAAGTCACATGATTACACCCTTTGGATACTGCAAGTCAAAATAAACTGACATTCAGTCTTCCCAGCTTGGAAGGTCATTTTTATTTTGCATGGGACTACATGGCACTGGAATCATACACATCTGCCAAGCTGATGGATGTTTGCCCACTCCCAAAACAGCAAACCAATTTTGCTAGGATACAGATGGCAGCTTAAGATGCATTGCATGCCCATCACTGCAGGGGGACAAATTCCACTGTCCAGGAAAGGTTTTTTGCTCTATCACTGTGTGCCAGTTTGTACTTGATCATACTTCTTTTTGCCTCAGAAAAACAGAACAGTAGATTGAAAAAGGTAAAAAATGCCATGGCACTTGACACAGCAAAATAGATTTGTTGTGATGAGCCCCGTGATGGAGCCTATGTAAACGTGAATTCCCAGTTCTAGCATACAGCACACACAGCCAACCTCCAGGTAGACCCTATTAGCCCAGAATTGACACAAAGGCAAACACTTCAAGAGAAACCAAACCACAAGATTGACTCACTGCCATGTCCAAAACAGAGGGTTGAACTCATGCTGAAAGGCTGGTGAAAAGCCAAGGGTTTGTGCACTGCCATTTCCCCAGTGGGTTTTTGTACTCTGTTACATAGTTCAGCCTAAGAGCTGTGATTTTAGACACCATGCTATTGTAGAGCAATCTTATCAAACTGCCTGCACAGTGCTTGGAAAAAAGTAGGCAGCCCATCCTCCATCAGGATTATCATGCTCTTCCCATTCTCCTTTTGGTTGCTTCATGCACCTGCTTGTTTATCATGTATGTAGCCTGCATGCTCTTTTTCTGAATTTTTATCATGAAACTATAGAGTGCTTGTCCTTTATTTGCACTCATAGTTTCTTGGGGTTCCTATATTAATTGTGATTAATTATCACTTTGCTGATGTGATTGCTGAATGAAATTTGACCACAAGACAAAGGATGAATATTGTCTTCTGAAGAACACAGGAAATATTAATATTGGATGATTCCCTTGAAGGCTGCAAGAGAGATTTCAGCCAAAGCTCAAAATGAACTGCAGTTTTCCCAGTCACTTCTTCCCAGGTTGGCTGAGCACTACACTACATTTCTGTCATCCACGTTGGCTGAGCAGTACAAGTTACAAGTGCTCAGTTCATATCTTTGATAATTGTTGACGTGGCTGAAATAAGTCTTGTATTCCCTTTTCTTTTTGAGCTCCTAAAATGAAGAATAATGTTTACTACCATATTCTCTATTGCCAAATAACAGTAAAGGTAAGCAAGCATGAACTGAGGTTAGTGCTCCACTGGATGAGCTGTAAATCAAATGTACTAACCCATTTCAGTCATTAAAATCCCATAATCCTTTGTGTGAATGGTGAGACTTAAAGCTATGGATCAAAGTTTACGTATTCTGCCATGCTTCAGGGATTTTCTAACGTTTTTCACTAAGATGGCAAGTAATCAAGATGTCATCTGGAAAGCATTTAAAGAACACTTATTTCCTTGACAAAACAAAAATATATCAACAATCGTAACTTTATTTTCCTTGTACCATTTTCTATTCTGTCACCGTCCCTGGAGGTGTTTAAGAGAAGACTGGATGAGGAGCTTAGTGACATGGTCTAGCTGGGGGGTGTAGGGCTGGATGATCCTGGGTCCCTTCTGGCCCGGAGTGGCCTGCTACACTGTGAGGGAACTATGTTTGTGTTTACCGCTCTGGGATGTGCTTTCGGATCTGTACGGGTGTTAGATGGTGAGTTGGACTAGATGATCTGTGTGGGTCCCTTCCAACTCATAATATTCTGTGAATCTATTCTGTGAATCTATTCTGTGAAATCTGTGGTGTTTTTATAATATATAGTTAATATATTCAATAATTAATAAAATTATTAATTTTAGGGGGAAAAGGAAGCTCTCAGGTGCTTTGGGTAATTTTTCAAATAGAATAACTGCAGCAATATCCTTAGTTGTTTTAATTTCGTCATGTCAAAATTCACACTGGAGACCAAGTGGTGTCCAGAAAGAATTCAGACTGTTGGCTATCACGAAAATTTGTGAGCTTCAAAGGTAGAGTTCATGGTAAGAGTCATAGAGTCAAGTTGTTGCTGTCTACAAAGAGCCTACTGACTCTGTCTGTGAAAAATTACTGATGCTTACTTCTACCCTAAAAATTTGAATGGGAAACTTTGTTTCAACTCGAATATGTCAAAGTTGCAATGACAGATTTTACCAGAAGAAATTTAATAACTGTTATATTTTACAACTATGTTATTTATACTCAGCTCTGACCCATTTTTAACTGTTGCTGAAGGAATTTTCCCACTATATTCCTCTGACATATTAGTCAAATAATCTCATTAAATGAAGTTATTTCTCATGGAATGTGAACAAGTCCTGTCAAATTCTGCTGTTTTCTTCCATGGGACAGAAATTCTGCCTTCGAGCTGTTCTCAAGTAAGGCAGTACTCTTTTCTTTGACCTGTTTCTGAGCTTGTGATATTTGGCTTCTATCTGGTGCATATTACACTTTTAGAATATAAAGCACCTGTCTTTTAGTTAAGTACCACAGGAATGATTGAGTGTATTATAGAGTGGTCTTCTTGTGTCTTGTGGTATCTTTACACTTGCTCTATGATTACTGGAAATTCTGATGTCAGTTCTCTTCACGTATTTCTACATTAAGCTTCATGAACTCCCTCAGAGCACAGTGGGGCTCCTTGTGTAGAAATTTTCACTTAAGAAAACATTTCATTTAAGTAACATGTCACTACAGAAATCTGATAAAGAGGACTGAATTTTTTTACGAAAGTATTTTTTTTTCTGAAGGCTCTGGAAACAGTTTAGGGATTGCTAGACCAATCTGAACTACTAGTAGGTCTCTTTTATTTACTATGCTTATAAGGAATGACAATGGTCTTTCTTTACTGGAAAAGCTATGGATGAGATTTTTTTATTTTTAGAAAAAGAAAAAGGCTACTCTTTCAGTTTTAACAGCAGGGAGGAATTAGATTTTCAGTACGTTGGAAATTTAGAAGCAGCAATGGATTTAATACTTTGAAAAACATTACTGAGATTTTTAATAAGAATTTGTGGCGAGGAGGCTGAAAGCTTATTAAATATGTGAAATAGAATCCTTTCACACCATCTAGTTTGCCTATGTACATGAGATTATCAAGCATTTGGAAATCTGGCTCTGTTCCTCTGCTCTTGACACCCAAACTGCTTTCCTGCCATTCAACGTGGAATTAGGGCTTCGCGGAACCAAATTAAGACCGAGGGTCTGCGATATAGGAGACCCGACTGTATGTAGGAAGAGTACTGGGACAGTAAGTTAATGCTAAATATAGGTCTGGATTTACCTTTCCTCCCCTGTCCTAAATCAATTGTCTCTGTTTCACTTCCCTGCCCTCATTCTCTTTAGTATGTTGTCTGCAGCATTCCTTGGAGTAGTGTGCAACAAAGAAAAACTCCTGTTTTAAAACTGATGTATTGCAAAGCTCTAGGCCATTTATGGGTATGTAATTTTTTGAATAAAGTTTGGTCTCCTAATTTGCCTTTCATACGAAAAAAGAATTTACAAAAACTTTTGGAATTTCCTGTGCTTATTCCCAAAGTGAAGCTATAAGTGTTTACTATCGATCATTTTTACAGAAACTCTTGGGTTTTTTATTCAGACAGTGTTTATAAAAGTACAGCAGAGCCCAAGGGCTAGATCAAGTATAACAAACAAGCAGCTAAGCCTGAAACCTCCGTTCCTGGCTGAAGAATATGTATTTTTGAACTCAAGATCTAAACCCTAAATTCTATCCCTGACTTGAGTTTTCCTGAACAAATAGCTGGGACCAATCTTTTCCTTTGCAAATATAACCCAACACCCTTATAGCTTACATGTTGGAGAAAACAAGACTTTAAAGGGGCTCACAGCTACATCCAACTCATCCCAAGAGATTGCACAGATCACGAGACCAGGCTTGATGCCATTGGAGTTGTGTCATGATGCCATTGTGCCATGATATCCAGAGTTAGCAGTATAACGAGCCCTTGATAATGTATATGATTGTATTTCTTATATTGTTCTTATATTCTTATTATGTTCTTATTAACACATAGATGAAATTAATTGCTTATGTGGCACCTATTTGAAAAGTATCTTTTTATTATTTTCTCATATGTATGCTAGACCTGATAGGTCAAAACAAACAAAAAAAAAAGTGGTTGGAAATAGACTCTTCATAGAATTACATATCTGGTGGCAGTGCATGGAGCATAGGCTGAATCTCCATCAGGTGAGTCAGAGGAAAGAATCAATGTAACACCTGTGCTGATCTCATTTGCATGTTTCAGCCGCTTCTATCATCCCCATGTATAATAGCCAGCCTGCTGCAGGACAGTTATATAGATCATGAAGTAAATGCCCTGTCAGCATTCTCTGATAATATTGTGGTGAATCCCTGCCCTAAAGTCACACTTCATAGAAATACCACTGCCACCACCCTTTTTATGCTTAATAATTATTCTGTTATTGTAGGTACAGACATGGGAGTGGGATTTAAACTCATCTTCTTTCTTTTTGCTTTTTTTCTTTCACCATATTGCTACTGAGGAGTCATTTTGATTTAAGGAACATATCTGCACTACTTAAATGTCTGTAATAGGGAAACTCACTTTTACTAGTTCTGTGGGATTTTTATTGCTTGTTTTACAGTAAATTACTCTTGAAATAAGAATGGCTGCAAAGTGTTAAAGCTGCTCTGTTTCCTTGTCTGTGCACATGTGGGTGTTTTTCTGTGTGTACACGTTCTCCTTGGCAAAACACTTGTCAATTAGTTGGAGGGAGATGAAAAACAGAATTCTCAGGATTTAAGAAGCATATTTTGAACGCATTTCCTCTGCCTTACTTGACTAATACAAAAGAGCCAGAAATCATTTGCAAGAGCTAAGGCTGAAACCTGAATTATAGGAAGCCACTGGCACCATCATTCAGCTCTCAAAAGTTTCACAGAAGTATTCCAGTTTCTCTGTGTAATTTTTCCTTTTCTTTTAATGTTTGAAAGCAGATCTAAATGACTTTTTTTTATTTCCAAATTGTGCTCAATAATTACTTTTGATTTTACTTGACCCAGAAGATATGTTTTGATTCATGCTGAATTTCTTGCTTCATTTGCCATCAGAGAGGGGTAACGTGTTTTCTTCTTTTGTTTCAAACAGTGTGTACTCTATTATCACATCAGGTCAGTCAAACGTATTAAATGGATGGAGTTAATCTATTTAGTGAATGGAAGCTCTGAAAAAAGTGCCATGAAGATGAAGATATCTCAATTCACCATTTTGCTTGATCCAGCCAGTAAGGTCCAATTTCCCCTAAAATTAAAATATCATAGCAAATATTTCCAAAGTGAATCCTACATCAGTGCCAAGTTTTCCTTGCGGGGAAGATATTTACTGGAACTCCAGTAATACTTTAACAAAAGTGTGGACAGCTTTACAGATTAGTATACATACACAGAACGATCTAGTTACCAAATCCAGGGTAAGGGTGTAGAAAATAGATGTAGTAAAAAGCCCGGAAGTGTTCATATAAAACCATGCAGATGCACTGGGACTTTCTTATGTGTTTAGAGAAAATTATTGGGTTTTTTGTGTTTTAATATACCTTTGAAAATGAGCAAAATATTTGACTTGTTGTCAGAGGCAACATGGCACATGCCAATAAAACAAAATTTGACCTTGCCCAGGAATTTGACGTCAAGCGAATTTTTCTTTCCTTCCGCACAAGGTACCACAGAAAGGATTACAGGTAAGCCTTGGAGACTAGGGGTATCAGCAGAAATACATGTAGATTGGGGTACAGGTCTGCTTGCAGACTTTTGTCTGAACTCGATAAGCAAAATAAGCAGGGAGCTAATGAAAGTGTATGGGATTGGATGTAGCTGATGACATTATGAATTTTAGCATGCACAAGAAGGGACAGATGAAAACTATGCTCTTCACAAATCAAGGAACATGTGTTTTGGGACGCAGAAAATTATCTTTTAAAACAAGGTGAGAAAAGATGAGTGAGTGCAAGAACCTGTCAGCAAGTTGCAGAAAAAGCCATTGCTACCCAGTTGATGCTGAGATAGGAGCACAAAACTTGCAAGTGGAGCCTGTAGCTCGTGGCATGTATTGGCGTTATCAGTGAAAGTTACCTTTGAAAAAAATAAAGCCCAAGGACAGAGAGAATAAGAAAGGGAAACTTCTTCTCAGTGGCAAGTGGGAAGAGAAGTGATGGGAGTCTCCAGTAAACACCCATCCCAAGGCTCTCCTCCAGTGCAACAAGGCTCCCTCATAAGTCCCTCCTGCAGTAGGGACACAAATTTCACCAAGACCTGTTCAAACTCTTGTTCATGGTTCCTGATCATGTGTTCTTGTCTCTGACTGGCACTTGCTAGCCGGGTTTGGTGCTGCATCCTCACTGCTACACTTGGTGAAGGTGTATTATTGGATCTCTAAGGTGCCCCAAAGACCCAAACAAGGAGAAAAGAGTTCAAGATTACTTCTCCTGCCTGACACAACTGCTTCTTTTGAGAACACACCACAGCCCCATAACCAGCTTAGCTGACACAAGGCCAGGAGAATAGATCATGGAGAGGAAAATCCAACCCCAGGGCCTTGGGACATTCTGTCCATGTGTCTGAGCTGACAGGCACCACTGCTGGGGGAAAGCAGACGGTACACCTGCAAACATGAGGTGATCAGTCAGTAGGAAAAAGGCTGAGTCATCCAAAGCATTCTGCTACACTATGCATGCACACAGCAAATTAGTACCAACTATCACCATTGTCTGATGGGGCTTTGAAGTATAAAAATCTTTTTCTGAGCTGTGAGTCATAAACCCATTTTTTTAGTGCAGCCATTCATCAGCCTCTTCTCTCTAAAATTAGATACTTGGGATTCAAATCAGCAGAATGTTTTCTAGATGAGAATGGAATTCAGGCAAAGCTTCAGATGAAAAATTTAAGTATTCTTTTCCTTGTCTTTAGGACCATCATAATTTACGTATCTTGTAAAAATCCTAGAACTACTTGGAAGACAATGGGAAAATTCAGAAAAAAAATCATTATTTTGAGAGCTTTCTGTGTTCAAACAGTTGTGAATTTTTTTTTACCAAGAACTTGCATAGTTAATATTTTCTTACTTTAAACATTTTAGTTTTTTAGTGTCTTTATCAGAAATATCATAGCTCAAAGTATGTTAAATTTTTATCTGTGTGCTCTTCCAGTGTTTTGAAGTAATTAAAGAGCAATATAGCATTTAACCTGGAAAATCTCAATTTCTTTGTAAACAAAGGTAAACAGCTCTATTCTTATCTCACTCCAGACTAACATACAGTAAAAATAAAATAAGAAAAATAAAACTCAGCCAACCACTGAAACAATTCCCCAAACTGACATATTCTCTCAGTGTCAAATATTTGAATTTTATTCACATAAATATTTTATTCTCAGGCACTAATATATCCACATGAAATATAACTTCCTTGTCCTCTATTCATCCCCATTACCACTTTCACATGCTAGTCATTTAGAATCTTTAGATTTTTGGGTTTGGTAATCTTTGTCCAAAAAACAAATTCAAAATATATAAGCAAGACAGATTCATATGCTAGAAAATGTAGATTTAAAAAAGACAATTGTATTTATACCAATGTACAGCAATGTTTCACATTGTCATTTTAGCTGGTATTTATATCTTCAATGATCTGTGCACATGACTCATTGTTAACACACTGTGTCTTGCTTTCAGCTATCTTTTTATGCAGGTTTGAAGGTGACTTTTTAGCTTTCTCATGTGTGATGCCTAAAAGTAAGTCAACAGACTACATATTTTGAGATAAGAAACACTGTTTATTGCAGTGGCAGGTGCCCCAGGAATAATTTCCACAAAATCACAGAATTAGTAAGGTTGGAAAAGACCATATTGATCATCAGGTCCAACATATCATCTGTTACCTTTCCTAACCTGTTTTCATCCTGCTACAAACACACCTTTTCTTAAACACATCCAGACAGACCACACTGAATTATATAGATTCTATATTTTTATATGATTATCTAATTAGACTATCTAGCCATTACATCACTGTTGCACTGCCCTTCCCCAGTTGTCCCTCCCATGGCACTGCCTTTGTCATGCCTCTGACACACCTCCCCATTTTGAGTCAGGGATGTCAGAAAGACTCCTATCTTCATCCAACCTCCTTCTTTCTTGTGGACCTTTGGTTCTTGGCACACCACCATGTCCTCTGGAACAGTTTCAAGGCCCTTTTGAGCCCATTTTGACAACCATTACTAGATATTATGTCTTCTTTTTAGTCCAACTTCACAAACAGCTGGGGTCTTGCCAACATTCCTGTCTATGCAAAACTTTTGGCAAAGGTGAAAAGTGGGAAACTTGTACAAAGTTGCTAAAAACCTATATATTATAACCTTTAGGTTACACGTGCACAGATGCCTGTAAAAATGTCTGAATTTTTTTATGTTGTTGATAAATATGATTGGTTTCCAAAAAAAGAAACTCATTTTGATTGCTGTTTGTTGACCTAATTTTAAATGTGGTCTTATTGCCGTCTAATAAAACTTGCACAGAATCACAGGATCACAGAATCACAGTGAGCCACCTGTTACAAATTCCCTGCTCAGTCAGAGTCATCCTAGAGCACATTGCACAGAATTGCATCCATACGGTTCTTGGTATCTCCAGTGAGGGACACGCCACAACCTCTCCGTCCCTGTACTTCATCACCCTCACAGTAAGCAAGTTCTTCCTCATATTCAGGTGCAATTTCCTGTGCATTAATTTCTGTCTGCTGCCTCTTGTCTTATTGCCTGGCATCACCAAAAAACTGTCTGGCTCCATCCTTTTGCTACCCTCCCTTCAGATATTTACAGACATTGGTGTGGTCCTCTCTCTGTAGTCTGTTGTCAACAGGCCCAGTTCCCTCAGTCTTTCCTTGTAACAGAGATGTTGTGGCCCCTTAATCATCATTGTGTTTCCTCTGCTGGACCCACTCCAGGAATTCCATGTCTCTCTTGTACTGAGGAGCCCAGAACTGAATGCAACACTCCAGATGTGACCTCACCAGGGCTGTGTAAACCATCAGGACCATTCCTCTCATCCTGCTGGCAATTCTTTTCCCAATGCACCCCAGGATACCATTTTCCTTCTTGGCCACACAGGCACACTGCTGGTTCATGGACAGCTTGTCTTGCTTCCAAGCAGATCAGCTCCTGTACTGTGCAAGAGGTTGTTCCTCCTCAGGTGCAGGACTCTGAAATTGCCTTTGTTGAATTACAGATGATTTTTCTCTTATCTTCTCACCCCTCCAGTCTGTGGAGGTCCTTCTGAAGTGCTGTACGACACTCTGGAGTATTTGCCCCATTCACTGCTTTATGTCTCACAGAATCACAGAATCACAGAATCACAGAAAATTATGAGTTGGAAGGGACCCACAAGGATCATCTAGTCCAACTCACCATCTAATACCCGTACAGCGACCAAGAGCACATCCCAGAGCATAATAACAACCTAGATGCCTCACAATCTAGCAGGCCACTCCGAGCCGGAGGGGGCCCAGGGTCATCCAGCCCTCACCCCCCAGCTAGACCAGCTAGACCATGTCACTAAGCTCCTCGTCCAGTCTTCTCTTAAACACTTCCAGGGATGGCGACTCCACCACGTCCCTGGGCAGCCCATTCCAATATGTCTCAGTGAACTTGCTGAGGAGGAATTTACTCCATCCAACTAATTGATGAATACATTAAAGCCTACATTCTTTGTTGCTGATCATGACCCTACAGCATCCCCTTTTCAGCCAGTTCTCAATCAAACTGTCTGTCCACAAATACAGTTCGCACTTCCTGGGTTTGCCTATGAGGATGTTGTTAGAGACAGTGTTGAAAGCCTTGCTTTTTCTTCTTTTGCTCTTTCTCCTTTCTGAGCCTCCTTTTGGATTCCCAGGCATCAATAAAATATGTGTTTTGTCACATTAATTACTCTTTTGAAAGAGGGCAGGAGAAAAAAAATAAAAATATATTTTAAATGTTTTTTATTTAAAAACTGACGAAGACAATCAACAAATCTCTAAATACTGCATAAAATATATATATATTTGTCTGTTGAATGCAGCAATTAAAAAAAAAAAGCCCAGAGTGAATGTAAAATGCTTTTCCTCAGGCATATAAATGGTTACAAACATGAAAACATGCATAAAGCAGAAAAAAAATTAGTTCTACTTAGATCAGAGCTATAGCAAGGATTTAATCACAAAGATTGACAAAATATTTTAGTTGAGTCACTGCCAATGCATATAAAATATGTGTTTAAAATAGTAGCACTTATGTTTTCCCACCTGTGCCTTCAGAGTTTTTTCTTGCTCTCTGTCTTCTAATTCACACTGTGTTTTCAAAGGGCTGATTGAACGTTGCCCAGTTTCTACATTGTAAGGCAGAGCTGTAATGTACTGTGGTACAATGGATATACATTAAGGCATTATAAGATAACACAGAACTTCTAATGTGCTCCATTTATCCAAATTCACCGACAATGTATGAGGAGAGGAAATATTAAATCCTTGTTAAAATATTAAAAAATAAAACCAGAAAAGAAAGCGCAATTGGTTTTGAACTCATTTCATACAGTAAAAAGAAGGGTTGGTGAGCTTGCTACAAGATGGATAAATTGACATCTACTTTACCCTACACCCAAAAGCAACAGTCAATATTTCCCTCACAATCATCTATACGGGTTTTTAACCCATATCACTTAAAATTCTCCTATAAAATGCAGGGGTTCTGAGCACCATTTCAAGTACCTACTGTGATTCATTCTAAGATTTCTCCAAGACTGACTTCTGAGATTAAGATTTTGGTGCAAAATCCACAAATAAATGAATAATTCTGATTGAGAGTTGAATTTAAAAGATGTGCAGCCAGTATGGTGTAGGGCCACATATTGAACAAGACAAGAACACACTGAAGACCACAGCTATGCTCTGCTAGCTGGTGTGGGAAAAAAGGGTAATATACAAGCACATAACTAAGGAAACAAAGCATAAACACAAGGGACAAAAGTCACACTCTTCAAACTGTCATATCTACTTGAATTTGCAGTCTTAATAAATTGGGTTTTTGTTGCTGTTGCTGCTGGTTTTATGTAGCAAATCTATTATTTTTTATTATTCTGTCCTGATTTCCTCTTCCTTCCTGCTGCAGATCTTTGGGATAAGATGTTATAAAATTCCCACAGAAGCACAATATTAACCTCCAGGAGTTAGAATGTCCTGCACTGAAGTTTTCTTAGACATAGAAAGAAGGGGAAGAGCCAAAAATCGCTCTCATATTCCCTTTCTAATCTGGACTGAATTGGTTCTACTAATTTTTTCTATTTCCTGTGTGAGCAATGTCTTCCCATCCTCCTGCATTTATCTGTGAATCAGGATGTCTCACATTGTCAATGCTGAAATGCATCTCAAGTTCACAGCTGCTTCCTGTCTACTTCCTTACCAGCCTCTTTGATAAGCAAAAGATTAATATTTTAAAAACTTTGCACCCACTGGAAATTCTGCTCTTGTTCTCAGATTAAGATATCCTCCTGAATAAGCAATATGGGCTGGTTGGTTGATTCCAATAATAATTTCCATAATTAATCCATCATAGTTTTCTAAAAGATAGTTTAAGTAGTCACAGAATTTCCAGTTCACTGTATCACATGGGTACTGTCAACAGAAAGTCTTAACTGATAGTGTAAAGGTGTTTTAATACATATTTGCAGTTATACCTCCTCCATCGTGAGGAAAGGGACAGGCCGAAGTCCTCACGAAACATTAATCTCGCAAACAACTGCAGGTCGTTAATATGCATGCAGGCCACACCCATTGCTCCACCCCCCGGAACTCCGAAGCGCTGCGGACAATTCTTTGCTCCTTCCCGTGGTCTGTCATGGCACAGGCGAGCAAAGGGAACCGTTTCTGCGTGGCTGCTGTGACCGCAGCCCAAACCCCGCGCCGCTCCCCCCCACAGGACCCCGGTCCAATCCCGGTGCTAACACTGACCCCGGGGGACCCACGCCAGCCCACGCTTTCTCACCCCGCCTCCACAGCGGGTAAGAGGCTCTCTTCAGCATTCTTGGAGCCTGGAAAACCTTAACTTTACAACAGCGCAACACCCCGTGCACTTATGGCGGGGGGGAAGCATTGGTATTGGAGTTTCTTTCCCTTTAACATCCACCAGTCCCAGCGGAGGCAGTGCTGCCCGGGCTTTGACTGGGTTTTGAGTAACAAGGAATGGCATGCCTTGTGGTGGTGCTGCGCTGGGTCTCAGCGGAGCCCACAGGACCGGGGCAGGGACCAAGTCAGGGCTCTAAATGCCACTGTGAGTTGCAGTAAATTGTGTGCGCCGGGAGAGCCCACCGCCGTGGGACTGCCGCCCTCCCAGCACACAGCTTGCCTCACTTTTATGAAGCAGTCTTCCCGTTCAGGGACCGGGGACACAGTGCTGGCATTGAAAGCCCCCTCCCTGCAGGGCGGGGTGAGTCCCACCCCACAGGCACCGTGGCACCGCCTCTTGGCAGAGGAGAGTCAAACTGCGCATGCGTCAGGCAGCTGGGCTTGCAGACTGCAGAATCATATTTGCGAAAAAATTGCTTCGCAAACGGGCGAGGTCGTGAAGGAGAAGTCGCGATACAGAGAGGATTCACTGTATTTAGTCAAAATAGTTTATCATTGATACCTGCAAAGCATTTCCTTGTCAGAAATTAAGTCTGGATGGTCATGAGTCACATAAAATATGTTTCTGTCATAAACCGTCCTTGGCCTTCTCTGCATATATTTAGACAGCATAGACATACAGATTTAGGCTGGCCTGGTTTATAGCCACATAACATTGGAGTAGGGCCCAGTGTTGGAAACCAAACTTTCCAACCAAAGTCAGCTTGAGTGAGAAATCACTGGTTTTTGACTAATTGCTGTATATGGGACTCCATAATAATTTGTCTATATTGATTCTGACTATGCTGAGTGAATTTCTAATTGCTCGGAAATCCCTGTATTGTGCTCTGTTTAGCTGTGTAAATATGTTTGTTATTTGTTGCAGAGCTTTTGCAATGATGATTGTTCTTCATGGTTTCAGGTAACAATATTGGAGAATAAGAATAAAGAGTGATTCTAATGTTGATGCATCTGTGATCAGCCAGCTTTATCAAAATTTTCAGGCAGCATTACATATGAGTAGTACACCTACTTGTCTGTTATGTTACTCGTTTTCATCGTGTAGTAAATCTTCAGTATCAGCATGAATTTTTTTCTAATGTGTAAGAAATGTCTCTACATTATTACCTTATTACTAGTTTATTGTATGCAAGTACCATTGATTTGGGCAACATCCTGTAGTGACTTGCATGGAAGATACTTGTAAATATTTTCATAAATGATTATATTTTTTAATTAGTCAGAAAAAAACCACCATCATTGTCCTTGGCACAGAGACAGCTGTTCCTTCATCTTAGGAGTGCAGTTGTGAAAGGGTCTCTGAGGAACTGAGAAAGAAACAAGCTAAAATGTAGAAAGAATGAGGACACTTTGTCTACTTCCAGGGCTTTCTAAAACATATCCTTTAGAGTCTGCCCTGAACAATGACAGACAGTGATTTAGAGACCAGATATTTTTATGAATGAGCCTGATCATGTCACAGCAGTTGAAAATGATGAAAATAAAAAAGAGAACAAGAACTACCTGGGAGAGAGTGAGGGAGGATGTTATAAAAGAAATTTATATTGTCACAAGTTGTATCAATGTTGGAATAAAAAGCAGAAGTAGATTTTTTGACCTAAATGAAAGGCACATGAAATAGAAAAGGAAGAAAAGTAACTCACACAAGAAAAATTGCTAGTATTGTTGTAAGTAAGTTGAGTGAGGGATGTTAAGCTATAGACCATTTCTGCCTAATTTTAAAAGTAAAACCTATCTAGTACTGTAATAATTTATGCAGCTCTATAGCATCACAGAGTTATAAAATCATTCAGGTTGAAAAAAGACTCACACTGACACTATTGCACCCTTCTGCTCAAAACAATCTACACCACGTTCAGACTAGGTTTCTGAGGACTTCAGCCAGGAAGATTTGTTAAATCTACAAGGAAGGTGATTATGGAATCTCCCTGGGCAACACGTTAAGGTTTTGCATACTAACTTGTGTTTCTACATGCCATGGACCTCAATAGGGACTCTGGCTCCATCTTCTCTGTAACATCCATGCAGGGCTGCTGTGAGGTTGCTCCAAGGCCATCTCTGCTCCAACCTGCAGAAGCCCAGGTCCCTCGGCCTCTTCTCTCAGGGTAAGTGCTCCTGTCCCCTAAGCATGTTGGTTCCCTCTGATGAATCCATTCGAGCTTATCCCGGATTCTGTGTTGGACAAATTAGACCAGAAGCTGTTCGACAAATGCTGACTGAAGGAGAACAATCCTTTCCTATTAACACAGCCTAGGATACTGTAGGCTATTGCTGGTTCCAGGGTTCACTGCTGGCTCAGGCTCAGCTCACTGCCCAAAAACTTCACAAGGGTTTTTTCTACCTCCTCCTCCTGTTTACTAATAACACTATTTTACAGAGCAAGTCCCAGGATAATGTCCTGAGGTGCTTTACCTGCTTCAGGCATTTAGGAGGAGCACAATGTGTTGACCACTACTGCATGGGCTCAACAACTCAACCAGTTTCTCACTTGGCTGGTCATGCCCAAGCTAGACAGTGATACGTCTTTTACTGCTCGAGTCACAAACATGAGAGTCAATGTTTAATGTGTCTGTCAGCATCTGACAAGCAAGGAGCAGAACTCCTCTTGCTGAGAATGGTCTGTGGGAAGTGCAAAGACACAACTGGGAGTTGTAGGATTTGAACGCGATGAGAGCAAAATAAACTTCTTCACTGGTCCAGATGTTTTCATGGGAGTTTTGATTGCCTGCAGAAGGCCATAAATTGGCCTAAACCAAGCATCTTAATATTTCTAAGTAACTAGAGGAAGCTCTCAGTCATCATGGTTCCTCTATTGGTCTTCTTAGTCATAAAATGGCAAGTGGTCATGTACAGCTGTTGTTTTACAACTAGTTTCAGTATTTTTCATGCCATTACCCAAACGTGAATTAATACAAATGTTATTGCAAGTTCTATTATATTTGAAAACAAAATAAATATACCATGGATAACATGGCACATTGTGGGAGCCCCTCTAACTGGACAGGCTCTTAGGAGAATTGTTACTGTATCCAATCAAGGTGCACTTCTGTTAAGCTCTGCCCAAAAATACATCTGCATCTGTCAAGTGGAGCTGAAAGAATGTCCCTGAAGACAATGCAGATATTTTCTTCTTTCAAATCTTTGCCATTACAGCTGAAATTTCACTACATCACTCTAAATGAAAGAAAGGGTAAAAAAAAAATAATCTCTGGTATTATATACTCAGTCTTAGACCTCTACTTCATAATTGCCTTCACTTGATATTATTAGAGCAATGTTTAAGGTATCTGAATCAAAGTCAATATTACACTGCTCATCTGAAGAGTTTGTGGGAGGGTGAACATCCTAAAGAGAGAAATGGCTTAAATATATATCAGATTTCCTCATTGATAAGTAAATCACCCATTGTAGTCTGGCTAGGAGCTTGGTACCTGTAATATTTGCAGTCTTCCTTTTTTTTTTTATTATTATTTAGATGTGCTTGCTTAAGTGGAAAAGCATGAAATATAGGAAAACAATCCCATGGGAGTTTCTCCCAACTTCAATCTTTGGAAACGAAATGAGGAAAACTTTTCTGGTTTTCTCCTTCCTCCTTCATATGAAGTTAATATTCACTAAAATGAGAGCCTTGTCAAGTTTTTTGATTTATTATATCATTTTGAGTTAGTGTACTTAGTGTTTGCTCAAATAATTTTTAGAATCACAGCTTATTTATATAAAGTGTATATAAAAATTATTTCAACATGGCTTTGTCCTAACGACTTCGGCATGCAGGAAATGAAATGGTGCATTTTGGTGAAATTTAATCTCTGTCTGTGGAGAATAGAAGTTTTAAAAATCAAAATTTAAATTGTATTACTTAATTAAGGGGCATAACTGAATTGCCTCACATAATTTTTATTCTACAGATATAAGTATCTGAATACTTTGTACTTGCACTTAATTTGAAATCCTCTGCATTGCTGGCTGATTCATTTAGTCTTTTTCAGCTGCTCAAAGTTGCAGAAACAATTGTTGATGATTTGTACCTGCTTTTTCTAATCCATTAAAAATAAAAATGATGTATGAGTTGGTGAATCTTTGTCCTTGAGAAGGTGGAATTTTCGTATTTACTGTTCAAGTTCACTTGTACCCAACCTCATTAGTTACACTTTTCAAAAGACTTGCGGTTTTTTCATATTATAAGTTATGAATCTAGGAGCCCTATTAAACAAAGAACTACTGGTTTAAATATAATTCAGATAAAAATTCACATCATATAAACATACATTAAGAAGAGAAAATCCACAGTAATATATAAGTAATAGTGAAATTAATGAATGGAAATTTGTACTGAAAAAAATGCAACAGAATTTCATTTTGCATCAAAATTCTAATGTATTGTTATTCTGGACAGATATATTTAGGTTAACTGCATATCTTCCAGTTTCATTACTACACCAAACTTCTATTATGGCTAAAAATACAGAGAACAGATCAATGCAATACAATAAACTAGATAATCTATTTTATTGGGGTTGGAACTATTTAAATTAACTAGCATTTATCTGCACTATTAATTTTTGGTCTTAATTAATGATCTGCTAAAAATACCACATAGTTCTTTTATGGTAATGATGCTATTTTGTATTCAAGTGTCCTTCATTAGTAGAAAATATTCTTGCTTTTTCTAGCAGTTGTAGGAAAGCTTACAAATTAAAACAGTGTGCTTTTATCTGAACATACAAGAGAAATGACATAGCTGAATCCACTTTAGTACAGTGGTAAGGGTCCCCATCTGGCGTGTGGGAGATCCGGGTTCGTTTCCCGCCAGGGAGACAGTATTAAGAGTTGGACTCGATGATCCTTGTGGGTCCCTTCCAACTCAGAATATTCTGTGATTCTGTATTTCTCAGGTGTATATTTGGTCTGCTGGCAATTACATTAAATTTGATTTATTAATTGCATTAAATAGGTGGCCATCAAAAAGGTCTCCAGATGCAGTACTTCAGCATTGAGGGAAGTGCAGCTAGGTAAACCTACCTTAACTACGGATATGGTTTACAGTTCAGAAGATAGACTATTCCAGGGACCTCCATTTAGTCAACGTTATGAGGGAAGCTCAAATTCACTTTTAAAAGATAAAATCTATTCGAAAGGTTAAAGTATTTAGGTTGGGTAGAAATATAGGAAATTTAAATAAGCTATATTTGTATAAACAAGCCAGATTTGAAACTCAGTAATACAGAAATGTACTCAGTGGGATTTTAAAAGCATCAAAAGCCAAAAGTTCAGTGCTCAAAACTATTATCTAAGACCTTACACATAGCTTGATCTACTTATTTCCTTATTTAGATTTGGTCATTGAGATTAATGGTGCCATTTGCTTATAACAATATATGGAAGTTTTAGAAGGGTATTGGAGTTGTCAGGTTACTGTAAACGTGTCAGGGAGAAAATGTATAGTGGAACTAAAGCAGACATACTCACTGGAATAACAATGGTACCACAGTAATTACACAATTGGGAAAAAGAATTCCCTTAGAAAATTATGAAACTTTGCTTTCTTTTTCAGCAGTCACTTAAATTAACAGGGTGGGGGGGTGTTGCTGGGTTGGAGGGTTTTTAATATTATTCTTGTCATGTGTTGGCTGTTGTACATAGATCTAAGGCAATTAACATAAATACGACTGCAAATTCAGGTGCAGAAAGACAAATCATTTCTTGAAACAGCTTGTGACTAGCTTGTGTTTACCATGGGTTTTTTAATTGACAAAAACACTTCATCAATGTGAAACAGTTTGCTCAAATAACTCCAAGGAGATATCAGAACTAACAAGTTCTGCTACCAAATTTGCATCTTAATGAACTTCCTGATGATGCAGTCCACTGCTATTCAGTGTTTGACTGGAAGAGGCATGTTTTAGGTTTGCTTCTCTGCTCTGTCCTGTAAAATGCTGCAGGGAGGGAGGAGTCTTTGGGAGACAGCAGCTAGCCTCAGAAAACAAAAAGCTAAGTGCAGAAAACACAGTGGACCTCTCAGCTTTTAAATTAGAGGCTTAGATAAAAGTGCCTGGCACGTACCTCCAGGGTTAGTGTTTCCTCTTGGCCCCCAGCCTTCCTGTCCCCGCACAGAAAGGGTGTTCCAGGGGCAGCTGACTGTCCAGGCACCAAAGATAAGATCAAATCCTGCCCTCTTCACTGAAAGCACTGACAGGCTGACCTCAGCTCACTACTACAATCTTTTCTTTCAATCCTGCATCTTTTTCGGGCCATTGCTTAGCCAGGCAACTCAGCTTTACAGTCTCGCTGTCATTTACATTTACTTTACTCAGGGCATCATTGTAGCAGTTAACCTCTCATTGCTACTACCAAACTACTATTTAGACTGCTTTAAGGACATCATATCACTTCTTTAACCTCTTCTGTCCACACGTGAAAGATTGGAGCCAGAGGAGGCCCACCCATGAGCATCTTTCTCAAAGCAGCACATACAAGCACAGTTAGACTTTGCCTCTTGTTCCCTGCATCTGTGAAAGCAAAATGGGTCACTCTCCTAATACTGTGTGTCTCAGGTTGGCCTGATACAGTATGATATGTGTGGTAAATACATCTTAGGGTTTTTTTGTTTGTTCGTTTGTTTTTTGTATTTCATATTGGTGTTTTAAAACAGCACTGTCTGTAGCATTTTTTCCCCCCCTGATAAAATGGTAAATTCCCAGAAGGAATTTGAAGCATTTGGCCTGGAAGCGAGAGGAATTCCGGGGGCAACTCGGCAGCAGCTCGGGAGATCGGGAAGTCGTTGGCTTCTTCTTCTTCTGTTTTTTTTTTTTCTTCGCAGGTTTTTTTTTCCTTGGAGCTCTGAGGAACTGTGTTTGTCTTTGAACTGTGTTTATCTTCTCAAACTGAGCCAGGAGATCTCGACTGACTCGGTCGGTGGATTGTCAGCTTCCCCCCTTATCCCCTTCCCGCCGGGAGGGGAACAGACTCAGAAGGACTGAGAATATGCTGGACTACTGACGTTTTAGCAACACCAGGTTTTTTCCCTCCCTTGCTATTCCTTGGCTCACTGGAGGAGGACTGGGGGGTTTTTNTATAGGTAGGATGGTGTGTTGGTAGCTGGATGGCAACAGGTCAGGTTAGGTAACAGGTTTGGCTATGTTAGGTAATAGGTGATAGGTTGGACTCGATGATCTCTAAGGTCTTTTCCAACCTTACTGATTCTGTGATTCTGTGATTCTGTGATTCTGTAATCTGTGTAGCTCAGTTAATAATTTTTTTTTCTTTTTTTTTCTCTCACTTCCCTTTGAGGAGAAGGATTAATTTAATTGGAATTGGTGGGAGAGGAGAAAAATCTCACTCTAAACCACAACACTGTGCCTGCCCTGATTCTCCCTGCATCACCCAGAAGATTAAGGGCAAAACTTTTCCCCCAGTGGTTTCCCTAAAAGTTTATGAGCTGTGACTGAAAATTCATAGAAAAGCTAGGGAGAAAAAATGAACTTGACAACAAGTATAAGCTGACAATAAAAAATTTAAGCTGTTTTTCACCAGGATTTTCATTCTAATATAATGCTGCTGATACAGTCAGTGTTCTCTCTTTCTCTCTATCTCTTCCCTCATCCCTTCTGGCGTATTGCTTTCTTGGCTTAGGAAGAAGCCTGTGTTGCACAGTAGACTAGTGGTGCTTCCATGGCTAAAAGAGTTGGACTAGAGTGTACAATAGTGTGGAAGCGCCTGCTAAAACAAGATGCAGACTAGTCCCAGAGGCTCAGGAGACAGCTAGCGCTTCCAACAAAATGATTAGCAGATATTGCACTCTGAACACCACAGTGAAGAATTTTTTTTTTCTAGAAGCCTAACATTAAGAGGAAATGGTAAGCAAGAATGGGGCCCCTTCAGTCAAAGGTGCAGAGAAAAATTATTTAGAGGATTTCTTGGCCTGATAATTTCAGAAATCTGGCTACACTGGAGATAATTTTCATTTGAAAGCAAGGGTGAAATTAGGGATTAAGGAGCTGGAATCTCTTTGTTACAAGGAAAGACTGAAGGAACTGGACCTGTTCAGACTTGAGAAGAGACAACAGAGGGGATCTCATCAATGTCTATAAATATCTGCAGGGAGGGTGGCAAGAGGGTGGAGCCAGGCTCTTCTCTGTGGTGCCAAGTAATAGGACAGGAGGCAACAGACAGGAGCTGATGCACAGGAAGTTCCATCTGAATATGAAAAAGAACCTTTCTGTGAGTGGCCATACACTGGAACAGATTGACTAGAGAAGATGTGGACTGTCCTTCACTAGAGATATCCAAGAACCATAAGGATGACACTTGCAATGTCTTCTAGGATTACCATGTTTTGTCAGGGAGGTCAGACAAGATGACCCACCCTCTGTGGTCATTTCCAACCTGATTCATTCTGTGATTCTGTGAATCTGTGTAACAAAAAGTCAGACTGGGTTTTGCAGTGTCTGAAGACCCACCTTCTGCACACATGTTCCTGGCCAGACTAGTGATCTCCTTACCCCGTGAACTGTACAGACACCTCTTGAAAGCTCTTGCCTTCCATTAGACAGGCTCCTGACAAGCACAGGTCTGGAAAGTGGAGCTGCATGCTCCATTGAGCGTGTCACCCAAAGTCTCATTGTGTAACAGGCAGCTGCATCTTCCTTCACTGCCATAATGCCAGTAAGTTTGCAAGAAAATTTTCTTACCCAATGTCATGAGGAAAGGTTGTCTGAATCAATCAACAGATATCTGGATGAGAGTAGAACTTTCTGAATTTTCTCAGTCCTAGTATTCCACAAAAGTAAGTTCACTGTATTTTGTATGAAAGAAGCACAAGGACTTTCCTAAAACTCATGTTATCACTGCTCATATCAGTATGTTTTGATTTTGAACAAAACTCAATAAAAATCCAAAGAATGCTCTTTAGCTATTACGTATTTAGTTATTTTGATTTCACTTTCTCAGCCTCAAGCAATATCAGGTGCTTTTGCCAAAGCAAATTAATTTGTTTATTTTCTTAATTTTCATTGCTGTCTTTACCTTATAATTAATGTGTCCAGTGAACTTGATCCTACATTACTGTATCTTTACACAGCTCAACAGATTTTCAAGAAAAGCGGTTTTTCATGTCCACGTGATAAATATTTGTGTATAAGGCAGAAATGTGAGGCTTTGTCAGCACTCTCAGCAGAAATGCTAAGCAGTGGATTGGCACACAAATCTCATTCTGCTCATTCTGCATTTGTGAAAGGTGATGCATCACCTCTGGGAACTGGAAAAGGAGGGGAGACACAAGCCACTTGTGGGAGTCGTTTTGACTGCATGGTGATCTCTCACGCTTTAAAGATAAATAGGATGGTTTCTGTTGTGGTCAGGAGAGGGTGCAGCAGTTGCCCAAGTGTCACCTTTTATCCATGATGGTGCTTACCTGACCATTTGAGCCAGTAGTGAAACAAAAAAGAGGAACAAGGTGGGAGGAACAAGGTGGAGGCTGCAAGGGTTGCCCAGAAGTGCACCATGAGTGTCAGTATTTGCAAGCTAAAAACAAACAAGAAAAGCATTCTAACTTCAAAACTGGTAGCACTGACAATACGCAAGAAAAATGCAAGCTCCTCAAGCACCTGTGAGGTGAGGGAGCTGGTGCTGCTAGGGAATAGGTAGGGACAGGACAATACCTGCCCTGCTCTGCACCAAGCATTCTCCTGGGTTGCATCCTGTCCCTGAGCTCAGCCCAAGTTTGCATCATAACTACGTGTCTTTTGAGACTTCTCTGGAATAAGATTTGCTTGTGACATATGCATTGAACATGATTTTTACCAATGCATTGTATTTCCCCTTCATAAAGAAAATTGATTCACACTGATTCCCAATGAAGGAAGAAATCAGGATAAAAAAAACCAACAAAACAAAACATGGGGACACTTAACTTTCTCAGCAAATATATCGAGGAGACCTTTCTAGACTTTGATATGGCCTAGCACATTGTAGATTCAGAGAATTGCATAGTTTGGAAAAGGCCTGTAAGATCATTGAGTTCAATCATTAACGCAGTACTGTCAAACTCATCACATTTTATAGGAATATTCTCTGCTGGGTCAGGAACTGGTTGGATGGTTGAGCCCAGAAAGTGGTAGAAAATGGTGTCACATCGAGTTGATGACCAGTGTAATGAGTTTTACCCTGGCTGGATGCAGTGTGCCCAGCTGTAGTCAAAACACTTGTGTGTTATCAACACCCCTCCAAAGCACAGCATTGCGAGGACTGCTGTGGACTCAGACAGACCCAATACAACCAGTTAATAGTGGTGTCGGGTCTGGTCCTGTTTAACATCTTGATTGATGATATTGATGATGGGATTGAGTCCATCGTGAGCAAATTTGCAGATGACACCAAGTTCGGAGCATGTGTCAATCTGTTAGAGGGTAGGAAGGCCCTGCAGAGGGACTTGGACAGACTGGAGAGATGGGCAGACTCCAATAGGATGAGTTTTAACAACTCTAAATGTCGGGTTCTGCATTTTGGTTATAACAACCCCAAGCAGAATTATAAGATGGGGATGGAGTGCTTAGAGAGTGGTCAGGTGGAAAGAGACCTGGGGGTATTAGTGGACAACAAACTTAACATGAGCCAGCAGTGTGCCCGGGCAGCCAAAAGGGCCAGTGGGATCCTGGCCTGCATCAAGAATGGTGTGGCCAGTAGGTCAAGAGAGGTTATCCTTCCCCTGTACTCAACGCTGGTTAGATAGGTGCTATCAAGTATTGTGTCCAGGTCTGGTCCCCCCAGTTCAAGAAAGATGTTGAGGTGCTGGAACAAGTTCGGAGAAGGGCAACTAGGATGGTAAAGGGGCTGGAAGATGCGCCCTGTGAGGAGAGGCTGAAGGAGCTGGGTCTGTTTAGCCTAGAAAAGAGAAGGTTTCAGGGGGACCTTATTGCTGTCTATAACTATCTAAAAGGAGGTTGTAGTCAGGCAAGGGTTGGCCTTTTCTCCCTGGCCACTGGAGACAGGATGAGACGTTATAGTCTTAAGCTACAGCAGGCGAATTTTAGACTTGATATTAGGAAAAGGTTTTTCACTAGAAGAGTGATCCGGATTTGGAATGGGCTGCCCACAGAAGTGGTTGAGTTGCCATCCCTGGAGGTGTTAAAGGGTAGGCTGGATGAGGTGCTGAATGATATGATCTAGATGTAGATGTTAGGCTTAGTTGGATTATAGGTTAGACTAGATGATCTTCAAGGTCGTTTTCAACCATATCAATACTGTGAATACTGTAAATACTGTCAACCATGTGCATAAGTGCCACAAATACATGCCTTTTTATTACTTCCAGGGATGCTGACTCAACCACTTCTTTGGACAGCCTATTCCAGTGCTTGACAACCCTTTTGGTAAAGAATATTCTTTGGTCAATATTGTAAAATACAGCAAAATATTAGAAGAACAGAAAAGAATTCACCATGTTTTTCTTTTTTTTTTTTAAACAGTCATTTGCTCGCATAAAACCACACATAAATTGCAATAGGTTTGCGTGATCCATCACAACAAGTTTTGGATCAATTCTGTGCACAGAGTAACTTGTACGCCTCTCAATGCCAGATAGTTTAAAATGAGCAGTCAGAGTGAAATGCATGTTTTATGCTACAGCACCATCTAAAGTAAGGACTGAGATAACTTGTGGTAATGTTTCTATTTTATCAGATGTTAAATTTCAGAGTGGACTTGAATTTACATTTGACTGTGGATTTGTCATGTTATTCCCAATTTGCAATACCAAACCTGCTTATTTTCTGATTAATGGATAATAACGTTTGCTTCCTCATCTATTCTTGTTCTGAATCTGCCTTGTATACTTTTAAATTTCATTATACTGTAATCAGTGATAACTCTTTCCAGTTCTATAAAACATAGGAGGTACATATTTTGATTATATCAGATAAAACAGCAATCTGCAATTTGAATCCTGAGCTATATGTTTCAAGCTCAGATCTCTCCACTTCCTTCTTTTGTCATGACAGGTATATATTTGCTTCCAGACAAATCATGCACCCTACTGTGCCAGGATACTGGTCCACTGATCATCTAAGTATGTGTTAGTTAACTCCCAAGTTCTTAATCAAAGTAGCCGATGACCTTCATACAAACATTTTTGCTTGTTCATTGTTCTGATGAAGAGAACAGAAAAGTTTATGTTTTTCTTCCATATCATTCCAATTTCTGGAAGTATCTCTAGAGGGCACTATCATATGAAAATATCTTTCACTCTTTGACCACATTTATTCCCCCTCCCTTCAAATGCTTGTAATTATACTACAGACCTGATTATATACACTTCAATATAGAATTTGTGCTGATTGATCCAATTCTGTTGGACTTCTCTGCGGTATACCTAAACTATGGCAAATAATGTTCCTAAATGTTGGAACTTTTTTTGTTACTAACCTGTACCAATTTGCACTGTGGGATCCAGGGAAACTGATTTTACCTCCAAAATGCTCCAAACTGCAAAATTGAATTAGGTGACTAAAAGAAAATTATTCTAAACCTACAATTCTGTACTGCTTACCATCTAAATGGTAGGAAAGTTAACAATTACACAGATTACACCAGACACTGGAGGGAGTTACATAAAGTGGTTTTTTTTCACTTGTACTATTATTAACCCTTTAATTCTACTCCACAAAGAAAAAAATCGTTGCAGAAGAAAAAAAGAGTACAGGACAAGTAGGGGAAAGAGGTTTGGAAAATCCCTAGGTAGAACTTTATAAATTTCTCTCTAGCGTCCTGCAGTAAAGCACCTGCACCAAATTCTGAAAACGAGCAACAAATTATTTTTCTTCTGACAATCTAGCATAGTCTTAAGTGATTCACCTCATAGTTTCTCCTGTGACAGTACAAGAGTTTGGCCTAAGAAACAGGTAAAATTAGAATAACAATCTGATTTTTTTTAGGAGAAGAGTTTTATGCATGGAAAAGCTCTGTTGTAAGTTGGATTTATGGCTCCTTGCAAGATGGCTTCACAGTTAATAACTTTACCTCCTGAGTGTCAGAAGAATGTTGGCAGAGCTAACAAGAACCTGTAAGAGCTGCACCAGCAGCTTAATGCAGATTTATAAGTAGAATAATTCCTGAAGGTATGTAGAATGCAACACACGATAAAGCTGTTGCTCCACAGGTTGCTCCTTTTTTACAATAACCTTAACATAAGGTAGATGAATGGAGAAGCCAGCTAATGCTTCATGTAAACTAGGCAACGCAATAGGGACAGCTAGAAATTCCAAAATTGTCTATGATTTATAACTTCAAGTGACTGCATGTGTCATTTATTTAATTTTTTTTTAGTTTTTTAACAAGTGTTGAGTCAGTTTAATTACATTTCTTCCCAAAAGTTCTATTCTATCTTTATACCTCTTCCAGATCACTTTTTAAGAGTGAGAGGCTTTTATTATGTACAACCTAGCTGCATATGGACATAAGGTTTGAGATAATTAAAAAGCATTAGACTTTCAGGTCTGATTTCCCGTGTCTGACATGTTTTATTTTTGTACAGTTACTTCACAAGTTTTGTTTAAAAAAAATTGAGCAAGGTTTTAAGTTTTCATAGGTGAACATCAAATAAGAAAACCGTGAGGACCCTAGACCTGACTGAATTAAGCCACTTGTCTGTCCTATTCTCAGAATCATGCTGCTTTTTCTATGCTCTAGGGTTGCTACCATGTTCTTAGGTTTTCCCCCTGGTTTTTCCCCTCCCTGTAAATGGGGATGACATGTCATTAATACATTATAGCATTAATTACATTTAATACAGCATTTGTAACGTGATTGTGCCCCCCTGGGTTGAGAACTGGTCAAGATTCTACAATAGTGGGAGAAGAATCATCCATGACCTGGCGAGTAGTCAGCTCCAGCTTTTAATGATGCTGTGTCTTGTTTTGCATGCAAATTCACTGGCTTCAGATTTCACTTGTTACTTTTTGTTGCCTTTCTCTACAGCACATTTTCTTCTTATGGGGATATTAAGGTTCTGTCAAAAATCATAGTTTTGACTTTTTTTTTAGTTAAATAAACTGGATTTTTTAATATTCACTAAGTATTTTCTTTAGTCCTCCATTGATTTTATGTGAGTGATTTTGCACCTCTCCAACTTCTTCAAAGATTTTTCTTAAATATTGGATATACTAGTCTAGATAGAAGTTAATTTCACTTCTGCTAGTCATTATTCTTTTATTAAGTTTTAACCCATTACATCAGATATTTTTTAAATAGTAGTATGTATGTTGAAAGCTTCTATTGAATTACTTGTCTTCAAGGCCTCTCTGAGTTACTGTTTTCCAGCAGAGAATACTTTCTACATTAGGAACAGACTGCATATTGGGAGGTTTTGGCTTTAAAATCATGTCATAATTTTAAAAATAAAAATATATTAAAATTTATTTTTAAATTATTTTAATTATATTTATTTATTTATTTTTATTTTCATTAAATATTTATTGAATTTTATTTTAAAATAAAAATAAATAAATTACACAAAGTTTAATTTTAGCACACCTTTCTTTCTGTTCCACCAGTTATAAGAAGTCTGGGCTCACATAGCCTTAAGAGACACATAAGGCTTGTGGCTTGTATTAAATGCAGAACTCAAAAGAAACTGGTTGTTGCAATTTTCAGCAAAATCAATTGAATTTAGTATATCATAAAAGTGCTTGTCACTCATTTTCATCACTTTGTTGTTGTAATGACTAAACATTGCCAGTCATAAATATATGGACTCTTTTAACCTGTCCTGGAAATCCTGAAAGGCAATCGTTTCCAGACATTGAACACAATCTCCCAACATATGGCATATGTATTCTTGCTTTGGTTTAGCAAATGTACAGAGTCTATGAACACTTTTTATTTTTTCCATCTTCTTCTACATTATCAGTTATAACACCAGTCATAATGCTCCTCACAGCTATGAAGTATTATATTTAATTGATGAAAATACTGATTTCTTCACCTCCCAGCCTTTGCCAGCAAATTGTGTTCACTAGCAATCATAGAATACATTAGACCAGCATGACAGTTCTGGACACAGATAGCCAGTTCATGATTAAACAGGCCTTTGGAAATTACATAAACATTGAGACATACACAAAAATAATGTTTTCTAAGATTTAAGCTAAAATTGTCAACAAGAAAAATAAATAGGCATTACTGAGAAGGAGAATATCAGCTTTTCTGAATGCTGCCAGTGGCTATGGTCATGAAAAATATATGGGCATTACAGTTCCCATGTCAAAAAGGGATGTGATGTGGGGTAAGAAAACCTGGCAAAACTCGATTCTCCTTTGCCTTATGGATTTTTTCCATATGGTTTGATACTTTAGTTTGAACATGAATAATGACTTTTATCACCAACATTTCATTTCATTGATCAACATGTGAAAAGAAGTACATTAAGATATTCCTCAAATAAAAAGATTCAGGCCACCCTAGCCAGGTAAGTTTTGGGATTGGGGCATTTTGTCAAGTGTATGTGCTCGCATTCAGAGATTCTACAAAGGAATTGCTTAAGTTGCTTAACTTAAATGACTTAAGGGCTTAACCATACACTTGGAGACAAAAATAATGCAAAACACATCTTCTGAGTTTTTCAGCTATCTTTTTTTTCAGGTCCTAAATAATAAATTGTGAGAATTTGAAATCAGTAGTGAATAAATCCTTTGATTCTTATCTCAGGGGAGAAAGGCATATTCAGTTTGTTTTCTTTCAGATACTTGTGTGATCATGTTGATTCTCTGCGCATGTGACCTATAGTTTTCTTTTTCTTTGGTGGTTTTTCCACTATTAGCAAAACAAACAGATTGATATGATGGAGAAAAGAGGTTTTAAAGGAAACTATGCAGGGGTGCTGCTGATAAGAAACTCAAGAAGAGGAGGTGTAAGAGATCTGTGGGCACCATGAAAAGAGCACTGTCATTACAACTTCAGAGACCAGAATCAGTTTTTCTGCCACTTGGGATTCAGTCTTGCTGAGGTAGAAAATCAAGTGCAAGGCAGCCTGCTAATTTTTTCTGAGTGTTATGATGAGCCAGGAAACCAGGGATTATTGACAGCATTGTACTTACTCCAGCCTAGACCAGAGAATGACTGAAAATCACAGCATTGTGCTGGAAGTTGTTCAGCATTTCAAGGTCCAGCCCAGGTCCCATGTCCATGTGGATGGTGCAGCAGCCTTTGGAGAGAGGAGAGCCTGTCTGCAGCTAGTCCCCGCTCAGACCCAGCCTGTCTGTCCTTCCCCACCTCCTACTGTTCCTGTGCTGGACAAGTGACTTTCACTCATCTCAACAGTAAACGTGGGGAACCCCTGAGTGTGTCGTGAGCCCACAGGACCTTCTTTTTTCTCCACAGCTGTGACCACAATGAGAAAAATACATGGAGGTGTGGGGAGTAGGGGTGTTTTTGGTGATATAACTGCTGTGTTCCTGTTCCTTTGTTTATTATTATTCCATATATGTTTTAGTAAATAATTGTTACTTCATTTTTTTACATTTTTGACTGAAAGCCTCTTAATTCGAAGGATATATTAAAGTGAAGGAGGAGTTTCTTTCCATTGCAGGAAGTTTCCCACCTTTCCTGGTAGATATTGTCTTAATCTTAGTGTCCCTCTCCTCAGGCAGGACACAGATGGCTTATGGTGGTCAGTGGGAAGGCTGAGATGCTGCAGGGAAGCTCCTGGCAGTGCCATACCAAGCTTTGTTTCATAAGCTTTTCTCATGCCTCTGTCTCCCCGGTAAAAAAGTTAGAATCTTTTAAACTTCTTTTCAAGCTGACTCTTTTTATGATTAAAAAGTCTTCAGGCAGATGCCTCCTCTCAGGCGTCTTTTCATGCACTTGGACTTGCTGGCTTTTAAATGTCTAGGTTGGTTTGTTTGGGGTTTTTTATCATTTCCCAACTGCAATTAGTGATCTGTTTGGATCTTTTGAGAGATTGGATGGATTGCTTGCAAGTAGTAATAAAAAGTTTGAAAAGGAAGCTGAAACTGAGTCCTAAATTTTTATATTCCTGAAATTAGATACTTAACAAAACCTGTTCTCAAAGAGATAAAGGGCTATCTGCTTCCTTCCTAATACAAACTCATAGGCAAGCCAGAGCCAGACTCTCCTCAGAGGTGCTCAACAAAGTGTTCAGAAACAACAGCTCTTAAATTTCATCAAAGGAAACTTCAAGTTTTTGTTTGCATATAGAGGTTGCCCATGAAAATAGCGAAGTAGAAGTTGCTACAGGGACTGTGGTATCTCCATCACTGGAGATTTTCCAAAATTAACTGGACAATAAGAAGAAAAAATGTCCTACTTAAGGACCTCCAGGCACCACTCCCAAGGGAGTGTCCTAGCTTTTAGTCTGCTCTGCAAAAGTGGTTCATTTACTCCGCTTTTACAGATGATAGGTACCAGCTTTGGTTGCTTTGCTATCTGCTGAACTCTGCACTTACTCTGTGGCAAGTGGTGCACAAAGATCAGACCCAAAAGAATCTGCTTTTCCCAGGGTTTAAGTTGACTCTCTGTCTCAGCTCTGAATCACAACATAGACTAAAAAGACCTCTTTATACGTTTGCATGCCAGGGGAGTTTGCAATGCCAAATGTCGACACTTTTACAAGAATTACAAGTATATTCTGGAGTTTAGGTTTTACAAATTGCTGTTCTTGACTGTGGATCTGAAGCTGAAACTCTATGTCTAGGAGTTAGACATGGAATATATTAGATGGGGGGAGAAAAAAGAAAAAAAACTGTTGATCATGTTCAGGCTCTCAGAAGGTCTACATCATCAGAAAAAAACCCCATCTATTCCCTAAGCAGAAAACTGTCTTGAGAAAATGTATTTAGAAGAACTAGAACCAGAGGATGCTTGACCATTTAAAAGTCATTCACAATGGCCTAAATAATGAGCAGAAAAACCAGCAACCTCTCTATAGTCATTTGACCCTGGCTGGAAGCCATCTTCATCTGCCCTACCCTTTTTTTTCCTCTCTTCTCAAATACGTTATTGCAGAGGCTTTACTATCATTCCTGATTGTCCCGGCCTTGGCCACTGGCAGTTCCAGCCAGGAGCTGACTGGCATTGCTCCGGTCGCATCTGGGAGATGTTTTCAGCATCTTTCCAAGGAAGCCTTCCCTAAAGCCTATCCCGCTGCCCTGCTACCAAAACCAAATCCAATAACGCTCTCTCAGAAAAGTTCCCTTCTCAAAGGACTTCAGCTTATTTTCTTGCTTGTTCGCAGTTTGTGCTGTAAAAGGCACAAGTTCAACTGAAAAAGCCCAAAGGAAAATAAAGTGTAACTTTTCTGCCAGTTTTTTGCTACACATTAGTAGAAATTGTAGTGCAAACATCTTAAAGTAAACATAGAGCCTTTCCCTGATTTCTTGGCAACTGCACTACTCCTGTGTGAAGTAATCCTCGTCTTTGCATCTCCTTCTACATTAAGTGCCTGCTCTCAAAAAAAGCATTAACCCATCAAAGTAGTGCACAGGTGGGTTTCTAAGAATCTCTGAAATCACAGTCTAGACACATCTATGGTGAAGTAGGAAACCTAGGACCAGGTTACATTGCTGGAAACAGTTTATGAAAGCCCGCAGTCTGTTTTTCAAGCACTAAAGCATTCGAGTTAAATGTGTCAAGCAAGCCCTGTAAATGACAGCATTCTTTTATCTTTGGGCAGTGTAAGATTTCTGTCATGTTTTGTTATTGTGCAGGAAAGAAAAATAATTTATTTCACTTGCATAGATTTAAACTCATAACATCCTCTTTAAAAGATCAAATTTAGTTCTGGTGGAGTGTGTTTTGAATGTAGCATTTTGTTATACATGGATTCCTTTATTGTTACAAGGATACCAGAATGGGGGAAAAATTATCACTTCTAGGAATAAAACAGAATTTCCTTGTTCCACAGTACAAAACCCCTTCACTGGTAAACATTTTAGAAGATGTTTCTTACTTGAAAATAAGGAGAGCTTCCTTTTAGTTTTTTTAGACATGGAGTACTTCAGTGGTGTTACAGTAACGGATAAGAGAATATATTTTCCCCTTTCTCTGTGAAATAGTATTTGTGGAAATCAGCATGAGAACTTCTGTATTAGCTCTTACTAACATTGAAAAATTATCCAAAAGTCTTAGGAAATTCTAGAGTTAAGTTTCCAATGATAGTGCTAAATCTTGAGTATAATTTTTAAACTACAGCCTTTAAAAACATAAGCATATACTATTTTTTCCCCAGGATACTACGTCATTCAGTGCTAGGACAGACTGTTAGGCCTGTAGTGAATGAAACCGTTGTCTGTACAAACCCTGCCTTATGTTTGAGAGATTTTGGAACTTATTTAGAAAAAAACAAAAAAAAAAGGAGAGAGGGGGCACTTTGGGAGGAGAAAGAACAGTCTTGTTCATCGGTTGACTGCGTAGAGGCTGGGTATATATTTCAGCCTCTGCCAGATGTCCAGTCTCTCAGAAGAGCCTAATTTCAATGCTTTCTATGAAAATGAGTTAGAGAAAGCAGAATCTAAGGAAACATTGTGCAAAGTGTCACTTAAATATGTTTTCCCATTAGTTTTTTATACGTATGTAAACTCAGGGTTTTATAATTCATTTATAAATACATTAAACATTTATGAATTTTAAATATCTTAATGAATCAAGAACACAGATCATGTGTTTACAATTGGCTGTACAAATAGTGCAAAGTTTATGGACCTATCATGTTAAGTCCAAATCAGAAGATCAATCTATCCATTGCAATACTTTGCTGTTCTTAGTACAAATTATCTTCTATTTGAATAATTGTTTCATTGTTAATTTCAGCAACATTGACTATGTTTTGGGTTTGGCTCTGCCTATTAAGTACACAGGAATATTTACCTATGTTGGGCCACATTTCTTCTCCACAAGGTGGTGACATTACTATACTATATATGCAGTATCTTTTCTTCAGAATGGACTGAAAAAAAATTATTTCCAAAAGCAATAAAATGTCATGCTATTTCATGCAATAACTGGAACAATTTAAGCTCACATTTATCTTATTAAAAGGTTAAATGACTCCATCCTCTTCGACTTTCAAGGTAAAGTTATCTTTTTGTAGAAATCTTTACCTAGATTTGCCCAGAGAATAATTTTGTCTTAAGAAACTAAGAATTGAGGAATCAGTTTCTCAGTGTGGTTACAGGTGTAGGATCATTTCAGTCAGACAGAGAACTGCGTGTTTCTGAGTGTGGTCAGCAGCTTGCATTGGGGCTCTGTATCCCTAGGGGTGTGGAAGAGAGGGTTGGTTACAGTGGGCTGTAGAACGCCAAATCCTTTTCTTCTACGTAATTGATTAAGAAACCACGTTCATTGCTGAAGATTCAAAATTGCTAAATATCTAGATAAATTAACAATTAAATAAGTTTCAAAGTGGTATCTCCAGTTTCTTCCTTGCTGACAGAACCTTGAAATACCACCAAGTTCAACCTTTTACAGGAAGGGGAGCCTCGATGCATTTATCTACCATCCTGTTCGACCTCATCTTGAAAACCTCCAGTGGTGAGTTATCATTAGGGGAAAGGTGTTAGATAGATTGACAGATTTATGTCTCTCCTTTGTTTCTTGAAATATAAGAACATTAAACCTGATAAAAATCTTTGAAACATTTGATTCTTCTGAAGCATCACATCAGAGCAAGATCTAAAGTAAGAAAATACATCAAACTTTAAGGTTTTCACTTCAGTGAAAGTATGGGAAAAAATAGTACTAGACTATCTGTAGTAAAATTCCTTTTAAGATCTTCAACATAACCCAAACTAGTTCTAACAATAAACAGTTACTAAGTGCAACTTCATGAGAAACAAACTTTTGAAAAGCCAGTGGTAAACCAGCCAAAATATACCTTCAAAAACACACACGTAATTCATATTGGAGAAATTACGTTCTTAATTACTCTCTTACAACCTGCTTTTCTGGCCACTGGTACATATATGTAATAGCAAAATGTAACATTCATGTAAATGGAAGCAGACTCTGGCACTGAATGATTTCTTCAGGAATCTTGGTGATCTGGGAGCATTACTAATGGATCTGAAATTATATGAGTGAAATACGTTTGAACACAGCTCAGATGAGGTATTTTTACTTCAATCTATGAAATGGACTGATCATATCAGTCATTTCTAGGACATTTTCTAGTGTGAGAAGTAGTCTGCTCTGAATAGCATTGCATCAGAAAAAAACTTACAAATGTAGAAAATCAACAAAAAAATTCAGCAATAATTTGACTCTAGGCAGCTAAGAGGAGACTCCTGTCAAAACTGAAGGTTCTGCTTTAATATAAGAAGTGACAAATGAAGACACTCTTTCTAAATAGGATGCTTTATATTAAAATCCTTAGCAACCAAATTGGTTTTGCTTTTCTCTTGAACCCTCTTAAGGAGAAGTTGGATTAGAAAATAATTACATGGTCATAGCATGTTTTATTGCAGCTCTTTGAGACCACTGCATAATTAATTTTAAAGCACTTTTCAGATTCTTTTTTCATTTTTTCAATAAACAATGTGGTTAAGAGATTTTATTTTGCAAATTGGCTGGGGGGGTGGGGATGTATTTTATTGAGGGAATAAGAAATTTTACACTGGAAAAACAAGTGAAATAATGATATGTCATTGAATATTGCTTCATTCTAGTACAATAAATGTGTGATAATATTCACAGGTGGGAGAAAAGTAAATGTGAAAAATGATTTGTCTAAATAGTTGCTAAGCCAGCTATTTTTATGGCCTTTGCTTTTGTGTTTGGAACATTATTGACTGCTGGTTGTACTGCTTATTTTGGCCTCTGAATCTGTGATTTCCCTTTTTTTTTTAATATATATAACATATATATATATGGTCTAGCTGGGGGATGTAGGGCTGGATGACCCTGGGCCCCTTCCAGCTCGGAGTGGCCTGCTAGACTGTGAGGCATCTAGGTTGGTATTACGCTCAGGGATGTGCTCTCGGTCACTGTACGGGTATTAGATGGTGAGTTGGACTAGATGATCCTTGTGGGTCCCTTCCAACTCATAATTTTCTGTGATTCTGTGATTCTGTGATATATATATACATATATATATAAATATTTAGTTTAACATATTTGTATGTTATTAAATATATATATATATATATACACACACTTGAGAGTTGGACTAGATGATCCTTGTGGGTCTCTTCCAACTCGGAATAACCTGTGAACCTGTGAACATATATATATATATAATAACATATAAAAAGGAGT
>WEKX01018201.1:0-20989 GCA_013390025.1 Pitta sordida | reverse complement strand
GAGGCCGGGGCTGGGGTGGCCAGAGGCTGTGGGGGGAGATGGTGGAAATCTGGGGAGAGATGATGGAAATTTGGGGAGAGATGGTGGAAATTTGGGGAGAGATGGTGGAAATTTGGGGGGAGGTGGTGGAAATTTGGGGGGAGATGGTGGAAATTTGGAGGGAGATGGTGGAAATTTGGGAAAACCCTTCCCTCAGGCATGGCTCCGGCTGCACCTTGGGCTGGCAAAGGGAGGAGGGAAGGGACAATTCCCTGAGGGAGCCCCTTGGTTTTCAGGAGAGATGGGGACACCTCAGAGGTCAGGACTCGCCTCTGGCCGGGTGTTCTCCCGGCAGATTCCTCATTTCACCTCCCACCTCTCCCAGGATTTCCCCCTAAAGCCAAAACACCTGGAGAGGCAGAGGAGCAGCCAGTGATCCCTGGGCAGTCCAGGGGAACAACGGGAATTGGTCCACATGGATTGAATGTTTGTGAAGGAAAAGTGGGTTTAATTCCGAGGTTTTGGGGAGGTTCAGGGTGATGCTGAGGCTGTGACCTCTGGAGGGCGGGGGACATCAGCCTCAGCATTGGTGATTTTAGAAGGTTCACACCCCAGGATGGTTCTTTGTGTGGAATAACCCCCCAAATTTGGAGGGAATTCAGCGGGGCCTACGTGTCCAGAGCGTGCTCCGGGCAGGAAAGGTTGGAGCAGATGATCCCTGAGATCCCTCCCAACATGGAGAGGGGGGTTCTGTCCTCAGCTCAGCAATCTGCAGCTGCTCTGGGGGAGGTTTGGTGGGACACTGGGGCTGAGTGTCCCCCTGTCCTGTGTCCCTGGTGTCCCACGGTGTGGGAGGAACTGAAATAACCTGCAGCTGCCTGGGCACCAGGGAGCCATCTTTGGGGCTGGTTTGGGATCTGTGATCTTGGCAAGTCGCTGAGGGGGTCACTCCTCTGAAATGACCCTCATCTCATCTCATCTCATCTCATCTCATCTCATCTCATCTCATCTCATCTCATCTCATCTCATCTCATCTCATCTCATCTCATCTCATCTCATCTCATCTCGTTCTGGGAATTGTGGGGGTGAGTGGCAGGAGGGTGAGTGGGGGGTGCCCGTGGTCCCAGCAGGGACCACCCTGAGGGATCCGCAGGGGCCTGTGGGGAGGGGGTTGGAGGAAAATCCAACAAACTGGTTTGTGGATGAGCCAAAGTGGCAGCTGGGAACGTTTGTAGGGACTGCTGAGAACCAGGAGGGGGTTTGGGGTGTCCTTTTGTGCGTGGCCCAGTGGAGCCCAAAGGCTCCAAGGCAGGGCTGAGCAGAGAGGAAGGATGAGTTGTCCCTGAATTATTCCTGAGGTGATGCTCCCACAGCTGCTGCTGCCTCAGAGCTTGGCTGGGCTGCGATTCTGAGCTCTGAGGGACAATCCCAACGTTCTGCTCATCCTACTGGGAGCAGATTTAATTCCACTGGAGGTTTCCCAGCAGCCTCTGGAGAGCGACTCTCCCAGAGTGGGTTTGTCCTGCATCCCAGGGGTGAAGCAGGTATTTGGAGCAGAGGGAAGGATTTGTCACCTTCCAGCTGTAAAGCTGCTTTGGAGGGCTTGTCTGATCCCCTCCCCTCAGTTCCTGCCTCCTTTTTTACCTTTGAATTGGAATTGTGTTGGATTCTGAGCCTCAGAGTGGAGCGAGATGATCCTTGAGGTCCCTTCCACCCCAAACCCTTCTGGGAGATGCTGCCGAGGGACTATTTTGGGAGTTTAAAACTGGGCCCAGCTCTAATGCTGCCTTTTAAAAGCAGGCAGTTCCTGGGTGTGGGTTCCCAGGCAGGGAATGTGTGCTGGGCACAGCAGTTTGGGGAGGAGCTTTCCCCCAGCCCTGGCTGTGCCCCTTGGCTCCTGTGCCACCCCTCCTGGCTCAGCAGAGGAGCTGGGAAATCACGGCCTCACACAATCCCGGGATGAAGATCCCAGCCACTCTCCCATTTCCCATCCTGTTCTCCTCATTCCATCCCTCCAGTATCACCAGGCCTCAAGTCCCTCACAAATTCCACCAAGGGTTGGAAGGTACTGAGTGTTTCTCCCTCTCTGTATTTTATATTTCTAACAAACAAAGGTTTAGGAGTCCAGTGTTGGTTTGGATCATCCATCTTTGGTCCCTGGAGCCTCTTGGTTTGTTCCAGCAGGTGTTTGTGGAGATTTTTTCCCTCTAACTTTTCTCCTCTGCTTCAATCCTGTGACTTTTGCTCTGCGGCGCTGCCGAGGGGGTTGGAGGATTAGTAAATATACACAATAAATTTGGGTTTGGCTGTCAGCAGAGGCAGGAAAGATTTTTTTTGGAGATGTCTAATGAGTTGTTTGAGCAGGATCTTCTTGCTTATAAATCCCACTTGGCTGATTAAAATCACCATTTCCAATGCCTTCCCTCATTAAACCTTATAAAAATGATTTCTCGGAGATGCCTCCCAACTTGATTAAGTTAATTTACTGCCTCGTCACTGAGATTTTAATTTCTGGCTATATAAACATTTCTTTATGCTTTCCTTACCCTCCTTAATTACAGGTTTGAGGCTGTTGGGATAATAAGACGTGGGAATGGGGAAGGGGAGCCAGCACATCCTCGGAGGGAGGCAGGGAGGGAACCTGGGGCTTCTGACCTTTCCTGGAATCCCCTGGAGCATCAGGGCTGAGCTGGGAAGAGCCCAGTTCTCCTTCCCTTCCCGGGGGGCTCCTGTCCCTTTCCAAACAATATTTTCTGTGAGCAAAATGCCTCAGCAGGGAGATGTTTCTAGGGGGTCACAGGAGGGGTCACGGGGAGCTCCTGACTCTCCTTGTGACAGGAAAAGGGGGAATGGTTTTAGATTTAGATGGGAGATTGGGCAGGAATTCCGGGCTGGGCTGGAATTCCCAGAGAAGCTGTGGCTGCCCCTGGATCCCTGGCAGTGTCCCAGGGCAGGTTGGGATCCCTGGGACAGGGGGAGGTGTCCCTGCCCAGGGCAGGGGGGTGGAGCAGGATAATCCTTAATATCCCTTCCAACCCAACCCATTCCATGATTTCCTGACCCCCAGCCCAAAACTCCTGCATGGGGAGTGCTCTGAGGTGCCAACACCATCCCTGGAGGATGCTCCGTGCTGGCTCTGGGTTTGTTCCCATTCCTTGGAATGTTTCCCAGGCGAGACATCCAAATGTCTCTTCAGAATCCGAAGATGGTTGTGATTCAGGAGGGTAATTGCTGATCGTTTGGGATTATTTTTGCTCTCTCTTCAACCCCTTCATTATTCTGATCCCTGTGATTTGGACGAGCACTCCGAGTGTTTATTTTCCAGCCCTTTTGTCCTCGTTTCCCGTTATTGTCACGGGGAATGTGAAGCTCTGTTGTCAGCAAACCTTGGTGGTGCTGATCACGGGGAGAACCAGTTCTGACTTTCCCCTTGGATTCCCCTTTCCCTCTGGAAGCTTTCAGGATTCCTGCATGATCCCGTGACTTATCGATAACCACAAAAACGGCCCCAAAAAATGAACAATTCCCAAGAACCTGAAGAGCACAAAACCTGGCGGGAAGAGGATGTGCATCCCTTTCCAACACTAATTAAATGCTGCTTTGGAAACCTTTTACCATCATTTTCTGATTAAATAAATCAACCAGCCTGCCAGGCCCTTTAATGGAATAAACAGAGATGGCATCAAGGGCTCAGTGCACTGGTTTTACTTTTAAAACCAGGAATGATTTGAGTGATTAAACTGTGGGTTTCCACACAGGAAGGTTTCTCTCTGTTCAGACCCAGCACACAACTGGAGGGAGCAAAGAGCTGGAGCAGAGATCTGAGGAATAAAGGGGTTTAGAGAATTTCTACAACCCTTTAAGGATGTTTTTTTTCTGGTGTTGCTGCTCTCAAGGTCGCCCCACTTGGAAGAAACCTCAGCACAGATTTATCAGCTTTTAAAACATGGAATTCTCAGATGGTTTGGGTTGGCAGGGACCTTTACAGCTCAATGGATTTATTGTGGTTTTATCTTGTGGTTCAGATTTTGGGGGGTGTTTTGGGGTCTTGGTGTTCCAAAGGGAACATCAGTGTCATGTGTGGGCAGGGCAGGAATTTGGGGTGAGAAATGAGGTGTGTTGGAGGAAAAGAGCAGTTCAGGGTTCCCACGTCATGAAGGTGGCTTTTTTCTCTCGTTAATTTTTTTTGGTGTAATTTTTTTAGGCATAACCTAAACATGCTGAAACAGCAATTAAAAGATGTCAATTAAAGGGTCTGGGCAGCTGAGCAGATCTTTCTGCAGTGCTGCTGTTACATAAAATCCCCGAGTGGAAAAACCAATATTGGTTGGACGTGAGGGGGGGACACGTGTGGCACTGCCACGGGCACAGGGACCTTCAGCACCAGCCTCCCTCTGCCCAGGGGCTCCCCAAAAAATGGGAGAAGCAGTTTTAATGCTGATGAATCGTGGAATCTCAGACTGGTTTGGGGTGGAAGGGGCCTTAAACTCATCCAGTTCCACCATCCCAGGCTGCTCCAACCTCCCCTTGGACACTTCCACCATCAGCATCCTTCAGTTTTCAGGTGGGTTTCTTCAACCTCGTTTGGCACAAACCCCGAAGGTTTTTACTCTTTTGTCTGGAAATTTTGGCAGAAAACATTCCATGATAAATTCCGTGATAAACTTACAAAGGTGGGCTTTGAGGACCTTTCCAACCCAAACCATTCCGGAATTGTCTGATGTTCTGTGTGTTCCTCTCAGTTTCTGCTTGGAGTAGATAGAAGTTGGTTATGTGGGAAAATGAGTGGCCAGTAACTGGGCTTTGTTTAATTCTGGGGGGAGAAAATGGAAAATTTGGAAATTAAAAAAAAATTCCTCCCAATATGAAAGAGCCCAAAAGGGGCTTGGCCTTTCCTGAGGGGAAGGATGGAGGGAAGAGTCCTGAGGGAGGAGAGGAGGGAGAGCAGCAGCACCCTCTGAGGAGACAGAACAATGGGATTACAATGGAATTACAGCTCCCTGCAGATGAGCAATGACCTGCTCACTGTCTCTCTTGTAGGGCTGGTTTTAATTATTAATTGAATTATTTTATTTTTATATATTTACAGTTATAAATATTAAATATTTAATTATTTAATTTAATTATTAATCCTGGATTTCCTGGTACCCATTGGAGACCTCCAGCCTGGCCCCCCCCCTTGGTTTGTGGCTGCAGGGAGGGAGGATCTAGAGAGGGGGTTGGACATGGATCTCCAAGGTCCCTTCCAACCCCAACCAATCCATTGGATTGGCTTCAAGTCGGAGCCACTATTTTTATGTGGCAACTTATTCCTTATTTCACATGTTGGATCACCTGGAAATCCAGCCTTTCCCTGGATACTTCCCCTTAATGAATCATTAATGCTGCTGTCAGTGGGTTTTGTCAGCAGCCAACTGATACCTCTTAAGTATTATTTATTTATTGTTTAAATACAATTCAGCTCTCAGGTATTATTTATTCATTGTTTAACTATAATTCAGCCTTTGGCAGATGTGCTGTCTGTTAAAGGCTGCCAGGAATGGCTTTTCCATGGATCCCTGGTCCTGATCCTGCCTCATTTAAAGCCCTGCACAAGGTGGGGGGGGTATGTGGTTAAATATTTCAGCTCCTTCCCAGGTGGAACTTGCTCACCTTGGGGGCTCCTGGCTTGGAAATGGCCTCGAGTTGTGCCAGGAGAGGTTTAAATTGGATATTAGGTATAAATTGGATATTTAAATTGGATATGGACGGGGTTGTCCAGCTCTGGGCGGTGGTGGATCCCCATTCCTGGAGGGATTTAAAGGCCCTGTGGATGTGGCACGTGGGGACATGGGTCCGTGGTGGCCTTGGAAGCGTTGGGGGAGTGGTTGGACCTGATGGTCCTGGAGGGCTTTTCCTGCCCAAACCATTCCAGGATTCCAGTGTGGCATTCCCAGTGCAGTTGTTGCAGTCACTCTGTCTCCCTGGGAAAGGCACAGAGTCCTGAGCTCTTCCTGCTCCTTCAACTCTTCGTCCCCTTTGACTCTTGGAGGTTGGAACGCCAGGGCAGTGGGCAGGGGTGGGGGTGTGCTCCCGGAGTGAGGGGCTGTGAGTGGGCATGGATTTCACATCCCTGCACTGTGCCAGGGCTGGACAACCCTTTCCATGAGGGAATTGTTCCCAGTGTCCAACCTGAGCCTCCCCTGGCCCAGCCTGAGGCCGTTCCCTCTCCTCCTGTCCCTTGTTCCCTGGGAGCAGAGCCCGACCCCCTGCCAGGGAATGCAGAGAATTCCAGGTGCCCCCTGAGCCTCCTTTTCTCCAGGCTGAGCCCCCCCAGCTCCCTCAGCCCCTTCCCTGGCCACGCTCCAGCCCCTCCATGTCCTGCCTGAGGGGCCCAGAGCTGAGTTACAAATCCCAGGGGTTCATCCCAAAGGAAAAACCTCGACCAGGCCTCGTGCTCTGCTCTGTTTGACACTTTGCAGCTCGATTTCTGCTGGGGGAGGGTGTGTGCGTGTGTGTCACGGATTTGTGGGTGACATGAAATCGTTGTAGTTTGTGTTTGGAGCCTTGTTCTGTGTGTGCTGCTGTTTGATTTTTGAGGGGAGATTGAAGCTGAAGGGAAGAGCAGCTTTAGCTCTTGATGTGTTACACAATAAAGCTCCACTCCGAGCTGCTTCCCACAAAGTCACTGAGGGGAAAATTGTCTGGCAGGGGAAGGGGAAGAAGTGGTGGGGGAAAAGGCTGCGATGTTTCGGCAGAGTCAGCCAAAATGTCACCGCGAATTGGGAATTTTGGGGAAGGGAGAGCTGAGCTTGGGCTGCTGGAGGCAGCACAGGAGGCTGGAACACCCTCCCTGAGGGGGAGAACCGTCCTCCTGCCTCCCTTCCCTGTTGTTTTGTGGGATTTGGGGAGAGCAGGTGGAGCAGGACAGGCTGTGTGGCCCCGGGCTGGGGGAGTGCTGGGATGGAGCCCCTGCCCACCCAGGGCTCATCCCACCGCACAAAATCCCCGTTGTGCGGGACTGATCTGCCCTTGGAGGCTTCCACTGGAGATCGTTATCTTGGCTTGTTGTACTTGAATTAATCTTGAAGTCAAAAATAAGCTCATTAGCGGCGGTGACGGGGGTTCAACGGGTTTTTATCTGCGTGTCATCCCAGCACTGGGAGAGGATGCTGGGGATGCTGGGAGCAGCTTCCTGCTCCAACTGCAGCATTTATTAATGGCTCAGTGTCCTTTCCTGTGTCATCCTGGCTGACTCTGGATGAACAAATCCCAAACCTCGCTGCAGGGAGGCTCAGCCCCTCTGGGCTGGGAGGGCAGTGGGAACCCCTGGAACTTGGACCAAATCCGGGGCACTGGGTGGGAAGGAAGGAGGGATGTGGCTGCCAGGGGGGAGATCAGGGTGTCCAGGTGCCTCTGGAGTCAGTGTGACCTGCAGGGAAGGGGGAATTCTGGCCCTGTGCCCCCTTGCAGAGCCTAAAGGGGCTCCAGGAGAGCTGGAGAGGGACTGGGGACAAGGGCTGGAGGGACAGGACACAGGGAATGGCTTCCCAGTGCCAGAGGGAGATTGGGCAGGAATTCCTGGCTGGGCTGGAATTCCCAGAGAAGCTGTGGCTGCCCCTGGATCCCTGGCAGTGTCCCAGGGCAGGTTGGAGCAGCCTGGGACAGTGGGAGGTGCCATGGGGTGGCACTGGAGTCCCCGATTCCCTGGTTTTCACCTTATCCCAGTGTGCTGGCAGCTTCCCCCAGTCCCTGCTGACAGGGGCAGTTCTGCTCTTCAGCTCCAATTGTCCCCTTCCAGTTATTTATAACTTTCCAGTCAATTAACTCCTAAGGCTGCAATTTTTCATGCTTGGTCTTTGCTTGGAGGAAAATGTATTTTGGCAAGTTGGTAGACAGAAAATATCTTTGCTTGTCTGTGGATTCTGCGTTCCTGGTACCCAGCTGTGTGTGTTCCTGGCCAGGACAGGCAGGGGGAGAAATTCAGCAGAAGAGGTGGAATTAGCATTGCAAAAAGAACATTTTTTTTTCTTAATCCTGCCAGATTTCCATCTCCTCTCCTGGAGGACTCGCTCAAGTGGTTCTTAATAGGCTGAGGATCCTGAAATACCGAGAGGTGTTTGGCACAGTTTCCATGGAAAGATGTTGAGGAGCTCACGGAATTCACCTCAGAAGTAACAAAGTTTGAATTGTCTCACCAAAAATCCCTCTGACCTCTGGCAGTGGATTTCTTAGTGGAAGTTAGGAAGAGCTGTGCTTGTTGTTTGATGCTCAGTGTCCAGAGGGTAGAAACCTTTTGATAGGTATTATTATTATTATTTTGGATTTTTCTGGAAAGGAACTCCAGTGTGCTGCATCCTCCGCACTGGGAATCTCCCAGGCCTCATCCAGCTCCTGGATTTGCTTCATGGATCTGCCCTGTTGGGTTCAGGTTCTTCCTGTTGGAGGAGATCCATTCCATTTATTTCCTGCCAGGATTCTCCCTGCTCAGGTTTGGCCATAGGTGATAATTCAGGGAGCATGGCCCGGACAAGGGAATGGATTTAAACTAAAGGAAGGGTGATTTAGGAGGGAGATTAGGGAGCAATTTCTGGCTGGGAGGGTGGGGAGGGGCTGGGCTGGAATTCCCAGAGAAGCTGTGGCTGCCCCTGGATCCCTGGCAGTGTCCAAGGGCAGGTTGGAGCAGCCTGGGACAGTGGCAGGTGTCCCTGCCCATGGCAGGGGGGTGGCACTGGATGAGCTTTAAGGCCCTTTCCAACCCAAACCAGTCTGGGATTTTGAGGAGTGATGGCTTTGGGATGCTGGGAGGTCCCAGAGCTGCTCCAGGGTGAGTCAGGCACCCCGTTCCCATCAGGAATCACCTCCTGTTTCCTGTGGGCAGGTCTGAAGGAAGGTAACACCGAGATAAATGGAGTCCCAGCCCCTTGGAGCAGCAGTTTTTCTAATGAGATTTCCTGTGCCCCTCGTTAGGATATTGATCCGGGTTTGCAGCAGGAGAATTCCAGACAAACAGAGCTCCTGCCCCTGCCCAGAGATCCCAGGACTCAGCAGGACTGAGGGAGCCCAGGGCTGGCTCTGGGCCTGGGGCTGCTTTGGGGAATTGGAGTAACCAGGAACTGGAACAAGTGTGAATGAAAGTCACGTCCTCAGAGTGTCGGGACAACAAAGATCGTGGAAACCCGGAATGGTTTGGCTTGGGAGGGACCTGAAAGATTATCCCGTTCCACCAGAGGAACAGGGACACCTCCCACTGTCCCAGGCTGCTCCAACCTGCCCTGGGACACTCCCAGGGATCCAGGGGCAGCCACAGCTTCTCTGCCCAACCTGGGCCAGGAATTCCTGCCCAATCTCCCTCTGGCACTGGGAAGCCATTCCCTGTGTCCTGTCCCTCCAGCCCTTGTCCCCAGTCCCTCTCCAGCTCTCCTGGAGCCCCTTCAGGCTCTGGAATGTTCCTGGCCGGTGTGTTTGGCTCCAGCAGATCCCCGATGGAAGCAGACCTGGTGCTCTGAGTGTCCCAAAGTCCCCTCAGAGCCCTGGTAACGAGGTCAGTCTTTACCCCTTTATCCCATTCCCTTCTCTCCAGCTCTCCTATCCAGCAGGACGCAGCCATCCAGCAGCACACAGCCCTGCGCCGGGCACATTCCCAGCCTTCCACTGGAGCTCCTTCCCTGCTCCTCATTATGCTGCAGATGCTTCCAATTCCCCCAGTAACCGGCAGGAAATTTCCCACAGCAGAACATTGCTGACTAAATGTTGCTGACTAAATGTTCGGCGCTTAACGCGGTGAAGTGGTGCAGATTTATATTTAATATTTCCTCTCAAGGTTCTCCCGCTCGCGGCTCTTTGGTGCAGCTCTGCTCGGCAGCCAGACCCGGGCAGGTTTTTAAAGCCCTGAAAAATTCACGCAGTGCTTTGTACTGAGCACCTCAGACACGACAAGAGTGGAGTTGGGTTATTTTGAATTTTCACCTGGAAGAACTTAAGGGTTTAAAACCTGCCTGGGGATGTGGCTTGATCCATGGTGCCCGTGAAACCATCCCATCTTCCCACTCTAGAGTGCAGATCAGTGGGAATTGAGGGCTGGGAGGGGCTGGGCTGGAATTCCCAGAGAAGCTGTGGCTGCCCCTGGATCCCTGGCAGTGCCCAAGGGCAGGTTGGAGCAGCCTGGGACAGTGGGAGGTGTCCCTGCCCATGGCAGGGGTGGCACTGGGTGATCCTTAAAATCCCTTCCAACCCACCCAGCCTGGAATTCTGTGTTTGTGTGCCTGTGTTCCCATAGGGGTCTCTAGGAGGAAGAGGAAGGTGATGTTCCCTGGGACCTCCCTCCGAGGGGAGGAGAGGCTCCCACAGCAGCCTGAGCTCCCCTTGTAATTAATTCATCAGCACAACTGCCTGGAATTAGAGCTCCATTCTGAGAGAGGCTCCTAATTAAGAGTTAATGGCTCATTAGTGTTGAACAGATCAACCTGAGAGCCTCAGCGAACACAAACAGAGCCATTAAATACCCCCCGGCAGCGGGATCCATCTTTCCCGGCGCCGGGATCCAGCATTCCAGGTCAGGGAGGGCTGCTGGGCATCCCAGAGGTGGGGCTGGAACAGCCGGGTCTGGGGGGTTCTGGGACTGCCCGGGGCTGGGGTGATGCTGTGAGGGGGGCACTGCCTCGGTGCCACCTCCCTGCTGGCCCCGGACCCGCAGTGGGGCAGTGGGATGGTTGGGGGTGACAAGTGTAAAATGAGCAGCAGCGGCTGCTGCCCAGGGAGGGGGAAAACATAGAAACCACGGGGTCACAGAATCGTGGAATGGGGGGGTTGGAGGGGCCCGTCTTGTTCCAACCCCTGGGACATCTCCTACTGTCCCAAGGACACCTCCTACTGTCCCAGGCTGCTCCAACCTGCCCTGGGACACTGCCAGGGATCCAGGGGCAGCCACAGCTTCTCTGGGAATTCCAGCCCAGCCCCTCCCCACCCTCCCAGCCAGGAATTCCTGCCCAATCTCCCTCTGGCCCTGGGAAGCCATTCCCTGTGTCCTGTCCCTCCAGCAGCAGCAGCCCCAGAGCTGCTCATCCCAGCCCTCCTTGGGGGCTCCCGGTGTTTCACCTTTCAGGGAGAGGAGGAGAATCCAGTGTGGAAATGCCCCGAATGGCTTTTCACACCTCTCTGCACAGAGAAGTGAGTAACAGGGACACCAGAGATGCGTGTTCCTTGTTCTGTACAGCAGTTCTGTGCCCTCCTAACACGGGGACAGCGACTGGGAAGGAGCGGGGAAAAATGGGAGCGGGGAATTGCTTTATCTGTCACCTCGGTGGCGATCCATTAAAATGCATATTTTCCTATTAAAGCTGGAAAAGTGCATTTGCTTAAGAATAATGGAGCTGCAAATTGGATTTTCTAAACCAGCTCCAGCTGCTGCCGTTCCACCTGCAGGGCCGGGTTTGTCCTTGCAGGGCTGGGGGGGGATCTGTGGCAAGGGCACATTTATATTGACAGGGGTGGGTGTTCCCCAGGGTCTGAGCACAACCCCTCCGAATCCAGGCACATCCGGGCTTAGCTTTGCCTGGAGCGAAATATTGATTAGTGCAGAGCTCCGAGGGGTGCTGGGGGGGAGTATCATTGTATTATTGTGTGAGTGGGGCTCCTTCCCTCCTCCAGCACCTGGGAACCTCAGGTGCCTCAGACAAAATGCTCTTGCTGGGAGGACAGAATCAGCTTTTTAGTCTGAGCTTAACGCGGTGTTTTCTGGCTGTTGGACCAAAAAAAAAAAAATGGCATTTGCAGTTTTATCTGTGAGGATCCTCGGCTGACAACCAGCAACCCTTGTCTGGGCTCACTTGGCTTTAAATGATATTTAGAATTTTTAAATTGTATATAAATTTAATTTATAATTAGCGTTATATATATAATATACATAATATATAATGTATGTGTAATATATATATTATTATATATATAATTTATGAATGATACTTAGATACACCCTGATAAATCAACTGAGTCTGCCAGGGCCACCACTGGCCCATGTCCCCAAGTGCCACATCCACAGGGCTTTGGCATCCTTCTGGGCAGCTGTGCCAGGGCTGGGCAGCCCTTTCCAAGAAGGAATTCTTCCTCATGTCCGATCCAGAGCTCTCCTGGTGGTGCCCAGGCAGGAGGGAGGAGCTGGACAAGGGCATCCACCATTCCCTGGCTTGGAGCAGGAGGGATCTGCCGGTGGAAAACCTTCCAGTGTCTGCTCCAAGCTTTGGAAACCAGTAGGAGCTGTCAGGAAGGAATTCCTGGCTGGGCTGGGATTCCCAGAGAAGCTGTGGCTGCCCCTGGATCCCTGGCAGTGTCCAAGGGCAGGTTGGAGCAGCCTGGGACAGTGGGAGGTGTCCCTGCCCAGGGCAGGGGGTGGCACTGGGTGATCCTTAGTGTCCCTTCCGTGTCATTCCATGATTCTGTGATTAGCGTGAGGGAGGTTTTCCCAGGAAAAATGTGGGAATACCTGGGGCTGGAAGGGGGTTGTGGAGAGCATCCCCGTGGCCTTGCCAGGGCATGGGTGGGCAACTCCAGTTTGTGTCAGAGAATCACTTTGCAAGCGTCCCCATCCAGGGAGAGGGGGATGCATTCCCTCCATCCCTTTCCTCCTGCCCCTTCCCAACACCAGTGCCATTCCCAGTCCCTGCTGGCAGAGCCCTGCGTGGAACTGGGAATGAAACCCTCCCAGTTTGGTGCTGCCGGTTCCATGACGTCCCGGGAGGAGGGAGATGATGCAGGAATGGGAAGGTGGCAGATGGCTCTGGGAAGAAAAAAACCAACAAACCCTGCTCCAGGAAGGAGCTGAGGATGAGCCCTGACGTCGGGGAAAGGGATGGGGGGGTGGGTTAAAAAAAGAGAGGAATAATCGAAATAGCAGGGCAGGCTCCCAGCTGGAATCTCTGTGTTCAGTGTGTGCCCCATGTTTGCTGCAGCTGATTGTGCTCCTGGTTTTCCCCAAAGAATGGCAAATGCATGGGCAGCACTGGGGGCTGCCGGGCTTTAATTTCTCCCCCCCTTTTTTTTGGTGGCTGGTACCCAGTGAAAGGTTGGCTCACCCCTTGGATCTCAGTGCTGCTTCCATGGCATTCCTGGAACCTCTGGGGTAAGGATGAGTAGCTCTGCTCCTGGCACACCTTGGGGTGAGCTGCCTGCCAGGTGCCAGGGAACTGTGTGTGAGGGACTCCGAGGGCTCTGGTGGCTGATAAGGACGTGCCTTTGCTGTCACTGCTGCCTTTCAAGTGTCACGAGAACTCCTGGGAGAAGAGTGGGAATAAAGCAGGAGGTATTTCTGGGGCTGGCCATGAACAGCGTGTCAGAATTGCAGGAGCAGGGCAGGAGCCTGGCTGTGCTGTGGAGCACAGGGCTGATGTGTGACCTGAGTGTCCTGGAGCCATGGGGTCATTGGATCATGGAGTGGTTTGGGTTGGGAGAGTCATTTTTGGGTGTATGATGAATGTGTTGCCTCCCTGACCTCTGGCTGTCGGGGTGAATTTTAGGTCTTAGTAATAAATGGGATTAAAATTAGTGGTTGGGCAGAGAAGCTGTGGCTGCCCCTGGATCCCTGGGAGTGTCCAAGGGCAGGTTGGAGCAGCCTGGGACGGTGGGAGGTGTCCCTGCCCATGGCAGGGGTGGCACTGGATGGGCTTCGAGGTCCCTCCCAACCCAACCCATTCCATGATATTGTCATGGATTCAAAGAGAACCTTTTTATGGAACCTTTAAGACTCTTTTTGTCTCTTGCATTTCACAACCTTCCCAATCTCCCATCTCTCCCTGCCCTCTGGCACTGGGAAGCCATTCCCTGTGTCCTGTGCCTCCAGCCCTTGTCCCCAGCCCCTCTCCAGCTCTCCTGGAGCCCCTTTAGGCTCTGGAATGTTCTCCAAGCTCTCCCTGGATCCTTCTCTTCCCGGCTCTCAGATTCCCAGAACATTCCAGTGCCCTTCAAACCATGAATTTAATAAGGAAACAGCCCTTGAAGTGATGCTGGGGAAATGTTAGTGCCAAAAATAGCTCTTCTTCCCAGCTGGAGGGAGGTGTTGGAGCTCAGGCACTCCGTGTGCTCCCTCAACTTCCAGGGAGAAATGACAGTGAGGAAGAGCTTGGCAGCTTCCTGCCCTCCCAGTCTGGGTGCTGGCCTCCCATTCCTGCTTCATCCCAAACCTTGGGAACTGGGATAAACCACTTATGGGTGACCATCAGGTTATCCCACTGTTGTGTGGGATAAATGGAATAAACCCATCCCTGGGAGTGTCCAGGGCCGGGTTGGACGGGGCTTGGAGCAGCCTGGGAATAGTGGGAGGTGTCCCTGCCCATGGGGTGAGAGACAATTACTCTTTCCCCCCGCTAATTAACTTTTCCATGTTGGGAAGGACACGTCCCTGTGCCCAGCCCCAGCCCTGCAAACTGCATTCCAGGCGGACAGGGCAATTTTCTGGCATTGCTTCGGAGCCACAGAACCTTTTATGTGCCACAAATTCCTTCTGAAGGCTCTCCCAGGGTTGGGGGGAGCTCTTAAAAGCCTGTTAGTGCTCCATGATTTCCNCCTGCCCTCCCAGTCTGGGTGCTGGCCTCCCATTCCTGCTTCATCCCAAACCTTGGGAACTGGGATAAACCACTTATGGGTGACCATCAGGTTATCCCACTGTTGTGTGGGATAAATGGAATAAACCCACCCCTGGGAGTGTCCAGGGCCGGGTTGGACGGGGCTTGGAGCAGCCTGGGAATAGTGGGAGGTGTCCCTGCCCATGGGGTGAGAGACAATTACTCTTTCCCCCCCTAATTAACTTTTCCATGTTGGGAAGGTCATGTCCCTGTGCCCAGCCCCGGCCCTGCCAACTGCATTCCAGGCGGACACAAAGATTTAAGGGGAGTTTTCTGCCATTGCTTTGGAGCCACAGAACCTTTTATGTGCCACAAATTCCTTCTGAAGGCTCTCCCAGGGTTGGGGGGAGCTCTTAAAAGCCTGTTAGTGCTCCATGATTTCCCCACCAGCAGCCAACGTGTGGGATCAAATGCCATCAATAAGGGCAGGCCTGGGAGGTTTTGGTTTTCCAGGCAGTTTATGAGGAGCTCTAGAAATTGCTTGAAAGGAGCCACTTCCAGCTGGGTACTTGGGGAATGTGGGAGTGATCGGAGGGTGTTAGGGATTTCTTGGCTGTTTGTTGGGGGGTTTTTTGGGATTTTTTTCCCCATCCCTGTCTCAGGTGTGCTCTGGGATTTGTGTGAGGGCAGAGCTTTGCTCCGGGAGATGGAGATGAGGGAGGGACAAAATGCACCAAAGCCTTTTCCCTTGGCAGAGCACTNGATGGGGATGGGAATGGGGCTGTAAATGGGGATGTGGGTCTGGATTCGGATGAACATGGGGATGGGAATGGGGATGTGGGTCTGGATTCGGATGAAGATGGGGATGGGAATGGGGCTGTAAATGGGGATGTGGGTCTGGATTTGGATGGGGATGGGAATGGGGCTGTAAATGGGGATGTGGGTCTGGATTCGGATGGGGATGGGAATGGGGCTGTAAATGGGGATGTGGGTCTGGATTCGGATGGAGATGGGAATATGAACGGGATGGGGGTGTGGATGGGGATGCAGATGCAGCAGGGGATGGGCATGGCGAGGGGAATGTGGATATGGATGGGAATGCAGATGGGATGGGGATGGGGATGTAGATACGGATGTGATGGGGACATGGATACAGTGGGGATGTGTTGGCAATGGCCCCGGTGCCTCCCCTCAGCAAACCCAGCCAGGTCAGCAAATGATTGTCTTTTCCAGACCGAGTGATTTGCATTTTAAGCCGTTTGTTCTCCAGAGCAGGGGTCCGCAGAGGTCAGCCGTCTGCTCCCCAGGCAGCCTGGATCCCAGTCCCAGTCCCATCCCTGCTCTGGGCACATCCCTGGGCACGGCCAGGCCCTCGGGAGGGGGCAGGGCTGGGGGTTTGGTCAGGTGTGGCTTTGCTGAGCAGCTGTGGAGGGAAGGGCCCAGCTGGAGGCACAGCTCACTCCACTCACCCTTTGTCTCCAAATTGCACGTTTTTTTCCCCAAATCCATTAGGTCCAGGGTGGCTCAGTGAGAGCAGCACAGGGTGATGGGGTGACAGCACCTCAGGAAGTATCAAAGTGTCCTGGGTGAGGTGTGGGATGGCTCAGGTGTGTGGCCCCCACCACCCAGTCCTAAAACCCCCTGGATTTATATTCTCCTCCTGTGAGATGGAGGGACTGAGTGTTTTGTCTTGTGATCTGCTCCAGCTCAGCAGCCGCAGAACCAGCTCTGCTTCCATGAGCAATTATAGAAAGTGTGACAAAATGGAATTTTCCTGGCTGTGTGTCACCCAGGCTGGTCCCAGCCCAGCCCTGCTGTTGTTTTGCCTTGTGCTTTCCCAAGATCCCTCTCCTTGTCTCCTGGAGCCCTTGTGAGCAAGGCAAGGCAGGGGGATGTGTTTGCAGAGGTGGATTTGGCTTCCTGAAACCCAAATGTCACATTTCCACTTTGCTGCAGGAGGATAAAATGGCAGCAGGATTCTATTTACAGAGTGCTAAAAAAAAAAAGGGAAAAAAAAAAAGGGGAAAAAATGAAAAGCAGCAGCAGGGTTTCTTCTGGAAGGCTCCAGCAATCCATGGGCATCACCTCCCTGTGATTCCCAGGGTTGGATGGGTCGCTGAGGTGGCCAAGGCTGTTGCTCTCAAGGACTTTTCTCCGTGGTGGGAGGTGGAGGAGGCAGAGGAAGGGCAGTGCTGTGCTGTGTGTCATGTTTTCTGCTCGTTTTTTGGAGCCTGGGTGTCGTTGTGGCAGCGCTGGGGGCTGGGGAATGGATTTTGTGGGATTCGCTGCTCCCTGAGGGGTTGGGATGAGCTGACAGTGGCTTGGTTTGTGCCTGGGGTCTGGTTTGGGGTGTTCATTGATATGAGGGAAATAGGGAATAACTTAGTGGTGCTGGAGGATCTGACACCCCCAATTTTACTGTGACAATTAGCAGCTCTCGCTGGTTAATTAGCAGGGTTAGCAGGTGTCAGCAGCGCCTTCAGGAGTCCAAGTGTCTGGAATAGTTGAGGGGAATGACTCAGTTCCACCCCTTCCTTCCTGTTGTTGGCTCCTGTCACCCTGAGCACGATAATCCTGCCTTACAGAATCATGGAATCGTTTGGGTTGGAAAAGGCCTTTAAGGTCTTCAGGTCCAACTGTGTTCACCACTGACCCACCTCCCCAAGTGCCACATCCCCAGGGCTTTAAATGCCTCCAGGGATGGGGACTCCACCAGTGGCCTGGGCTGGAGAAACTTCCCCAAATATCCAACCCAAACCTCCCCTGGCACAGCGCGAGGCCACTTACCCCCTTAGTGGCCGTCCCATGGCTTTCCTTTTACACATTTAAACCCATAAATAGATTCCTTTCAATTGCTGAAGCCCCCGGGGGTTTATTTCCCCCCAATTCTCCGCGACTGGTGCGAGTTTTCCCGCCTTGCTCGTTGCAGGGATGACGTGCCAAGCCAGGACGTCCTACACGGAGGACGAGGTGCTGTGGGGCCACCGCTTCTTCCCCGTCATCTCCTTGGAGGAAGGCTTCTTCAAGGTGGATTACTCGCAGTTCCACGCCACCTTCGAGGTGCCCACCCCCCCCTACAGCGTCAAGGAGCAGGAGGAGATGCTGCTCATGTCGTCGCCCCTCATCGCCCCGGCCGTGGGCAACAGCAAGGAGAGGAACAGCTCCGTGGAGTGCCTGGACGGGCTGGACGAGGTGGGCACAAAGCTGCCCTCCAAACTGCAGAAAATAACCGGCAGGGACGACTTCCCCAAAAAACTCCTCAGGATGAGCTCCACCACCTCGGAGAAGGCCTACAGCATGGGGGACCTGCCCATGAAACTGCAGCGCATCAGCTCCGTCCCGGGCAACTCCGACGACAAGCTGGGCTCCAAGACCACCAAGATGATGTCGGATCCCATGAGCCAGTCGGTGGCGGAGCTGCCCCCCAAGCTGCAGAAGCTCTCGGGGGGCGGCGGGAGGATGGAAGGGCACCTTCCCCCCAAACTGCGCAAAATGAATTCCGACCGCTTCACGTAACGCGCCGGGGCCGGGGGAGCGCCGGGGGCCGGCAGAGGGGCCGGGGAGGGCCCCCCCAGCACCACCACCACCCCGGGGGTGGAGGGGGGTTAGGACGGGAGCGTCCCCAGGAGCGGAGCGGCGAGCCAGGGACGGCGGTGGCGTGTCCCGTGTCCCATCACACCGCGCATGAAACTCGTGTGCCATCCCAGCGTTTGTCCGTGGCATGACCCCGTGTCGTCACCCCGTGTATCCCGAGGCCGTGGGAAGGGCCGGTGCTCCCCCCTGTGTCCCTGGAGGGGCAGGGACAGCGAGCGGGGGGCACTTTCAGGGTAAGTGACCACTCGAGTTGGGATTTTTTCTTCCCCTGCTGGCCAACCAAGTAGTTCCTGGTGCATGTCTTTTTGATTTTTCCCCTCGAAGGAGGTGTTGTAGTGAATTCCTGACACCGACTCTGCTGGCCTTAAATGAACTGCTGGTTTCTGGTTTGCTTTAAGGTTTTGGGTTTTTTCCTCTGGGGTTTGTTTCCTGTGTCAAAGCTACTGGGGAAAAAAAATAATTTAAAAACTTGTGTCTTTCTTAAGGCTTTGTATAGAGAAGGAACTTGTGTTCATAAGCCTGGGCAAGACAACAATGAGATGAATTAAATTCACACTTTAGATACAATTAAGAAAAACTTTTTAAACCTTGGTGATTTATAGTATTATAAATTATAATAATAAGTGTTTTAAACAAGCAGAATGTGCTTGATTTGTTGTGTTGCTGCAAGAGCCGAATGTGTCCCTGAAGCCAAGCAGGCTCTTTGCTGGATGAGCTGCCACCAGTCCCTCCCTCCTGGTGGCCAGAAGATGTCCCCAGGCCTGGGCAGGCTCCTGGCTGCTTTGGCCTTGGGGACAACCACGTCTGACCTCGTTCTGAACTTGGAGTTGACCCTGTGGGTTTCCAAAAGTAAGTTTTACACTTTGGCTGAATGTTGGATTGGGTTTCCTCGTGTTTGGCTTTCCTTTGTCCCTCTCCTTTCGCCAGCCCAGGATGTGCCAAGCGTCGTGTGGGCGCCGTGTCGTTGTGACTTGGGGTGTTGGAGCACCCTCCCCAAAATCCCAGAGGTGCCCGTGGACCCCATGGACTGAGTTTGGGGACCTTCCTGGCGGCTCCTTCTTGGAGGAGGAGATCGGGGACAGATGGAATGGTGGGCTCAGGAAAACCAGCACGTGTGGGACACGGCACTGGGACTCTGTGGTGGCTGTGTGGGACACGGCACTTGGACATCATGGTGGCTGTGTGGGACATGGCACTGGGACTCTGGAGTGGCCATATGGGACACAGCCCTTGGACAACGAGGTGGCCCTGAGGGACACGGACACAGCCCTTGGACATCGTGGTGGCCGTGAGGGACACGGACACAGCCCTTGTGCATCCAAGGACTTCATTCCACCTTCCAAGGTTCCTGCTCAGCGTTTCTCCCCGTGTTTCAGTGGCAAATTCTGTTCCAGGGTTTTAAACTTAACATTTTCTGTTTAATTTTCTGTTTATTCAATTTTTAAATTTCGGGGTTTCTATCAGGTTCTGTTAAATTCTGTTAGATTCTACTCAAGTCTTCTTGTGCTTTTAAAATCTTATTTATTTATTGGATTTACTCAGACTCCAGCCAGGCCTATTCAACTCCATTAAATTCTATGAAAATCTGTTGGATTTTATTAAAATCTAGTCAATGCCATTAAACTCTGTCAAATTCTATTCAACTCTTGTGGGTTTTAAATTTTGTGGGGTTTTTTTTCTGTTAAAATCTATTAGATTCTCTTAGTTTCTGTTAAAATCTATTCAAGTGTGATTCTATTAGATTTTTTTTTCCCCCAAAATCTATTAAATTCTGTTAAAATCTGTACAATTGTGGTTGATTCTATTAGATTTTTTTCCCAAAATCCATTAAATTCTAATGGATTCTGTTTGATTTTTAAAAAAAATTAAAATCGATTCAATTGCGTTTGATTGTATTAAATGATATTTGAGTCCGTTTATTAGAGTCTATTAGATTTTTTCAAATCTATTAAATTCTGTTAAATTCTAATAGATGCTATTAGTGTCTATTAAATTGTATTAAAATCTATTCAATTCTGTTTGATTCTATTAGCTTCTGTTAGATTATTATTACAATATATTGAATTGTTTGATTTGGTTACATTTTATTAGATTCTGTTAAATTCTAATAGATTCTACTAATTTCTATTAAAATCTGTTAAAGTTTATTAAAGCCTAGTCAATGGTGTTTGCATCCATCAGGTTATTAAAATCTCTTAAATTCTGTGAAAATCTGTTTGATTTTATTAGATTCAATTAAAATCTATTCAATTCTGGTTCAGTCTATTAAATTCTATTCAATATGTTAAAAACTATTGAATTCTAATTGATTGTTAGATTTTTATTAGAATCTATTAAAATATGTTAAATTCTAAGAGATGGTGTTAGTTTCTATTAAAATATATTCAAATCAGTTAAATTTTAATAGATTCTGTCAGATTTTATTAAAATATATTTAATTGCATGAGTCTCAGATGGTTCAAATGGATTAAATTGTATTAAAATCTGTTAGAATCTGTTAAACTCTATGAAAATCTGTTAGATTTTATTAGATTCTATTCAATTGTATTTGATTCTGTTAAAATCTGTTAAATTTTATTAAAAATCTATTAAATTTTTTGTGTTTATCAGACTGTGCAAATGGATTAAATTGTATTGAAAAGCTATTAAAATCTGTTACATTCTGGCAAAATCTGTTAAAATCTGTTAGATTTTATGAGATTCTATTAAAATCTGTAAAATTCTGACAGATTCTGTTAAATTATATTCAAATCTGCAAAATTCTAATGGATTCTGTTAGATTTTATTAAAATCTGTTGGATTCTATTAGAGTCTGTTAAATTCTAATGGATGTTAGCAATTCCTATTAAAATATATTAAAATCTGTTAGATTTTATGAGATT
>WEKX01018200.1:0-12142 GCA_013390025.1 Pitta sordida | reverse complement strand
GCTCCCGGCGGAAAGCGGCGGTCCTGCCGTGGCACCGGGGAGCGCCGGAGCCTCCCGCCAGCGCCGTCGGCTGCGGGGCCGCCCCAACCGCCCGTCCCGGGATTCTGAAGCATCGGGGCGTTTGGGAAACGCGTGTTGTGACAGAGACGGCTCTGAGTCACGGCTGCGGCTTCCCGTGGCACCTCTCCTTCCCCGAGGAGCAGGTGGAGGCCGCTTCTGTACTTCGCAGTGCCGCTGGCACGGGGTGTGGGCTAAACACCGGTACCCGGGAGACCGCGGCGGCGGGGAAGTTGTGCCGGACCTTGCAGGGAAGCGTGGCGGCTCTGCGGCTCTCGAGCAAACCCCGGAGCCAGTCCTGGCAGCTTTTGGTAACCAAGCCAGGCGCTCACCTGACTGAAGGCTGTTCAAAACACTCATGCAAGTGACTTAAGTGAATTGCCTCTGTCGTATGAAGATATTAGACAGCCTCGACCTTGATTCTAGCTCATGTCTTTCCTGTGTTCACTCATCAAAGCAGCTTGTGTTGATAGTGTAAGCAAAGGTCGAGGAATTAATAGAAATTAAGCTGTAAAACGAACCGGTTATTATTAAAGGTTATCATTTCTTCCCCAGGGGAGACTTGGTGCATTGTGAAGTGAAAGGCAGCAGCCTCTCAAACTCACAAGTAACCTGAGCACTTTTCACAAGTAATGCTTTCATGTAAGATGTGATGCAGAAGGAATGTTAATGAGTAACATTTCCATCAAGTGGATTTTTGTATTGTGTATTTTTTATTTCAGTTAAGTGGATTTTATGATGGGCATGGTTCAACATTTTGTGTCAACACTGACTTACATCTTAAACTTGTCTTAGTTTTTTCTGTGGCATGTGAACCCTGACTGAGTTAGGTTTGGTGATTTCTTTCTTGCATCATTTTATAATACTTTTCTTTCTTTGTTTAATTTCTGTTCCATGTGTCCCATTATGACCACCCAGAAAAAGAGGAGTATTTTTTTTCTGAGTATGGGGAAATACATAGCTGGAGAGCTGTAAGTTTAAAACTCTGGATGACACTAGAGCTGGAGCAAACACATTGAGGTTTCCAGTGCTGTAGAGAGCCTTGTGAAGCAGTAGCCTGAGCTTCAGGCTTTCACTTGCCCACAAATTTGTATTTGTTTCTCCATCTGTGTGCTTAGGACTTTATCAATAGAAAGTGTTCTCTTTTCAAAAGCTGTCAAAGTAAACATGCTTTTCTGAGATGTAGTCTATTTAAATCTCAGCTGAAGAGGCATTCACAAGTTGAGCAGAAGATGGGTGAATTGTTTATGACTAAGGTGCCATACTGAAAATCTAGGTTAACCCCTGGATCTGTCAAAGGGTTTGTGTGTGTCCTTGAGCAAGTTTCTTAATCTCTCTTGGGTCTAATAAGAGTACTTTCTCACTCCACTTGTCTACCTGGTCTTATTTAGACTGTAAGCTCTTCAGGCCAGGGGACTCCCATCAGGAGAAGACAGGTTCCAGTCTGTATGGTGTTGCCTTGTGCTACTATAATCAAAGTAATAACAGTGATCACCCTGGAGGACCAAATCCTGCAGTTCCTATGTGACCACAGTGAGCTTCGGAGGCTCTAAACAAAATTGCATTTGTTCCTCTTTGTCCCATATCCCTGCCTCCTTGTCATTCTTACTACTATTATTTTGATAATTAACTTTGTAGCCTTTTTCAGCTTACAAGTTTTACAATAATACTAGATCACTGTGGCAGCCCACTCCTGGGATATTTTAAAAGTGTGATTTTTAAGCTGTTTGATTTATGCTGCCAGTCAAATGAGGCCTGGAGGAGATGCTGTGGCATGGAAGGAACAGTTTCATCAGTACTGCTTTTTTTGCACAAAGTTGCTGAAATGAGTTGTCCTTCCAACTGCTCTCAAGCATGATTTTGGAAAGAGCTAGTTGGAGCTGCACAAGGCCAGGGAGCAAGTCAATAACAAATGGTAGGCTTGCCAATCAATTTTTTTCAGTGGCCATCTGTATTTACAAGTCCCTGTATAGACCAATCTAGACTGGATTGGCCGGGGGAATGAAGCATTTGTGGCATACTACAAGTCGGGTTCTAATGATCGAGCTGATCTTGTCCATGCTGTTTGATGTCATACAAGCAAGTACATAGTTGTCTGCCAGTCTTCTAAAAGAGCAATGAAAAGTTGAAGTTCATTACTAGATAGAATTCTGCAATCAAAAAAGTCAGAACAATTTTTTCTCTTTTTACAGGCTACGTTTTTCATATAGAAAAAGGTTAACACCAGTTAATTTTGAAAAATGAAATAAAATAAGGTCAGAAGATGAATCCTGGCATGGCTTGTTGTATCCAAAAAATGACAACCATAGTTCAGAGGAGATTTTTCCATAAACACAAATGTATTGCAGTGCAGTATGAAATACTGACCTCAAATTCCTCTTCAAATGTATTGACCTTGTAATTGTTTCCAGACAAATATACAGTTATACCCCCTCCATCACGACGAAAGGGACAGGCGACGGCCCTCGCAAAACCCTAACTTCGCAGAGAAGTGCAGGTCGTTAATATGCATGCAGGCCATGCCTGTTGCCCCCCATCCCCCGGAACTCCGGAGAGCTCCGGGCACTTTTTTGCTCCTCCCCTCGGACTCTCTGAGCACAGGGCAGCAAAGGGAGCCATTTCTGAACCCCCTTTGACTCGGGAGACCCCCTCCTCCCAACCCCGAGAATCCACAGGTCCACCGTGACCAAACCCCGTGCCGCTGCTCCCGCCCTCTCCCCAGCCCCAGTGCTCGTGCTCACCACCCGCCCCACGCAGTCCGCCCCATCTCANCACAAATGGTGGAATCAAAACTGCGATAAATTCACATCGCAAATGCGCAGGGTCATAATGGAGAGGTCGCGATGCAGCGGGGATTCACTGTATATATTTTTGCTTTTCCTGGAAACTGGGTAGAACCACTGTGTCTCTCTTCACACAGACAGCCCATGCCTTTGTGAAATCAAACACATAGTGGGGATATTTTCTGGGAAAAGGCTAGTTGCTTTATACAATTCCTCTCATCCTTTTCTCTTTGTAGCCTTTTTCTGGAGTGGGATATGTGAGTTAGGTGGTCAGTTGTCTAACTCTCATCCCCACTTACTGCTGTGCGTCCCTGCTCCTCCTGCTGCCCCTGCTCATTCCCTGGGTACCGTCGGCCCTTTTTTGGCTCCCTTGGCAAACTTCAGACCGCTAAGCCTGGCCTAGAAGACCTCTCAGTATTGCTTTCACTTCTATACAGAGCTGAACTGTGTGTGTTGTCGGACTTTTGTTTATTCTTGCCACTGGCCGGGAGCCGAGCTCTTGACGTGCTCTGGACTGCGGGTTCCCAGGACAGGGCATTTTTTGGCCTGTTCTTTCTTTCCGCTGCCCTCTTGTGGCTCCTCTCAGCAGTATCTTCGAACAGACAAGTAAACCAGCCAGACCTGGCTCTTCCTCGACACAGGTTCAGAGGAGCACCAAAAGACAGCATTGGTATAGCTCATGTGGCTGTTCACTGCTATATGTACTGAAAATAATTCAGAAACTTGTTAATCACGTATTTAGTACTTTTAAAGAAATAAAATACATATTCGTTTTGGATGTGGGTAACACTCAGCTTCAGTGTTCTTTGTTCATCCAATACATCTCATTCATAATACCAGTTTGGAGAAAACCTCATTTATCGTAAGCATTAGTATGGGAGAGAGATGGCATTTAGAATCTGTATATCAATATACAGGCATTGTTCCATACTAGTAATTGCAATTCTAAGGCAAAAGTCCAATTCAAGCCATGAAATGCCATTTTAGTAAGCTTGGTTAATGAAACTGATGATTTTGCAGATGCTTGTGGAAGGAAGTTCCTCCTCACAAATGAGTATTTCAATCTCAGATGCCCAGGAGAAGATGGGGAGTAATACAGTATGTTCAGAGTGCAGTATCATATTCTGATGGATCCTTAACCATTCAGCTCCATAAGAACAAAATGAACGCTTGCTGTAGGCACAGTTACTGAAATGTACCACAGGTCGGCTTCCTATCTGTAATGAAATAGGCCTGAGAATCACAACATAAATGAATTCCAGATGTTATTTGACTTACGGTTTCACGACTTCAGAATACACCTAGCTCATCCTCTTAAGCTTTGTTCTGCAGCTGCTGGGGACAGAAACTTTTGAAAAAGAATTGACAGCTAATATTTGCAAGGAGAGCCCCAGGTCCCAAAGGCTAAACAAACCTGTAGGTGCTTGTCTTTTCTGTCCTTTATTCAAGAAGCCAATGGGAAGGGTGAAGGGAGGCTGGCTGCATCCCATCTCTTCAGGGCAACACTTCAGAGCCTGGCAGGTAGTGAAGAAACTGACAGTCCCTGTAGGAAGGCTCAGCAGCATTAGGGCAGGAAGGTATGGAGCGGAGCTAAAGGCGGAGCTATTGCCTTTTATCCCAAGGCCGCTCCTCCCTCTGCAGAATGTGGGGAGTTGGACAGTGCCCAAGCAGGTGCCTTTCCAGTCAGCTCTGGTGCTCTGATGCCTCACAGTGTCTGAGCTCTGAGTGTTGTTATGCACCTCTACTGCTGGTTCAGCACCAGGACCCAGAGAAAGAAGCTGAGATGAGAGGAGCCAGAAGACATGGAACCAGCTATTTAAAAGAGGATGCAGGTACGGGGAGGTGGCATGGGAACAGTGGGAACTGCCAGTACAGTTGCAGGTTGTCTAAAACATGAAGAATTGGGATATACAGCAGAAGAGCTATGGATAAATAGAAAATGTATTTAAAAGGACACAAGAGCTCTGTTTTCTTTAGTAATTCACTTTTATTTAGGCGATTTGTCTGTTTTATATAATACTCCTATTATGACTACATACAATAGCCTTGTGCTAGCTTTGTTTATTAATTCTTTAGAAAAAGGGAAATACTCTTATCTTCACTTTCAAACAAGACATTGAAAATAACTGAGAGATTGAACCATTGAACAGGGAAATTAATCTATCTGCCTAAATACAGTTTACCTTTCTAGATCTTATTTTGAGAACTAACTATGCCTGTATTGTGTAAGAATTTGTTTCTCTTTTTCAGTAGGGAGAATGGCAAAAAATTAATTACCAGCTCTAGAACATAGCTTGGGCACCAGCCACTGTCTGTGAACAGGAACTGAAAAAAAAGAGGAAGAGGGAATGGAGCTTTCAGGAGAGAAGATCATTCATTCCATTTGCATTAATTTGTTTTGCTCTTTTCTGAGTTGGTTTATACTTTTGAGCTTTTTTTATTTAGTAGATTTATTTTACAGATGACAATGAGAACAGATGGCAGCAAAACAGAAGTTTGTTCTAGTTTACCTTCAAATTTAAAGATGAAAAGCATATGAAATTAATTGGGAAGTACACTCATCCCCATTTAGTCCTCCACTCTTGCTGACCCATTAACAATACATGATTCTTGTGGAACAGATGATTCCCATCCTTAGACTGTTCTAAATAGTGTCTACAATAAATGATCTAGCTGTAGTTATTTGTTACAGGAAGACAACTGTTCTTTCTGCCTCATGACAGATCATTTACTGAGTTCATTTGCTGCAAGTAATTCTTTACTGTATTCTCTTGGCCAACATTTTTCTAACGGGTCTAGTAATAAAATGCTGCATGAAAAATGTATTTTTTTCACCTTAACCTCTTTCGTACTCATAACCTTGGGAAGGCATTTGTTGAAGAAGAGCAGACATATTCAGCTTTGTATATATTTGAACATAGTCATATTTGGTGCTTCGATTAGATTATCTTGCTTACAGTTTGAGGGGTCTGCCATTGCAGCCTTTATTTTGATATACTCACAGAAGTAGTGCTATTTTCTCTCTTGGAGACTAAGAGTGATTTATTGGGCATTAGAGATCTAGGTTTGGGGCCCATCTTCTCACAAAGAATTTTTAGAATCAGCTCCAAAATACATGAACTGCATGGGTGAGGAGAGCAGGCAGGATACCAGGACAGCACTACTTGGGAATATTGTTGTTCTGGTGGAGCTTCCTCCCTGAACAAAGCGTTAATAAAGAAATTCTTTCATAAGAGATACTCCACCCAGGAATGTTTCAGGGCACAAGTGTTCTATTGTGTCTTGTTTGTGGAGGAGATACTGTTATTACTTACCACTGATACTGTGCCACTGGCTTGTTTAGTGGTTTGTCAACGCTTATGAAAACAGGTCCTTGCAGTCCTGAAGCATTAATATGCTAAAGAAGTGCAAATCGAAGCAAAAAAGGCAGGGAAGACTGATTTAAAAACCTGTACTGGATTTGGTAAACAATTACTGTCATAAATAATCCCATTTTGGGACTTCCCTTGTTTCAGTGGGCATACGGTAACAAAATGCAGTTAGTTAAGTTGCATATAAAGTTTTTTCCTCAATGTGGTTTTTAAATAGTCCTATCTTGTGGTGAGGCATGGAGGAACTAGGGCTACACACGGGGTAAGGAAGAGCAGATAGACACAGTGTGTGCCATTTTCTCTGTTAGTTTTTAGCCCTGTCCATCTGGGCTGACTAGTCCAAAATCTGTGGTGTAACTCCAGTTTTGCATCTACAGAACAAGGTCCACTGTTTCCAGATCATTGGTCTTGTCCTTTCATATTGAACTAATTTCAGTGCCAGTCCTTTCCTCCAAAGCTTTGCACTTCTTTATGTTTAAGGGCAGGGGCTTTCCTATGGTGTGTGTTCCAGTAGGAGACCTTTTAAGTTGTGTTACACTTCAAAGACCCTGTCTGTGGTGCACTGAAACTATTTCTTCTTTTTTCAGATTACTGGGGCCATGGTGGCTCCCTGCAGTGGCTCCCCACAGGGTTGTCAGGGCAAGGACTCTCTACCAGGACCCATCCCACTGCCCCAGCCGGTCACTGTGGTGGTGTGGCAGGGCCAAGGCCAGGCTGGAGGGCTGAGTCAGAGCCAGGTCAGGATCAGGCCTGGTGAGGGCACCCAAGTCTGCCACAGCCCAGTGGTGACAGGGCACGGCCATGGTGACGGTGCAGGGACAAGGTCAAGCTGTGAAATCACGTCAGGGTCAGCTTTAGTTACAGTGACTGGGGTCAGTCAGGAATCCGTGATGGCCAGGCAGGCCAAGGGTGGGATAGCCAGGCTGAGGCCAGGTTGGAATGTCAGCTCAGGGGTCAAGGCAGTGGCCGTGCAGAGACAGAGCTGGGGATGCACCTGGAGATGTAACTGGGGTAAGACCCAGTGGGATAGCCTCTGTTTAGAAGCAGCTCTCAGAGAGCTCACCCTTGCTGCGGCCTGTGGCTGCCTTTGTGACACTTTTCTCCAAGGCCACCCGCTCTGCTCTCTTCCCAAGCTGCTCCAGGGCCTTTGTGGTGAAACCCACAAGAGCAGGGAGGACACAGGACACTTCGATCCACGCTCATTCTGACAGAGACCTTGTGCCATGGTTTTCAGGCTATTGAGACTGCGTGCATTTTCAAGTGACAAAATAGTGTAAAACTGAAGCTCACAAAAATTATTATTGTTATTATTATCTAGCCCTCTTTCTGATGTGACTGTGGCTGCCAAAAATAAGATACTGTTGAAACTGATGAGATTTAAGCCATGGAGCAGTGACAGGGCTGGATGGCTGGCAGGAGCATGGACCTCCACAGGCTGCAAGCACTGTCCCAGGCAGCCACAGCTGCAAGAGGCAGAGGTGGAGGCAGCTGAGCAAGGCAGCCCTGGCCATCAGGCTCACCTCCACAAGGAACACCATGGTGGGGAGCTCCCAAGGGGGCATCTCTTCCCTGAGCACCTCAAGGATGCAGTGTACAATGATGCAACACAAAGGGCTGTAGACACAGTGTATCTCCCTGTCAAGGGGGAAAAGGCACCATAGACACTGAGCTGGGTGGGCAAAGCTCTCCCAAGACCTGACCTTTCCCCACCAGACCTGAAGGAGCTGCTTTGGGAGGCAACTCCTGCACCATGACCTCTCCCAGCCTTTTCCAGTCTGCTCAGCCATGCCTTAGTGACAAAGGCCCTCTCACCCATGGCCACTGGCACTGTGTGGAGCACCTGGTATACAGGGCAGAAATGATAGGGCCAGCAGGAGGAAGGGGGTCTCACCTGGCTAGCAGACCCACTGCACAGTGGTAGGTGTCAGAACTAAACAGCATGTCCTAGACCCCCTTGCCTTCCATTGCCATCACCACATCCTCACGCTCAAGATGGCAGAGCGGTGCCTTCATGGTCAGCCTTCACAGTCAGCACTGCAAACCTGTGTGCAGAGCAAAGCCTGGGTCACACTGGGAGCACCAGCCCCAGGGACATGGAAGTGATGGGAGGACTGGGATGGAGCACCTGTTGGGGTTCCTGGCAAGGCTATCTTGATGCCAGCATGCCAAGGCTTACTGTTAAGTACATGGGTAGACATTTTCCAAGTTCAAACTAAGTGGTAAAAGTAGAATTAATTAGACTTTGTCTATCGGAGTAAATTCACCAGGCTTCAGGAATAAATAGGTCAGACAAAACAGTACAAGCAAGCATTAACTACTGAGCAGACAGTCAATATGAGTGAGTTATTCTGGGATAACTAATGCAGAACAGTCCAGTTTTGTTAGGTTTTTCATAGTGGTGTCCATGGCTCCAGCGCTGTGGGTTCGACCCCTGGGTGGGCGTTCGCTTGGGAGTTGGACTAGATGATCCTTGTGGGTCCCTTCCAGCTCGGAATATCCTGTGAACCTGTGAATTGTGACCCAGTTAAAGACTCGTGCATGTTGTAGGAAGTCTGCACATTTCCCATGTTTGACCTTTTCAATAGTAATGTGCTCTCAACACCCTCTCTCTCTTCCACAACAATTCACGTTCAGAAATTAAATTAATAATTAACATTAGTGGTTATTGGAAATAGCCATTGGGTGGAAGAAGACAGTTTCCATACTAAGCACGCTGTCTGAAATGCTGAAAACATCAGCAAAATATGGTCACTTTCACTTTGGTTTAGCTTTCTTATATATGTCTATTAAAAGTTTTTTGCAATGCCAGTGGGATGTGCAGTAGAGACACTGGGTCTCTGACAGGTAATGTAACATGCACTGCTTGTCACTGCTGTAAGGAAAGAAATACTAGTCTGCAGCGAGTCCTTCCTGCCTTGGAAGAACCCCAGAAATATTTTCTGGTGCTGAGAACTTCTATGTGCTTTCTGAGTCCCAATGCCTTCAAGTCCTTGCATGTATTTCAGAAAGACTAAATTGGTTATGCCAGCAAGTCAAAAAAGTGTGGCACAGAAACATGTCTGATTTGTGTTCAGAGTGACTGGATATTTCCTGTACTGGCACATCTGTGCTCCAGTGGCGTGCTCAGGTTGTGTCATGTAGTCCTTCCAAAGAGTGCAGCACATGCTTTCAGTGGTAAAGCCCAAGGCCCTGGTATTTTGTTGGATTTGGTTCCCACGGTACATCCAGCTCTCATGTCCGTCTGTCATGCAGCACATGCATCTCCGGTAGACAGTGGCTCTCAGTGAGGCCTGGTTAATGGCTGAGAGCAGAGGTAGTTGGGCTGTGTGTCAGAACTTCAGGTGATGTTCATTAGTTTCTACCAGATACTTGTGTGTCTGCCTCCTTTTCTTCTTTAAAATTTAGGTTTTGTCAGTGGTTTATGTATACTGAATTTAATCATCCTTTGAAATCTTCCTGCTCTCTGAATCTAGTTTTCAAGTCAAGTGGAGTTTGGCCCAGTGCAGTTTTGAGCTTTGGGCACAGAGACCCCATTTTCTTCTCTGTTCCACAAATTTAACACAGGACTACATAACCTAAGGACTGATCTCAGTTTGTTCTTTTATGTACTTGCTTTACATTGAAAATTACTTAATTTCTCAGAGCTTACTGTCTGAAAATTTCCACTACTCAGGTATTTCATGTACGAAATTCATTATAGCAGGTAGAGAAACACAGGACTTTTTCTTGAGGACTTTTGCATCTAAATGTTCACATGAAATGTATTTGTAATCCTTCTTGGCAGCTAATTTTTTGTATTGAAACAGTTAAATGTAATAAACTATTTAAATGCCTGAATTTTAAACTTCTACCAGAAACTATATTCTTTTTCTCAGTCTTACCTCAGAAATAAATGTCCATGTACTGATACCGTATTAACTGTGACCAAACACATCAAAACCACAAAACAAAAGCTAAGAGTAATTGATAAAATGTGCAGTCTTTTTACACTTCATTGCACATAAATTACATTCAGTTTACCTTGTGGTTGGTATAATCAGGAAACTGTATCACTTCTGCTTGGTGTGTCTTTGGATTTTCAGATGTAGGGATCTGAGTGCAGAAAGCTGCAGTCAGGGGAGCTTCAGCAGTGTGACTGGGGTGCTCTGCAATCTGTTTCTTTCTGCATTACAGACTTGTGTGTTGTTAAATATATATTTTTATGTATATATAAAATTATATACATGAAAATATTGTATTTTAAAGTATTATTATACTGTAATAGTTCTATTTCCAGTGGAAGAGTTGTGATAAATTATGAGATTCTAAGCTACTATAGCTGAGGATCTGTGTAACTATATATTATATATATGTATATAAACACTACATTTCCAGGTGAAAAACATCCACTGTGTCAACTTTTAAAGCTTACGTTAGTTCTTATGACCTCTTTCCTTAATTAAAGCAGTGTAAATGAGGCTTTTTTAATGTTATAGTAACACATAAACAGGTACACTCTGACCCGTCTTATTTCTGTTGTCCAGAACTATAAACTTAGCTTGATGTGAGACTCTGCATTGTTATCTGAGATTGCAGAGGTATATTTTGAGAGCCCTAGGCTTCAAGCTTTGCTCTTTAGAAACAGATGTCTGAGCCTGTTTGGAGCATCTCAGATTTAGGGCGCTGTGCAGACCCAAGAGCTGTCATACACCAACCTGCTTGTAGAGGTGAGGCCTTGGTCTTCCTTTGAAACCAATTCCCCTCATTTAGAGTTCTCACCTGGCCTGTGTCTTGTTTCTTGTTTCTCCTCATATGTTGTTTCCTAGGAAAGGTTTTGCATAAAAAAAGTCTTACAGTAACGTGAGCACTAGCATCTGCATTGTATGTCTTTGTAAGGCAGTTAAATTTATAATACACGCCTGAGCTGTAAATACTTGCACAGATGACTGTCCCTTTGCGTGCTATCAATATTTATAGAAGGTCTCATAATCAACTAGCAGCTCTACCCTGCAAGAATAAATACGTCTGCTGTTAATCATTGTCTTCAGATTTACTGAGAGACCTGATCCTCAGCCTCTTAACCCATCATGTGGCACACGTGCTATACGTCTGCATTTCCACATAAGATTTCCACAACTGAAATTCAGGAGCTCAAAACTTATTCCCATCATGCAGTGGTTTTGGAAACTGTCCCTGCAAACAAATCAGTCTTTACATGGAGAATTATGTCCATTGCCCCTATTAGCATGTATTAATGCTAATGGAAACATCTATTCATAAAATAATCTCATTAGACATATTAATTACCCATTCAGAAGCTATGTGACACGTTTTAAAATGATAGGTAGTCTTTCTTTCCGTTGCATCATGGATTTGTTTTGTTGTTACCGTATAATATTGGTAGGTAGCTTGCAAGTATTGACAGTATAATGTATAAACTCTAAAGAATAGGTACTTAGAGCCTTTTCTGCTTGTTCCAGGAGGGCTGAAATAATGTTTTCACTGTAAACCCAGAGTAGTTGCTAAAGAAATACTTTCACGTTGAAAGTAACATTTGAGGCATTGTAACAGCTTGAGATGTTGATTAATCACCCTCAGCTCCTGTGATATCACATCACAGACTTTTTTTTCCTACTTTTTAATTAAAAGGAGGAGAAGTAGAAATGGAAGGGTTTCCCCCATGAGCAGGTAAGGTGGAACTTCAGGAAGGGCAGAAAAGATGTCCTGCCTTTAACTCATATATTCCCTGACTGTATCCCTGTCACACACAGCAGGATTTAATGTGTGAATCAAATATTATCAGAAAAGTGTTCTGAGGACAAATTACATTTACTGCCTGCAGCTATCTGTTTATGTAGCCCTACTTGCTACTTGAAAGGAGCACGTGTAGACGTGATATTTTTATGTTTTAAGTAATGATTTATTTTTATGTTTTAAGTAATTCTGCATATT
>WEKX01018194.1:0-10113 GCA_013390025.1 Pitta sordida | reverse complement strand
AGGAGGCTCAGAGGTGACCTCATTGCTGTTTACAACTACCTGCGGGGAGGTTGCCTCCAGGTGGGTGTGGACCTCTTCTTTCAGGCTGATGACACCAGAACTAGGGGGTACGGCCTCAAGCTACGCCAGGAGAGGTTTAAACTTAATGTTAGGAAGCAGTTTTTCGGAGAGAGTGATTGCACATTGGAATGGACTACCCAGGGAGTGGTGGAGTCACCATCCCTGGAGGTGTTTAAGAGTAGACTCCATGAGGAGCTTAGTGACATGGTCTAGCTGGGGGGTGTAGGGTTGGATGCTCCTGTGGGTTTCTTCTGACTCGGAGTGGCCTGTCAGCCTGCGAGGGAACTAGGTTTATGTTTACCACTCTGGGATGTGTGTTCGGTCTCTGTATGGGTGTTAGATGGTGAGTTGGACTAGATGATTCTTGTGGGTCCCTTCCAACTCATAATATTCTGTAAAATCTGTGAAATCTGTTAAGTAGTTACAATTTAGTTGTAGTTCATGTTTTTTCTTTAGATGTAATTTGAAAAAAATGAGACATCTGATACTGTTATGTAGTTAATTAACATGAATTAGCGGAAAAGAGATTTGAGAAATAAAATTTGTCTCATACAAGAATAGTAATTACTGTGCAATTTCTAAAACAGGAAATGAAGTGTTATTCTCTGGAATTAGTGTATTGGAATGCAGATTATTTGATATTCTCATTATTGATTTAGGCAGGGATAGAAAGTCAGCTTTGATTACATTGTTAATTACTGCTGAATCATAATGTGAAACACACAAGCATAAACCCACAAACGTAAAAGATACGTAGATACAGCAAATAGATAATTAATGTTGTCAGTAGGTTGTNAGATATTAGGGTAGTGTGTTATAGGTAGGATGGTGTGTTGGTAGCAGGATGGCAACAGGTTAGGTAACAGGTTTGGCTAGGTTAGGTAATAGGTGATAGGTTGGACTCGATGATCTCTAAGGTCTTTTCCAACCTTACTGATTCTGTGATTCTGTGATTCTGTGAATTGCATTTAAGAAAATGCAATGTCCTATTACTTGATAAATCTTAATCCTGAAAATGGGAGAAAATATACAACAAACTGAATGAAGAGGAAAGCAAAACTTTGGAAACCAGCGAGTTACAAGAAAAAGGAGCCCACACGTGATAGCAAACTAAGGGTATAGCTTGTAGTCATCACGATAGAGAGCGCATTGGTATTGAAAACACATCTATAATCTGAATGGGGGTCAAATATTAATCCATGAGGTACTCATGCATTTTATACAGCTTTGATGGAAAATTATCTGAAAAAATTATATTAAATTGCTATTACCTTAGTATAAAGTCTAAAACTAAACCAAATCAAATCAAAACAACATGGAAGAACAAAGTTATGTAAGGAACACAATATCAGAGGCAGTAGTAAAGTGTATGTAAACTTCTTTATATCCCAGGAAATTAAAAAATCACTAAAGGTTTAGTTACCCATCTGTCTCATCCTTCTCTCTTTAGTACTTCCGAGAAAGCAATTGTTATTGCATCCAAGGAACATGTAAGCCCTTATTTTACTCTAGAAGTACTTCAAAAAATTATAAGCAAAAAAAAAGATGCTAAGAAGACTTTCATGGCATTGTTTTGTAATCTAAGAAAGGCTGTTTCAAACAGTGCCAGCAGAGCTGATATCTCTCCCATTACAAACCCTGTCAGAGCTTCTTGGGAGTCTCACAAAAACTCAGCATCAAATATTTTCAAATGCTTTTGATACTTTGCTTAGCAAACAAACCATCAGCAAATTATTTCTGAATTCATTGCACTGTATTAATAATACAATTACAATTTTTTTGCCCATCATTTCTGATAACTTGTAGTTACTGTTCACCATATGTAATTAATCATGGAATTTCATATTATTCTTAGTAGAACTCATAGAGTACAATCAGGTCAGAATCCATTTGCATTGTGTACTATAGAACAGAGAAGAAAGACAACCTCTGTTCTGAACAACCTAATAAAGGCAAAAAAGGTCAAACACAGAAAGAAGTTTACAAAGTTCAAGTATAAGTTTTGATAAATTTAACATCCCCACCTGGCATGTGGGAGACCCGGGTTCGATTCCCGCCAGAGAGACAGTGTTAAGAGTTGAACTCGATGATCCTTGTGGGTCCCTTCCAACTCAGAATATTCTGTGATTTTGTGAACAATTGAAAAAAATCCCTTAACATATTAGTGTTATTTTTATCAAGATTTTTTATGATGAAATTGATTATATTTATTCTCGATATAAACTCCTCATATTAACTCTTAGTCCATAGCTACATGGACTAACATAGCTTAGTCCATAGCTACATATTCCTGTGTTACCACGAGCCAGGACAAAGATGCCTACAAATTGTTCAGACTGCAAAAAGCACTCCAGAGGTCTGCTCAGCCTTTAGTAAAAACCAGAAAACTCTTTTCATCCATGCTCCATACTGTGCTCTATCAGTCTTTATGCTCTTGTCCACCACTTTCTTCTTTCCGACTTTTTATTGTGCTACCTTCCTTTGTTCTGTTTGCACTTTTTTTACAGGAATTAGAACTTTATTTGAAAATCATTGTTTTTATTTCTACTCATGTTTTCCCTGGAATGTAAGGCCTTATAAGAGCAGTGATTCACACTCCGTCTGTTCCCATGGCTCATTTGTTAGCTTTTATTTCTGACATTCATCTGTCATCTATTTCATCTGCTTGCTCATTTTGTCACCTCTTGTGTCCCTTGATAACGTATTTTACACAAGTTTCACATGGTTGGATGACAGAATTCAGTTACACATTTGAACAATGATTATTCTATTGTGATCTATATTATATCAGTATCTAGCCATGGTCTTGACCTGTTATTCATCCGGGTTTTACACAATTATGTTAGTTAACAATGTGATGCAAGTGAGGCCGACCTAGAAAGCTTCAAATTTACTTTATTGTGCTGTGGTACTAGAACACAGAGATTTCAAGGATGAACGTAATTGAATGAGTTCATTGATCTCAAATTATGTATCTCTATCATTTTATCATTTTATTATTTTAAAAATTTCTCACACCCTTTTTTCCTGTATTTACTCTGAGCACAAAACAAACAGTTAATCTTTCACTCACTCACAGCATAACATCGTCCTCTTAGACAAGAGATGATAATTTCTTTCCTATGCTAACATGTTTGCTTGACATTACCCTACATGAGCAAAATTACAAAGTAAATGTTACATGATAAGGATATTAAACTAGATGCTCCTAACCTATTTTAACTACTGGATTACTTGAAATATGTACATTGAGAGCTGAAAAAATACTCCAAAATTTGAAGTGGTTTACTGAAGGACTGGTTATTTAGTGATAAAATTGTACATGCCACAATAAAGACTCATTCTATTCAATAATCAGTGCACAGGGCATTGAATGATCTGAGGGTTATAATCCATGACAAATATTCTAGTGAAGAACTGGTCTCCCGTCTGACTTTTGGAAGACAGGATTACTGTTCCTATTTGATTACTAAATCCAAACAACTTCCACTTTAGCTTGTTTTATAAAACATTAAGTTAAGAACATTGCTAGATTTTACAAATACATGAAGTTTGTGTGGTAACCATTTACCAGTGAAACCTAAAAAATCAGATATTCCCTGTGAAAATTTTTGTAGACTACTACTTGCTGCCTAAACTGCCATGGAGTATTCCAAGCTGAAAATTATTTTGGAGCAGGAAGTATCAACAGGAGCTAGATTCACCACTCTACATTTGTGGTATCCACACACTTGCTGTGCACACATATTTGTCATATGAGAACAGACTGCAGAATATGATAAAAGTCAAGGCCATGCAGCCAAGAAGAGTGCCTAAGCTTGGTCATTATAGTGACATTCACAGTCCTAGGTGAGGTTGTCACAATAGCATGCAGCCTGGAATCACACTAGTTTTGGAATTGGATATACAAGTTTAGAAGTATGAAAGAAAATGTGCATCCTAAATCCTGCACGATTATGTACCCATTTAATGCCATAACATAGGAGAAGGGGATGAGAAGAAAGGTAATGTCTACATCTGCATGCAAGACTGCAAGCAGGTGCAGTTTATCAGATAGCACTATAACACAAAATTAGCCTCTCTTTTTTAATACTCATAGACAGACTCTTCCTTATTTCATTTAACACTCTGAGTTGCATAGCAGCCCATATGAAATCAGAAGGAAGAAAACATCCCAGCCTAATTTTAACCTTGGGCTTTGGAGCATTTTTCTAGGACATGAGAAGGTGCGTCCTGGACCATTCTGCTGTTGAAGGTGTCTGTTCAGGCTTCTACTATTTAAATGCAGTGGAACGAGTGAAATTAACTGGTGATAACTCCAGAGAACATGGATACTACCACTTTCCTTTTCTTGAGTCAAACAAGTTTAAATTTGTGTAATTGTGTTTATGTCATCTAATTTATCAGAATAAGTCAAACAATAAATCACATTCTTATTCCTGGACTTTGAAGACAGGAAATATTATGAGTTCTGTTTTGAACAAGTACATCTTTATGACATTGATCCACAAATGGAAAATATTTTATCCACTGACAAAAATCTCTTATGCATCTAAAAGCACTATTTAGCCCATTATCTCAATGTATTCATACTGAATTCATGCATGTATGTTGCTTTAAGAAATTTTTGCCTGAGTACAAATTTTTTCTAAGGACAATATCTGTCAATGTAGTGAGAAAAATATAAATCTGTTTTTCTCCAGACACTGAAAAAGACATGTTAAAGGAGTATTAACAGTATTCCTGTTTTTAGATTAAACTGATTTTTCTACTGTGAATTAATATCCAAAGTGTTGTACGATAGAATACATGGCCATTTTTTTATATATGTTTTACATAATTTTAATATTGAATAGACAGGCCATTTTACCAGCTTTCTGTGTGCATAATAACTAAGTTATTTTCTTAAAAAATACAATATATAATAAACTTTCTACTTTTTTTGCATTAATGTAAACTATGTTTCTTCTAAGCAAACATACAAACTTGCTTGTCAAAAGTCCTGTGGATGTATCTAGAAGACAAGTTTGAACTTCAATAAGACTGATTGATGTCAATAGTTTGATTTCTAGGCCTAGTTGGGGATGTGGCATTACAGTAGAAACACTGGACAAGTATTCATCAGATCTTTAAAGTATAACATGGGCAGGAAGACACTAAATGTGCTACCTAAATCTCCCTACCTTTATTTATTGTAAAAAGACATCTTGGTATAGCTGCAATTGCTTTTAAATAATTTCATATTCTTTAGTACAGTGGTAAGGGTCCCCACCTGGTATGTGGGAGACCCGGGTTCAATTCCCACCAGGGAGACAGTGTTAAGAGTTGGACTCGATGATCCTTGTGGGTCCCTTCCAACTCAGAATATTCTGTGATTCTGTGATTCTGAGGTACAGCAGACCGCTGCCTCTAAGTGTTTTTGTGCTTTGCGGCTTCACCCCATTGCAGGGTTTTTTCCATGATAATTCCCTTCTGAGCATGCATGGTGTGACTCGTGAAGAGCTATTATGTAAATAAGCTCATGTGTACTCAATTGAGCCCCACTTATTGCCCCTGCACACCTCCACCCTGGTGCAGGTACAGGGTGTTCCCTGAGCTGTTCCATGGCGAGTGACGTGTCAGGAGTGCACAGAGGATGTCTTCTGGCCCCTCGTGGCATTCCCTGGGGCCCCCTGGGCGAATGCAGGTCCCGCAGGGACCAAGTTCTCCCCACCCACAGCTGCAGGGCCGTGGCTCCTGAGAAGAGCACGGTTTGCACTCAGTGCAGCCCTAGACCTCAGGCTGGGCTGTCCCCTCATCTGCCCTGGTCCCTCCTGGACACCGCTGGCCAAGGATGAGCCCCATTGGAGCCCACGCCAGGCAGGAGGCCAGGCAGGAGGTGTAGAGCAAGGTGGGGCCAGAGGTCTGGGGGGTCCTGGAGCCCTGCCCGCGTTGCTGGGCACACTCGCTCCACCAGGGATGCTGCGGTCTTGCCTCTCAATGTCTCATAAATGGCTGCGGATGGTCTTATGAGCCTCCATGAGGCAGCCCTGTAGCCTGTTCGCACAGCTTGGCCGGGCAGCCACCAGAAGCAGTTCCCAGTCCTCCTGGCTGCCCACACAGAATTCCCTTTATCCACATGAGGAATGCAGCACACCGGCAGCAATAGCTCAATGCCCCACTGCAGACACACTGGGTGGGGTGTACAGCCCCGGGATTGTGCGTCTCCAGGACCCCATGAATGGATGTTTAAACACAGCTTGTGCCACACTCGGACCCCCCGCTGGCCAGGCTCCCCCAACTCGAGTAGAATAAAGCAAGCAGCCAGCTGTGCCTGGCCAGCCCATCATCATGGAAATTGTGCTGGCACAGTGAATGGCCATGCCGGCCTCGCTGTCTCTCCTGTGGCGCTGCCGGCATGGTGCAGCCAGAAGCAACCATGTCTGCATGCTCTGACCAGTGGGTTCAGCACAGCACAGGCGGGCACAGACACACCTGGGTGCTCTGACCAGCAAGTCTGGGCCATCACGGGCAGGTGCAGCTGTGCCCGGATGCTCCTAGCATTAAGCCCAGGCCAGCACATGCCATCAGACCAGTATGCCAGCAGTCTATGAAGTGGCTTGGGGGACAGAGGGAATTTGCATATTCATGACCGCCTACTTTGAATACTCATGAGTGTCAGGTCGCACGTGTGCAGTCTTGAAACGGATCTCCCCAGTCATGGAAAAATAACGCTGTGAAATGGTGAAACTACTATCTGGGAGGCACGAAGTGTAGAGGACTGACTGTAATTTAGTATGAATGCAAACATAGCAGACATAGCCTCCTTACACACGTGCAAACAGACTGAAGAAGATATGAAAGTGGTCTCCCCCAGGATTTACCACAAGTTCCTTTTAATAATACCTCAACATACATTAACTATTTTCCCAACTTTCTATCCATGGAGTTGTTACTTCAGATTAGAATCATTGGGTAATTCAAGAGGGACTTGAAGATGCTGGCTCAAAGGAGGGTCAGCTATGAGATCAGACAGGTCGCTCAGGGCTATGTAACTGGATCTTTAAAACTCTGAAAAATAGAAAGAGACTGCACAAATTCATTGGGTGACCTGTTCCACCACCTGACTGTCCTCAAGGGAAAAAATATTCCCCTTATATTGAAGTGAACTTACCTTGTTTCATGCCCACTGCCTTTCACTCTCCATTGTGAAGAACATGCTCCTGCCTCCTTGATGACCTTCCCATAGGTAGGGGTGGAGTTTTTTCATCTCTTCACTCAGCTGACAAGTTCCTTCAATCTCCCTTGATAGCTGGAACTATTCTGGCCCCTGACTCTCCTGTCCTGGTGACCCTAGAAAAACGCTCCAATTTACTGACTTCTTTCTAGTACTGGGGTAGGGAGTGTAAAACTCTACAAGCAGTCTAACAGACGTTGCTCTGAGAGGATAATCACTTCTCTTGACCTTCTGACTGTTCTATTAATATGGCCTAGGGCTGATCTTCCTTGCTGTCAGATGAAGGATACATGCAGACATGCTGCCGGCTGGCTCATTCCCGGCTTGCTGTCAGTCAGGACCCCTGGGGCCTTTTCTGAAAGCTGCTCTCCAGCCAGTCAGCTCCCAGCCTGTGTTTTTGCTAGGGATTGCACAAAGAAGTGGTAAGGAGTTCTGCAGGTATTTAGGCAGCATTGTTGTACAGGCCATATGAATTAGTTACGAAAGAGAGAGATTGCTACTCAGCTGGCTGCTGACAATCAAATAAATAATTCAATATACGGCATCTGGTAACAAAGCTGATTAAGAAAAAGTATGAGAGTTCAATAAAGTGCCAGTAGCAGGATGACCAAAGTAGATGATGTGTAGTTGTTTTTTTAATGGCCCACCACCAGCTCATGGCAAAAGGACCACTCTCTTTGACTTCTTCAAAGACAAAAAAAATAGAAAGACCTGCGAGAGTGACCAGGGACTTATTCATTTGATTGACACTTGTTTTTTGCTCTGTGGTATGTGACTGCTCACTCTTACAAAGCTTTCAGTTCAACGTAGTCTGTCAGTCATGCAAACTAATATTGTATTGTTAACCGATGTTATTTGTGTAGAAACATATTCTCTATTTGGACTGAATAAGCATAGTATCCATGAAATGATGATCTTTGAATTATAATCATTATATCTGAAACTTCAAATAAAGAAGACAAAAATTACATCAGGTGAAAAAGAGCAAAACCAAAACCCACAAGGTCATTCACATCTACAAACAAGACCATGAGTCTTGAAAGTTGAAATAAAAGGAGTTAATTGGCTTTGATGAGAAAATTTTATTGTCTCACAGAATTATTTCTTCTACTAGAATGGTAGAAGGCAAGTCTTTCAGTTTATCACAGAATCACAGAATATGTAGAGTTCAAAGGGACCCACAAGGATCACAAGTCCAACTCTGAGCCGTGCACAGGACCATCCTCAAGAGTCACACCATGTACCTGAGAGTATTGTCCAAACATTTAAATTCTGTCAGGCTCAGTGCTGTGATCATTTTCCTTGGGAGTTTGTTCTAGTGCTCAACCACCCTCTGGGTTAAGGATATTTTTCTAATATCCAAATTAAACCTCCCCTGACACAACTTCAGGCCATTCCTTCACATCCTATCACTGGTCACCACCGAGATCAATGTCTGTCCCCATTCTCCTCTCACAAGGAAGTTGTAGACTTCAATGAGGTCTCCCCTCAGCCTCCTCTTCTCCAGGCTGAAGAGAAAAAAAGATCTCATCCCTTCCTCTTACGGCTTCCCCTCAAAGCACTTCACCATCTTCACTGCCCTCCTTTGGACTCTCTCTAATAGTTTAATATCTTTCTTATGTTGTGATGACCAAAACTGCCACAATATTCAAGGTGAGGCTGCACCTGTGCAGAGCAGAGCAGGACAATCCCCTCCCTCGACTGGCTGGCAATGCTTTGCCTGATGCCCCCCAGGACATGGTTGTCTCTCCAGGTGGCCAGGGCACTGCTGACTCACATCCAACTTGACATCGACCAGGCCCCCCATGTCTCTTTCCACGGCACTGTTTTTCAACATCTCATTTCCCAGTCTGTACAAACATCCAACATTGCCCCATCCCAGGTGCAGAATCCACCTGGTCACTCCTTGAAATTTATATGGTTGGTGGTGGTTCCCCAGTCCTCTACTTTGTCAAGGTCTCCATGATAGCCTTCCTACCTTCAAGGGGGTCAACAGCTCCTCCCAGTTTTATACTATCTGCAAACTTGCTTGGTATCCCTTCCAGTCCTATGTCAAAGTCATTTATGAAGATGTTGAATTGCACAGGACCTAACATGGAGCCCTGTGAAACCCCACTAGTGACCGATCACCAGTCTGATGTCACCCCATTCACTATTACCCTCTGTGCTCGACCTGTAAGACAATTTGTCACACACCATGTGATGTATTTAAAAGATTCCGTCAATTGGCTTCCCTTCATCTACTAGATGAGTTACTTTGTTACAAGAGGAATCAGGTTTGAAAAGCGGGAATTTCCTCTCATGAAGCCATGCTGACTGTGACCAATGACTGCACTGCCTCCTAGGTGTTTTTCAATACCTGCCAGAATAATCTGCTCCATAACTTTATCAGACACTGAAGTGAAGCTTCTGGGGTCCTCCTTCTTGCACTTCTTGAAAACCAGGTCTATATTCACCAGCTTCCAGTCAGTTAGGACCTCTCTCCCAGTTTCCAACATCACCCAAAAATCATTGCAAGAGGCATTGTGCTGACATTAGCCAGCTCTTTGAGGATTCTTGGGTGAATCCCATCAGGCTTCATAGATTTGTAGGGATCCAGGTGGAGCAGCAGATCCCACACAATTTCAGGTTTGACTACAAGTTGATCATTCTCACATTCATGGTCCTCCATCTCAGGGCATTGAGACCTCCTTGGTCTGTCATCCATGTTAAAGACAAAGAATGCTCACCCTGTGAGGTGATTATCTTCATCCTGTAATGAGCTAATTTATACTGCCATTAGTTTCTGTATATATAAACAGTGATCCTTAGCATAGTCACGGTCCATAATTTGCGGG
>WEKX01018192.1:5889-25903 GCA_013390025.1 Pitta sordida | reverse complement strand
CGGTGCATTTGCGACTGCGCATGTGCTGACAGTCATGAATATGCAAAGACACAGTCATGAATACGCAAATTAGTCCCAGCCATCACACAGCCCCTCTCAGCCCTGTAGTGTGTCGGACCTACCCCGCTTGCCGCAACACAAAAGGATGGGAGGCTCCCAGCGCCCATGGGCACACCATGGTGGGAAAAACCCTACTTCCCTTCGCCGCTCGGCTGTGTGCGCCGGCGCTGGGACCTGCATGCCCCGTTGACCTCGGCTTGTATCCCGCCAAGGGGGGGAACCACCCAATCCACTGTGTCCACCGGGGCTGATAGTGGCACCTGCCACTGTACAGGGGCCAGGCTCCTGCTGGTTCCAGGGTTTAAACCCACTTTGCTGCCACTGCCAAAAGCAGTGAAGTGGGAGTGGCCATCCTGGGAATTCTCTGGGAATTTTAGGCGGGACCCTCAGAGCGCCTGCTCAGCCACTGTGCCAGCACCGTTCCCATGGGGACAGACTGTTGTAGGCATGGCCAGCTGGTCACTCTTGCTTCCCCTCAGGCAGCGGGGTCTGGACAGCAGGGAATTAGGGTGGGCCCGGGACGCTGCTCCTGGCAGGAGGGAATGCCAGATTTCCAGAAGGAACCTGGCACTGTGCTTCCGAACAGCCGTGGCACAGTGCCGCCCAGATTCTGGTTGTGGGCAGGAGCAGCACCTCCTCAGCCACTGCACCAGCACTGTTCTTATGGTGACGGGCTGTTGCAGGACCTGGCCAAGCACGGCCGGCCACTCACCCTTGCTTCCCCCCAGGCAGCAGGGCCTGGCTAGCGGGGGATCTGGAGGGGCAAGTGCAGCGCGGGCTGTGTTTAAACATGTGAGGGGAGGGGAGGGGTGGGGTGGTGGCCGTCCAGGTGCTGCTGCAGCTCATCACCATGGGAACAGCACTGCTGAGGGTGTGCTGGCCAAGCAGGTACTTCTGGGATCCTGGAGGCGCATGGGTCCCCCCACATCACCCCTGGGGATGTTAAGAGTGTGTAAGTCATACATAAAGGAATGATAGTGCAAGTGTTTCTGTTCACAGTGCAGCCCCCTGCATGGCTGGTAACATCCCCTGGCCACATCCCTTTGCACAGTCCAGAGCTTGTTCCCCAGCCTGGGCAGCAGGGTGGGCAGCTACCCCCTTGCTGATACCAAGGCCAGTGACAGCTGGGTGGGTGGGTTCCCCCCCAGCAGGACACCAGTCGGGGACAGCAGGGCAGGCAGGTCCCCCAGCACCAGCACGCACACCTGAGTGGTGAAGGGAAGCGGGTTTTTTTCCCAGCACAGCGTGTCCACTAGTGCTAGGAACCTCCCATCCCTTTGCTTTGTGGCAAGAGGGGTAGGGCAGAGCACTCCAAGGCTGAGGGGGGCTGTGTGATGGACGAGGCTAATTTGCATATTCATAAGCTGCCTATCTTCGCCTAGCGAGGGCTTCACAGTACCCTCGGAGACCTGTGGCCCTGTGATACTTGACTGTTGACTGTATTTTCAGTTCTTTTTCAAACATATTTACTTCTTCATTTTGGAAGAATGGTTTCCAAAATTCTGATTGCAAGTGAATCACCCATTGTTTCCTTTTGTGGCAATTTGTCAGCCTTCCACCAAACAGCTACTGGGAAATTATGTAATTAGACAAATCTCTGCAAAAGAGTTGCTCATCAGAAGTCAATGGATTTATTCTTCATACTCTGATATTTTATCAGTTTTCAGTATCCTGATCTATTAGTTTTGATTGCTCTCAGGCCATGTTTTCTAACATTTTGCAAAATTCTCAGTTACAATAACATTTTGAATATACATACATATTTTTAAAAGCAGATGTAGCACAAGTAGGTGAGTATACCAACTCCTTGCACTGCTGTGAACCTACTGTGCAAAAATCAGATGTTCTGTAAAAACGGTTTTATTTTCTTTCTATCAGATCTTTTTCAGAATGCACTTTTCAGTGGTTTTTTTACAATCTCTTCAAGAGGCAGTCGAAATCCACTTTTGTATAGTGGTGAGTGTCCCCACCTCTCACACGGGAGACCGGGGTTCCCGCTGGGGAGTTTGATTCCTCTGCCGGGGAGGCAGTGGTGCCATTTAAGAGTCGAACTCAATGATCCTTGTGGGTCCCTTCCAACTCAGAATATTCTATGATTCTATGATTCTTCCTGAACATGCCTGGAGCCTAGAATTGGGGTAAAATTACCACACAGACAGTTGATGGGACAACAAAGGGAACAATGGGCAAAACATGATCTACATGTATGTCTCACTAGGGCATCTGTTTTGAGTAGGGTATAATAATAATAACCAAAACAGCTTTACTAATGAAACAAATGCAGTTATGCCAGTACAGAAGAACCTCACTGTCTGGCTCTGCTTCATGAAGCAAGATTACATGGAGAAGTACATGGAGAAGGAGGAGGTTGGGATGAATTTAAACCAGCCACAGCACATTACAGAGGAAAGTTATGGAAATGAGTTAAGAACAGGCTGAACCCAGGTCTACTTTATGAGCAGCAAGAGTGAAGACTCTCTCTCCAGAGGTGAGCTCAGGACTTACTAGAAGGACGAGGAACTGGAACTATAAATTAATATATGTCATTCTAACTACTCCCTAAATTCCCTTTTCTTTGTGCCTTCCTTCCACCACTCCCACAGTCCTGCTGTTACAAGGGAAACCATCTTTGACAGCGTTGGTTGTGACACTAGAGGGACTGTTCAACTGTACTTCATACAAAATTGCTTTACTTGTACAAAAATAGCTGAAAGCTCAGCTGTTTTTTGAGGTCCAGGGGTAGATTTTTGAGCACTTCCAACAACTCAATTTTAGTCACGAAAAAGAGGGAAATGCTTCTCTCATAATCAGCTGTGTGGACTAGCCACAGCATTAGGGCTGGATGTAAGATCCCAGAATCTTGCAGCCCACCCATAAGGGCAGATTGCTGCCCCCTGAGTTAACAGTTATTTCTTCAGTCAGCTGCTGAATTAAAAGATGTGTAATGTGTTTGTAATTTATTGAGGACGTTGAGACAGAAATAGTTCTGCTGTGCCTATTTGCTTAGAGAAAGTGACATAGGATTTATTTGCAACATGACAGGATGTAAAACTGGGTGATGATTTGATTTTTTTACTTTTTCTCCATTGTTTATTACTTCATGGAAACAATCTATTTCAAGGATATATTTAATCACTGAGAGCTAATAGAAGTCAATAGTCATCAGAAGAGCTACTGAAAGTCAATGAGGCATCAGTCCTTAAAAAACTGGCTAGTGAGAGAGGCTGCAGAGGCAAAGAGGCAGCAAGGGAGAGAGATTTCCAAAGAATAAAATGTCCAGGAGAGGCTGGAGCTGCAGAAGCTCGATTTCAGGAGGCAGGGCAAAAGTTCAGCATGGATTATGTGTTTCTATCATTTAGTACTCCCAGTGGCTCCCCTTCCTTTAATGTGTGTACTCACCCCTACTTCTGGAGGATCTGGAAGCCAGCCCAGTTCACCCTGCGCGGTACTTGTGTCAAGTAGATCCACTGAAAACCCGAAGAGGAGGAAAACATAAATCAGTGACCTGACTCCTATGGCCTACGGAATGGTTTCATCCTTGTTTTGTCACAGAAGACAAAGCCTGACTAGAGGAAGGATGGAAAGATAAAAGACAATGCAGCTAGTCAGAAGTTAAAAGTCTTTATCCATATAGGAGACCACCTCCCACAAACATAAAAAAATGCAAACCCCTGACAAATTTTATCGCTTCCTAAAGCTGCCCCAAAGAAGGAAGAGACTGAAGCCTATTCAGATGGTAATCCAGCATTAGCAGCTGAACACGCGGAAGGCAATCAAAAAAATTACCAACACAAAAGATCAATCAGTGTCCCCTAGAGATACTATTCAGTGCTTGAAACACAGTGGGGTAGTACAGAGGCAGTTGTCACAGTACCCAAAAGCCCTCGACACGCATCAGTTGTGCAAACTGTTGAGCCCTCTACTTCTGACTCAGGCTGTCCATCATTTGATGGTGGCCTAGAAATCGTTTAACTCTTTAACCCCCTCTCCTTTAGCCAGGAAATCAAGAGAGAACAGGTTCGGCCGTAGCATGGCCACCTCTTGCAGAACTGCCCTGTATGACTGCGTTAAGTTTTGGATGCTGAAGTCGAGTGACAAAGGAGAAAAATCATTGATAGGTTTATGTTTAGCCCTCAAAGAAATTTCAAAAGGTGATCAGTTTGTCCTCAAGTCTTGATCTGAAGAGATGTTAAAAATCTGTCACAATCTGCCTAAAAATCTGTAGGCAAAACAGGGAGAAGAGAGAGGAGCTGGAATAAGTCAAACTGTGGAATATGCAGCTTTGTGCCTGCCTTTGAGTCCACCGGTGCTGCCAGAACACACTACAGGTTTCCTTGCATCACAAACTCAGCTGAGGAACATAGGAAGCAGGAAAAATTCCTTGGATTCCCTTTTAGATTCTTGTGGGTATATCCAGAGGGGTCATTTCTAAACATCTCAGAAAAGAATTTGGGGGTGAAAGGTAGGAGGGGCAAATTTTTTAAATGGCATTTAAATAACCAGGTTTCCTCCCCCTCATCTGACTGCTTTACAAATATTGCCTGACATCTATAAGTAATACAGTGTAAAGTGCAGATCAGCAAGAGACCTGTGGAATGAGGAAGCAGGCTGTGCGCCCAGAATCAGAGATAAGAGGGACTGTGCTGCTGTTCTCACCTCTAAAACACCCTTTCAGGATTGGGAGAAGAGAAAAGCAGGAACCCAGGTTTTGCAAGTCTGAAGTGTTCACGGTATGGTCATAGGGCAAACCCTTCCTAGCCACAGACGCCCTGTCCAGACATGGCTCTTTATTCACTTCCCTTCTGCTCTCAATCCCTCTATTTGAGATAGGATTCTTCTGCGGTTAGCTCCAAAAACTCCAAGGGTGAAGTAGCCCGTCCTGCCAGAACCATCACCCAGATAACATCTATCCCGTGCTCTTCAGCAGCAATGTGGATGTGGGAGGGGCCGCATGGCAAGTTCTATCAGAGCAGGGGAAAAGAAACTTGGAAGTGGCCAGGACAAGAACCTTGCAAGAGCCCCTGTGCCACGCTTCACACTGTCAGCAAGGGCAGCTCCTTCAGCTGTTGAGTGCCCACTGGAGGGACGGAGTCCATTGCCAAGAAGAACCTCTCAAAGTGAATCCCACAACAGTTATTCTCCAAGGAAAGGAAGACTAAGTCTACAGGACTAGCAAGACTACAAAACCACAGAGAATACAAGTGCTCAGGGACTACTAGCTCGTTGGTCTACAGCCTCACTGCTAGGAATCTCACATGAATGTCCAGCTACATGGGATGAGGTGTCTCCAAAAAGAAGAAAGGCTTCAGATAAGAGAGGACGCTGGGAAAATGAGCTGTTTCCCAGGTAGGCAAGTTAAGAAAGAGTGGATCACAGACACAGCCCAAATGAGATGGGTGAGATAAGGGAGAGGCTGGCAGACAGGTCCCTGAGTATTACTGCCAACTACTGGTCACAGACATCTGGAAACCAAAAGCTGCACGGGGCTACCTGATGTTCTCACCTAGGCTGGCCTTCTCCACAACATCTGCTATTGGCATCCATGTAGCTAGATCCTTAATAGAAACAATTATCAAGAAAGCTCTAAAAAAGCACTCAACACTCACAGAGTCTGAAATGAGTCCATGGCTGAACTGCCAATTATAACTAAGTCCTCTTCATCAAGAGCCTGTAGAAGCAAAGGAGGACTGTCCTTGGATTGGAAAAGCCCCAACACCTCCCACTGTGCAAAACTAAAGTCTCTGGCAGGAATTAACAGCAGGAGGAGGCAGGGAAGAGACCGGAGATTTACACTTCCTCACCTCTCTGTTAAAAGCTGCCATTCTCCCAGGTTTCATAACCACTGTGCAGCAACTACCAAGATGGAAGGAAAAACTATCACTACATCTAATAAAAGGGAGTAAGTGCAACAGAGAAGGGAAGCAATGAAGTCTTAAGAGGTGGAAGAGGAAAGCATAAACCCCAGCTCCAGCTTCCAACACCGGGGTCGGTAAAAGACTCTCCGACAAAATGACTGTCCCCTCTCACAAGGGTTAACTCCCAAGAGGGCTTCCTGAGGGAACTGCGGAGATGTTGGTGGAGTGGAGAAGAAACTTTCTGAGTTTGTGTTTAAACTTCTTATCTGCAAGGCCCGTATTTGAGGGACAGAGGGGCAGAATTCTCTTGGATCACTGGATATGCCGAGGCATTTGTGCTTCAACTGGGAGGCGGCGGAGGAGGGGGAGAACACACCTGGGCTCGTTCACTGAGCCACCGAGATTTGTTTGGGGCTTGCTCCAGGCCTTGGTCCCCCCACACCCACCTGCCTTTTCCCGATACCCCAATCCCTCTATGGTGTCTCTGGAGCCCCAGGCGCTTGGGCCAGGTCCCATTCCCTGCCCCTTAGCGAGGTCCCTCTCCGCCTGCCCGCCGCAGCCCAGCCCTCCAGGCAGAGGGACCGGCGGCGAGTCCCACGCTTACCTTCTTTCCCAGGCACCTCGGGAGGCAGGAGAGCCCAGAAGAGAAGGAGCCCGAGCGAGAGCTCCATCCCGCCGCTCCAGCCGCTCAGCAACACGCCGGCCGGAGAGGGGGCCCGGCTCGCAGCCCCCGGCGGCTCAGGCCTCCGCGCCCGGGCTGCTGCGGGCAGCGCATGGGCCTCTCCCGCAGCCTCCCCAGCGCGGCGCGCACGTTGCACAACCGCCCGCCTGGCCCACGGTGGTGATGAAAGATCAAGGCGAGTGGGTGGAGAAGCCTTACTGCCTTTACCTGTTCTGAAAGGGCTGGTCACAGACTTCCCATCTGGCAGGCAAATAAACCCACCTTAAAGGCAGCCACCTCTTTTCCTGGGAGCCTCCCTCCACCTTTGCTCCACTCCCGTGAGAGGCTCCCGATTGCCACCTCCTGGGCAGCCCTCGCCATCCTTCTCGCTCCCGCCGGGCCGGCAACGGCTTTCAATTGGAATGTTGGGAAGAAATTCTTTACTGGGAGGATGATGAGACGCTGGAACAGGTTGCCGGGAGAGGTTGTGGGTACCCCATCCCTGGAAGTGTTCAAGGACAGATTGGATGGGGCCTTGAGCAACCTGGTTTAGTGGAAGGTCTAGTTCCAACCCTCACTGGAGGAGAGCTGGAATTACGTAGTTGATCTTTAAGGTCCCTTACAGCCCAAACCATTCTGTGATTCTGTGATCTATGACAATGAAGCTAAAACCACTGAGCCATCCTCATTGCATCCATTCCAGAAATCCATCTGTACGCAGGGACAGTGGCCCATTTCATTCCCCAAGCATGTCACAGAGCAGTAGCCATCACCTTGTCTGGCAGAATTACTGTTTCTCTTTCCTAAGCTTCTCAACATTGATGGAAGGTGCCTGCTTTCCAGTAAAAAAAAAAACAAACCAAAAACAGAATATGGGAGAGGAACTGAACTAGAAAGGTTTTCTTTCTGTGTGAGAAGACCTCATGGGACCTGTAGTTTTCTTCCTGAGGAACATAAATATGAAAGAATTTCCCTTTGTTCTACCTCTTCTACCATTCATCAAGGATGTTACTCCTACCCGTACACAGCTATTACACCCCTCCCCGTAAGATACAGATGTTACTGTATTATTACACTTACATTTGCTGTAAGGCTGCATTCCTTCTGCTCTCTTCCTCCTCCTCCCCAAGGAAGGCTAAAGAAAGGACCTTGTCAGGTTGCTTAGAGAAGCTGGGGGATCTCCACCCTTGGAGATGTTCCAGATTCACTGGGGCACAGCCATGAGCAGCATATCCACTTCTAGAGAGAGTCCTGCTATGAGGAGGATTTGGGACTATGGACCTCCTGAGGTCCCTTGCATCTCAGTCTTTCAGTGAGTTCTGTGATTCTATAACCATACCTCTTGGGAAACCAAAATCTATCCAAAGAAATCTGAGCACTTGCAAGAGAAATTTGAGAACAAATGGTTAAAATACTAACCTTTACATTTTACATAGCGCATAAAGTAAAATATCAGTGCAAATAATTCAAATGTTAATGACATTCAGAGTAGTTATAGCTTAAATTTGTTCCACTTTAACCCTGTTTAAAGTGCTCTTTATCAGTCTACAGAGATAAGTCCCAAATTTTTATGCCCACATTTCCCCTGCATTTGAATGACTTCCATTGCAGCACCAATGTAAGGTTTTCTTCTCTGCAACCTATACCTTGAGTTTGCACTTGTGGAATGTATCCATTATAGTCTTCATTTTTACAGTACTGTGCCTTCTTGAGTCTATGATGTATCAGTGGGGCAGATAGACCCACAGCTATCTTTTCTGTGATGAGTCAATGTATACAAGGCCTACACAGACATGAAATGGGAAGGACCATTTGTACCCTGGAGGGTAAGGCTTTAGGGCAGCTCAGGAGCTCATGTCCTTCCACCGGGAAAAAAACCAGTGTTGAGGCCTGATATTTTGTTCCTCAGGGCTACCAGAGTTTGCATCTGTAGATTCTCAGAAGTGCCAAGCTCTGACGTGAAGAATGTGGGGATGTTCTCTGTTTCACTGGTGTGCAGATTCTCAGGACAGTGGATCTAAGGAATAGGTAGGAAGAGATTTACTGGGGATTATTGGAGAAGATGGCCTAAAAAAGAAAGATTTACTGTCTTTTTTTCCCCTCTTGTTAATTTGCGTTGATAAGGGTCAGAAATCAAAATATTTCAGATAACAATGATCAGAAATTGTATGTACCACTTTGTGCTTTTGTAGATTGGAGATCACCTCAGAGTGAGAATGTGTACAAAGATAGTGAAACAATGCAATCTAATATCACAACAGGATTAAGATCTGAAGCAAATCTATTAAAAATTGAGCTATTAAGAATGTAGAAACATGGACTGCCTAGAACTTTGCAGTATCTGTAAAAGCTCAGCTGGATTGCCTTGCCATGTGTCCTCTGCACCAAAATGCAGATCCAAAGAAAAGAAGAGGGAATATACAAAGAGGCTCTATTCAGTGGAGTAAGTACTACGTGTGAATTTGCATACAACTCTGCTGAGTATTTCATAGAGAGTGTTCTGCTTGTGCATCACAAGCTTGGGTTTTGTTTTGGCATACTGTTGGGCAAAACTAATTCACTGAGTGTCTAGTAAAAAAATACAAACAACCAAAACACAAACAACAGAAACAAACAAGAACAAACAAAAGCCAACCTAACAACAAACATACAAACAAAGCTGAAAGAAGTTAATTAAAAAAATCATTTTCTGTTTACAATCATTCTATGATTTACATCTCCACAAACTCTCACTGTCGGCTTCCCAGCGAGTTTCCTACCTCTGGCATGCCTTTTTGTGTTAAGAGAACTGCATCTTTTAAACTTACTTTCAGCATGTCTTTGGGTAGAATCTCATTTTGTGTTTCTTGTCTCTCTGAGAATTTCTGAATTGCAGAGAGTATTTTTTCTTTCCATTTCTCAGTATTCTGTTCCAAGTACCACTGAGATTGGATGTCTTGCTGGAAAATATCCCTCCACAACACACCTGGGCTTTCCTCCTACAGACATGTGGGCTTGTGGTGAGGGAAGTGAGGAGGAAGGCTATACACCAGTTCTTGTTTTGATGTACTGTTGGGAAAGTCAAAGGGCACTCCCAAGGCTGAGTTGGGACGTGCTTCTTTTGAACTGCAGTTCAGACAGAATTCTTCATATGTTTCTTACAGACTGATTACTCAGTTTGCTGCTTCTCTCATTTTAGAAAGAGCTATGAGTTACACCATTGTGCTGCTAAATGTCCTTATAAATGATCATTGAAAATAAACCTAGAAATTTCTGGAGTTCCCCATTTGATATTGCTTCCCAAACTGTCGAACTTTAGTACTGATAACTTGAATCTCTGCATCCTGAACTGGCTTTCAGTAAAGTGTCATAGCAACATAGATGTACAGGTCTTCCAGGCTCCTCAAATACATTTTGCGACAAGTTCCACTTCAGTCTAAAGGAGAAACTTGCTCTTGTTTTGTGGTCTCTGATTCTCTCATTTTATTTATCTCTATAACCCTAAGAAAAATCTATGACAACTCTGTAGAGCATAGGGTATGCTTTGCCTCACTGTTCTGTTTCCCATAAAGAGTTTGTGCTCTCTCTCTCTTATTCACACTTCCATGACCACAGTTTAATATTCTAGTGTTTTCATTTTTATCTTGGAAAGTGTGCTGGCTCTACTCCACCAGCAATTATTTTAGAATATTTCAAACAGCTGACTTCAGACAGGTTTTCTGCTGAAAATAGACTCCTACCATTTAGTGGTTTAAGCTGCTAAATTAGGTTTGTGCATGACTTTTTCATTCAGAAACTCAGATTTTATTTTAAATAGATATTTAAATTATTGTGAAAGAGCACAAGTGACTCCTCTTGATCACAAATCATCCAGCCTTAGTTTAGGGTCCTGAGGACTTGACTGCACAAGTAGCCAAGCCTGTTATCTTTCTCCTGTGAGAAGAAAAACAAGAGCAAGAGAATGAATGAAGCTGACAGAGACGAGGCATAGATCTGGGTTTTCATACCCAGGAGAAGTAGGAGACACTCCCTCATTCTTCCTCACATATGCAGAGATAAACACCCTTGTAGACATACAAGCTTTGCCTGAAAGGCCCTGAGCAACCTGCCATAGTTTTGGTGTTAACACTACTGTGATTAGGTCTTTGGGCTAGAGACCTCTTGGTAGATGAGCAAACACGTCTTCTTCCACCAGGTCTGTAGACAATTCCTTATTTAACTCCCATCAGAAAATGACAGCAGTTTCCCATGTGTATTTTCCACCTAACAGAGCTGTCAAAAGTCGATATCCCTGCATGAGACTCCACTTACTTTTTAATCAGCAACTTACTCATAGCTGTTTCTCTACCGACTGATGCCCTAGCTGGACATCTAATTGGAGAAGTGTATTTCCACTGCTGACTGAACTGCAGGCTTTCTGGCTTTTGGCTCTGGATAAGTTTATTCTGCACATGGTCTGCTATGCTCTTATTTGGCTTGCAAAATAGGAGTAAAATAAATTATTACACCATCCTGCAAATGAAGGGGAGGAACTTTCTTTTCCACAGAAACTGACCTGAGATAATTCTCCTGCCGTCATATCCCAACTCCACTTCCCCTTGTGGTCCAGCGGCCATGGAACCTCAGAGGTCCCAGCTGCCTTCAGGAGAGCACAGCCCATCTCACCCAGCAGGACCGTGCAAAGTTTGTATGATGCAGTCAGTTTCGCCTGGTGATGTCTGGGGCTTTGTTTCTTCTCAGATTAACACTTTTGGTCAACAGTAAAGCCATGAGAGACTAAGGGACTTACTGCACTAAAAAAAAAAAGGCAAAACTGGGCTTCACTGCTTAATTTACACTAAGGTGTAACTTTGGAAAGCAATGCAAACCCAGTCATAATACAATCTGATTCATATTCCAATTCGTAAAACTACTCTAAGTGGTACAAATCTGGGTCACTGGAGTTAGTTACTTTCTATTACGTATATACTCATAAACCCAGAAAGTGCACTTTAAACTCCTCTTCAAGAGCACATTCTTCCTGGATACATTTGAAGATACTAATTTATCTTGGTGGCATGACATTTTCACAAGATGATTCTATTTCTCCTTGAGCATTACTAACACTACATTATATATATGATAACATAAAATTTGACCCAAATAAATTTGATTTCCAGCAGAGGTGCTCATGACTTCTTCAACTAGGTTGTAGAAGAATAGGATTATAATGCTTTTAGTAGTTGAATCATAGCTCAAAATATAGTAATAGCAATCTCTGCATGGCAAATACATACCTCTCCATAATTTGTTATTTGCTCATGTTCTCTAACTATTCTTCCGCACTCTTGGATTAATTATGTTAATGTGAAAATAACTCTATGCTGAATAATAAATAAACTTCTGCTGAAAATAATGTGAAAATACCTCACCAACACTGAAAAAATCATTATCGTTAATAACATACAGCCAGCAGACATACCACTGGTCACTTCAATAGTGTGATTTAAAATTTCTTTTTGCCACATTTACAGCTGTATGTGTGAATTAATCTTTTATTTTCTGGGTATTTATAATAGATATTTTAAAGCTTTTATGTCTGTTTCAAGTCTGCAGTTACTTTTACAGTCCTTTTCTTGACAAATTACAGTTGCCTCCACAATCTAAACACAAGAAGCTTGCCCTTATTTCTTACTATTTCAGCTTAATCTTGGTGTTGTAGCATTGCTCTCCTGTGCAGAAATTACATAGTTATCACTGGTTGCTGTGGTAGCAACCTATGTTCTTCCTGAGAAGTTTCAATACCGACATCAAGAGAAACTATTTGAAACAGATACCTTGCCACATTGCAGGTGGAAAGAAGGCATTGAACATGTTAACATCTTCCCGACTCACTGCCAACTCTACTCCCAGTTCAGCCTCCTACCTGATTTTTTAAACCTGAACTCTTAATTAAATCAAAAGATGAAAACTAAAATGAATGCCGAGAGCAACTGTACACCAAAACCACAATGAAACACGACACAGACTTTGGGAGACCTGATATTCACCAGTGACTAGGCTAGAGGCCATATGCTGCTAAGCCATCTGGTCTTCCTTCAACTTTACATGCCAATTTGTAGAACCAGATGGTCTTTTATCTTTACATATCAATTTGTAAAACCAGACTGTCTCATATCCTTGCATGTAGGTGGGTGAAGCCAAAGGTACACACTGGGTAAGTATCAACCTTGCCATTCTCACTTTTTCCTGGAAGACAACTGAGCACAGCAGGATCTTTAGAGCCAAGAGTTGTAGGTTAGGAATACAATGCTGGAATTATTAATAACACCTTCAGTCAGCTTTTTGATGTGGAGCTGCTTGCAAGGCAAAGTGAAACTGACTCTGAAACCAACCAGCTGGCATGGAGCTTCACCTCATTCTTCAGCTCCACTTTGGTCTCCTGATGATGTATTTCTTGTCCTATGTTTCTAGTTGTTTCCTGAAACAATCTATTAAAGGAAATTTAAGGCCTGCACAACAACCCAGTTGGTAAATAAAAAGCTTGTAAGTTCTAGAGATGTTTGATTCTGTGGAGAAATGGCAGGTTACTTAAGCATGTTTCTCCTCCATTAGCCTGTTTATAGGGGTGTGGGCTGTACTTTCTTAATATCATATGAACCTATCAGATTTAAATGATGAGTATGTAATTTTATATAATAGTACAAAACCGTCTCAGGAAGGACTCATCTCTCTTCTTTTGTAAGTCTTCTATTTATAAATAGCTGCAAAAGAAACTCCTATGGCATTCTAATTTTTATCATAGTAAGGTATGAGAATAGTAAAACAAGTAAATATTGCTATTGTCTTTGGCATGTTTAGTGATAAACATGGAAAACAGGGGCCTTTTCTCAATAAAGCAAATCACCATTTTGACAGCTTTTCACCCTCATGATACTAAAATGCACCTCCTGGGTTTTCTTCTGTCCAGTAACTCCATTGCAACCCCATTGTTGTAAATACCTGTATTAATTTCACCTTGATGCTTTCCTTCTGCTTCAGATCACAGGACAAAAAATGCTATTTGGGAAATACAGGGTTATCTACAGATTTTCTAAGCTTTTAAAAAATCCAGAAGAAGAGAGGCTGGTGAACTCACTTTCCATGTAAGCCCAAAAGATAGATCATGATAACATGACTTTGTCAAGGGCAAGTGAATACATTGAAACTTCTTTCAGGCACTTCAAATTGGACTTTTGGCAGTTTTTCCACTCACATTAACCATAATGGAAACAAATCTCCTTTTTGTATTTAGTTTACAAGGAAAATAGGGAAATATTTTCATGCAGGTACAATTACCTAATTCTTTTAGGAGATTGTTTTTAGGAACAGATTTCAGAAATGTCTTACTCAGATTGTCAGCAAAACAAAACCCACAGTGTGCAAAAAAAACCCAAACAAAAAAGAAGCATTTTTCGCTGGTTTCTCTCTACACTGAAAGGGAGATTTCACTGGTGTTCTACCAATATCACTGGTACTGGTAGTAGCACTCAAGATACCATCTTGAAGTATCTCCTTGTATAAAGGTACCTCTTTGGATGACATGTATGTTTCAAGGCCCTGGACCTGCTGTTCAAAGTCATCATCCTCCAAACTCTTCATTTTTGAAAATATGGACAGCACTGGTGTGATTTGACAGACCTTCCATGTTGAGCTCTTGTGTTCAACCACTGATAAGACCTGTGTTCTCGTACAGTGCTTGTTCAGGGTCACCTTTACAAAATTAATTACAGGTGTGAATACTCTATTTTTATAGCTGTGTAAATGATGAAGTGATTCTTAGAGATGTCTTAGTCAGTTTCACTGGAAAACTTCATGATACCTGTGTTTGCCAGATCTTAAGTCTCTGCAAATTTGGGAATGTAAGCATTCTTCTTCCAAGGAAAGAGAAGACCATTTGTGAAATGCAGGTGCCCAATTGTACTCATTCTGTGGGGAGTCTTGAGACCCTACCCTCCCCAAACAATTACATATAGTATTGCACATGGCAAGATCTTTGCCGTCTCCATCTTCAATTGGAAATGGGAATGCACTTGTTAAACTGCTGCCTGACTGGATCTTGCTTTTCTCCATGAAGTTCTGACAAGAAACTAATTAGATAGAACTAGATAATTAGAAATTATCTTCTTTTTCTTTTTCTTTTTCCTAGTCTGTGCTCATTCCCTACATCAGGGCTTCAGGGATGTTGCTGTCTTACTTCACTGGAGCACTAGCTCTCAGCACACAGGACTGAAATGATTACTTGTTAATGTGAGTGTGGTTAGGTGGAAAAGGGACTTCAGGCAGATCCTGTCAACTGAAACACAAGATTTTAAAAAGAAAGTGGTTCTGATATCTTATACATTGCTGCTGCTCTTACCTTATAACCTACCTCTCTTCCCATGCTTACTACTGAGTCCTCTCTACAGATCTGTACAGAGCTCAACACTGCTGGCCATAGGCATGGGGGTGCACTAAATGGGTGTGGAAACACTGACAAGGATATTTTTGGACTAATGAGTGTGGGAATACTGATCGGGATGGTCTTGGGCTTTGGAGTATATTGTCACTCTATTCATTGCAAGAATATTGGGTGGAGTGTCTTCGCAGAAAGCCTCTGATCCTTGTTGCACTTCCCACATACATCACAGAATAAAAGAGCTGTAAGTCTAGCCTGGTTGCTGTTTTGCTCATGTCATCCCTTCTGAATGCATCATCTATACCCTTATAGGGAGGAGAGACCTGCCAAGGTGCCTCTGGGCAGCAATGGTTCATAAGGAACATTCCTAGTTCAGGACACAGCCTTGCTATCTTCCCACAGCTAGCAGCAGGTGACTGTTATCTCCCTGCTATCCCATGTTCACAGATTTTATCACAGAAACATGTGAGGGCCTCTACCAAGGTTTTGATCATAATATTATGCATAAACCTCAGTGTCTTTCTGTCCCTCAGTTTTACTGCCAGTCATTTGAGCATATCAATACCTCCTAGAAGGCAGGTTAGAAACCTCTGCTGTAAAATCCTACTAATTTTAGGAAGGGACCTCTGGAGGTCTCAAGCTGACTGCTTGCAGTACGACAAACTTCAAAGCTTGTTTTAACTCAACAGGATTTAGAATTGATGCTTCAGAATTGTTCTGTGCTCATTACAGTTATTCAATACATATTTGATTCAAAGTACTTCTCTAATGTACTTCTAAAGTACTTCTCTACTAGTAAGCAATGTGCTTTTATTGAAGCCCTCCCCTTCTCATTCTTGGAAGACCTGGTAGCTGATTAAAATGTTCACTACAACTTTGATAATTTTAAATAATGCAGCCAAACCTTTGTTCACAACAGTAATTAGGTATTCATTGACGTGAGAGCCAATATCCTGTGTTCATGTTTTAGGCAGGCCAGACTGTCAACTTGAAGATAGCTTTTAATGTCAGTTTTAAATTCCACATTTCTCTTTTTTTTCTCCTCACATTTCTTTTGTTAGATGGCTCCAAGATAACTTCTTTAGATACAGTGCCAATTTTTTACATTAGTCAAATCCATTTACAAAAATTGTTAATGACTGTAGCCCAGAGAAGGCAAATACCCCTTTGCTCTCTCAATCAGCCGAGGAACAGAGCTGAGGGCAGCTGGAGTGCTGATATTCCTTTGGATTAGGCAGAGAAACAGAAGCAAGCCTTTTAATTTTTTTCTCAATAATTTGCTATGTAAGAGATGGATTCTGAGTCATAGGGTCTGTTTAGGCTTTAAAGAGCTATGGGGGAGGGAAACGTTAAATAAAATAATGAAGTTGCTTCTTTCTCCTCTGTTCCTGTCCAAAATTGATCTTCCCTAATTTGTTTGAATCATCCTGGTCCTCCTACATGTAGGAAACTCATAAAATAACATCGCTTTGCACCTTTCAGACTCATGCCTGCTGCAGTCTACCATATGCTATAGATCTCACTGGTTTTGCTGAAGAAATTACAATTACTGTATCAGCAGTATTATTACTCTTACGATAATAGATTTCAACACTCCTCAGGCATCCTTATTTACGTGATGGAATCCTTCCTGATAAAAGTCACATGATAAGACCAATGTCTTAGCCTTTATATTGCCATAGGAACAATCCAAACCTAAAACGTCTCCCTATAAAAGAAAAGATTGCTTCCTGAAAGCAGACATAGGGAAGTCGGCTAAATTTGAAGAATACTACAGCTTGTTCCCCTTCTTTCTAGCCACAGACTTTCTTTTTCTAACCTTCCAATAATCCTCTCTAGATTAATTGTTCTACTAAATTTACCAGTCTAAAATTTTTATTAATTTCCCAGTTTCTATTGTCATCTTGATATAAAAATAATGCAACCAATACTTTAATATTGGTTTATTATTTGCTTAAAATATTTTTGTTGATCTCTTGATTGTGCTGCAATGACCATGAATGTTTGGATGAAGATGTGTGCATGGCATCACAGAAGTGAGACCACAAATGGATCAAAGCCTTTCATCATCTCAAGTCATTAAAGCATTTTCCTTTAGATCAAATATTATGTTGAGGTGTTGGAGGTTTTTTTTAACAGAGATTTCTTTTTCTCATAGATGTAGTGATGTATGTTAAATTATGCCTGGATACTTAGTGAAGTCTGTGGTAATCTGGTCCTAACATGGCTACAAAGATATTTTTCAACAGGCGCTAAAATTTTCTACACACACATCACAACTCTTAGAGTATCCCAGTTCAGCTGAGCTATTTTCTTCCTCCTCAACATTTTCCTGAGGATCCCTTTGATTTCCTTGTTCCTCAGGCTATAAATTAAAGGATACAGTAATGGAGTAATGTTGGTGTAGACTAGAGACACCATCTTGTCTTGAGCTGGTGAGTAACTGGATTTAGGACGAATGTAAATGAAAGTGGCACATCCGAAGTGCAGCAAGGTGATGGCCAAGTGTGAAATGCAGGTAGAAAAGGCCTTGCCCCTTCCTGCAGACGAGGTGACATGGAACAAAGCCACAGCAATGTAAATATACGAGGTCAGGATTAGGAGGAAGGGAAGCAGCAGGAGAAGCACACAGGCAGCCAGCAAGGGAAGCTCAGAGGCGTAACTCTCTGTACAGACCAGGTGCAGCACAGCTGGGACATCACAGAAGAAGTGGTTGATACGATGAGAGGGATAGAAAGGTAAGCGGAAAACAGCCACTGTCAACCCCAGGGCAACTGCGAAGGCTCCCAGGCAGCACGCCACAGCCAGCCTGAGGCAGAACCCCTCATTCATCACAGCTACATAGTGAAGTGGCTGGCAGATGGCAACGTAGCGATCGTAGGACATGGCTACCAGGAGGAAGCATTCAGCCCCACCAAGTGCAACAAAAAGATGCATTTGTGCTGCACAGCCTATGAAAGAAATGGTGCTGCCACCCATCACCGTCTGGCTGAGCGCCTTAGGGACAGTGACTAAGGTATAGCAAAACTCGATGACAGAGAGCTGGCAGAGGAAGAAAAGCATGGGAGGCCGTGAGGGCTCTGTAACCACTGCCACAAAGACCATCATATTTCCCACCAATGTGACCAAATGAACAACAAGAAAAATAAGGAAGAGAAGGACTCGCAGACAGAGCAGCTCAGAAAAGCCGAGCAAGAGGAATTCCATGGTTGCACCCGCACTCATATTGTTCCTCTCCATGCAGCCTTCCCATGGCATCTACAGGGAGAGAAGCAAAGGGAGACAGTTGAATTTGACCTGATGCCTGGCAATCAATTCCATATAGGAAATAATGTTGCTTTACTGTAGAATCAGTGTAGTAAAGCTTGTTGGGTAGGGAGGAAGGGGATTTAATTTAAAAAAAAATCCAAACTCCACTTAGTTGCATTCAGCACACTCTCAAGCCCATGCTCTCACAACCACCAAAGTTCTTGTGCCTGAATGATCTCCCTAGGATTCTTTGCCATGACTTTGATGACAAAGAACGTCAACTGGTGTGTCTTCCTCATTTCTTCTGAGTTTTTCCTTAGGTTGGTGACCATGTGCAAGTTTTGAACATGCATTAAGTACCATTTAGGAGTTAACACTGATTATTATCTTTGTCCTGTCCCTCCTGATCTGAGTGTCCTAAGAAGCTGCAGAGAAATGTGTTTAGATCTTGATGTCCATCAACATGTAGGTCTTGGAGACATTCTGTTACTGTTTTTTTCAGATGCTTCTACTCTCAGGCAGACAGACCCTTTTGTTCTCTATTCACACCACTACTGCAGTCCTCTACATCTGTGACAGAGATGTACAAGAACAACCAGACAGTGAGCTGGAGCCTCTGTGCTGCAGCCTACTCCAGTTAATGGGAATTTGAGGTGTTGACTGACTGGCTTTTCACTCTCCCGCAGTGGATCTGCCATAAAGTTCACATAGAAAGAGGGTTTCAGTGATTAGACATGAGGATTGCTAAATAAGAGCTGACATTTTGGCTGTTTGCATCTTTATGCCTGGCTCAGCCCTATGGCATCAGAGGTAAAGTAAATACCCAAAGATTTCCATGACAACATACTGTATAATGTTTTTTTAAAGAAAATGCAAAGCCAGTATCTTAGACTTAGAGAGAATGAGGTCTTGCCTTTCACAGGAAGAACAGAAATTCCTAAGAATATGGAGTAATGCAAAGCTGTTGAAGTTGAAAAATCTAGGAAATATAAGGATGTTAATAATAAATTACACATACTGGTCATAGTTGAACAGTGTTCATTGCTTGTGTGCTCATCATGGAATACAATATTTACTACAAGGGATAATTCCAACTCTTTCTACACTTTGCTGCAAAACTGGAAAAAAAGAAGGTTGAAGACTTCTGCTGGTATCAAAAAACCAGAAATATTTCAGTGTGAAAGAAACAGGAAAATTGCATCAAAAGAAAAATCAAAGGAATGGGAAGTTGATGGAAAAGTTATTAGTGGAGACACGGCTTTTTTCTGGAAAAAGCCATCTCAAAAAAACTCCAGAAAGAAATAATTTTTAAAAAGAGGAGGGAAATCTGCTAAGCCTACAGGCTTTTGCCTTTATTTTTGCCCTGAAATCTCCTTGTGATTCAGTATCTCAGCAGGATTCAAAACATCTGGGGACTCAGGTGAATAATGAAAAGATTCACAATTGTATTACCTCAGGTGCAAAACTAGGAATTAAATCTCTCTGCTTCCTTCAGAGCATAAATCAGCAAAATTCACAAGTTAGAAAGAGGTCACTGTAAGCCCCAAGACAAAAGACCAAAAAAAAAAAAAACAAAAAACCAACAAACCAAGGATGGTCAGTGAAGACCAAAAAGGAGCTCCGCAGAGGGAGCAGCAATCCTGCAAAAGCAGGTAACTTAATGTTATGGTTTAGGGGTTTTTTTCTGCTGCTCTGGTAGCGAGGGGGTTAACAGCTCAGTTCTTGCCTAGGCTCTCTCCGTGCTGCCAGGGCCTTCAAGGTTACAGAGTAGAGATAAAGGCAGGCGTCTCTGCA
>WEKX01018191.1:1557-19926 GCA_013390025.1 Pitta sordida | reverse complement strand
GGAGAAGAGGAGGCTGAGGGGAGACCTTATCGCTCTCTACAACTACCTGAAAGGGAGGTGTAGCCAGCTGGGTGTTGGTCTCTTCTGTCTGGCTACAAGTGATAGAACAAGAGGACACAGTCTTAAACTGCGTCAGGGGAAATTTAGACTGGACATTAGAAGGAACTTTTTCACAGAGAGGGTGATCTCTCAGTGGAATGGGCTGCCCAAGGAGGTGGTGGAGTCACCGTCCCTAGAGGTGTTTAAGAAAAGGTTGGATGATGTACTTGGTGGCATGACCTAGATATTAGGGTAGTGTGTTATAGGTAGGATGGTGTGTTGGTAGCAGGATGGCAACAGGTTAGGTAACAGGTTTGGCTAGGTTAGGTAATAGGTGATAGGTTGGACTCGATGATCTCTAAGGTTTTTCCAACTTTACTGATTCTGTGATTCTGTGATTCTGTAAACATTGACTTTTGTTTTTCAATCTGGACTTTGGGGTCTTTTAGTTTTGGGAATATTGGACCTGTCAGGCCTTTTCTTTTAAGTTAAAGTTCATTTAAGTTCAAAAATCTCTTATGTATGTAGGTTCAAGTACCTAGCTTTTTTCCTTCTTGACCAAAGTAAATTGAACTAAAAGACCTGTTTCTCACATACCCAGTTGGTCTTTTCTGAACCCTTTTCACACTGAAGTATCTTTGACCTTTTGGCTTGCTGATCTCCTTATTGACAACATCATAACAACACAGACAGAAATAACCTACCTTCATATTTCTACTCAATAGCTACCTAATTATAATTAGCTATGCTCCTCCCCTACAATGAAGCATTGCAGTTTTTTATTCACCACTTGAATAAAACCCTATTGCGTTTGAACTACAGTGCATGGATTTCTACTCTTTTCACATAATCTCCATTTTTTTGCTGTATGAACATCTGTCCATTCAAGTACGGTTTTGTTTTGTTTTCTTTTGCTTTATCGGTTGAGCAGATGAAATGCCACAATGAGAATGTCCCATAGAAACAAAATACTCCAGTACCTCCTGGAGCCGAGTGAGCGCAGAGGCTCCTGCTACTTTGCATTCTCTGCCATGTCTCTGCTGGGTTTTATCAGGGTTTCCAGTTGCTGGTGTATGTCTCTTCTATTCAAACAGGGCAGAGGTACCATGCTGCTCCAGAGCAGGACCCTGGGGGAGGCTTGGGGAATGGAGTCAGTGCTGGGCGGGGCGGTGCCGTGGGTACCCTGGCACCCCGCAATGGGAGTAACAGCTGCACAGGCTGGGACAGTCCCTGCTGTTCAAAGGGGCTGCAGTGCACCCAAACAGCACTCAGGAAAGGGCTGAGATTCAAGCAAGGCTGCGACACATGCACTGCTGCTTTGTTTGTGGCAGGTGTTTTGTTTGGATTTTCTTTTTCTGGGACTGCAACAGCCCCCAGAGAAGCTTTCGACTTTCTGGCAGGGGTGACGGTGCAAGCAGGCAGAGCTGAGCTGGGATGCAGAGCCAGGGCAGCTGCAGAGGTTCACTCCCAGTTCTCCACTTAGCAATGGGACACTCAGCCGTGTTCGCAGATGCGAGGGCTACAGCCACCTTCACAACAGTTACGTCCCTGGCAGTGCTGGTGGCTCTGACCTACCCTTTAACCCATAAAAGCAGAAGGGAGGACAGAAGGTGAAATGGCTTGGCACTGGAGGGTTTTCCCCTGTGGAGTAACTCACTGCAATGGGAGCATACCAACAGTATGGCAGTATCCAGGCTTTCAGGATGGAAACTGCATGTCTGACCATCGTGTTGTAGGCTTTGTTAGCCACCCAGTCAATCCAAGTGGATAAACAGGCAGCGGGGATGCCACAGCTGTGGCAGAGATGGAGCGGGCAGCCCGTGCCAGGGACTGTGCCCAAGGTTGGTCAAGCCAATATCATAACTGGGACCTATCTGGGTGCCCACGCCTCCCCACCCATCCTTCCCCACAGTGGACAGCCTGTCCCGGGCACAGTAATCATTGGAACCCCTCGCTGCCCAGCTCACGCTTAATTTACATATCCATTAGCACCACCACTGGGGATCATGAAGCCACAAAGGGTTTTTGACTCTGAAAAGCATGGTGCTAAGCTGCTTTTCAGACCAGGCAAGATGGTTTCATGGGGTTTTTTGCTTGATTTCATTCTGCCCCGTTGCCCCTCATCATGGTTGGTCTTGTGGCAGTGGGCCCTCCATAAGCCAATAGTTGCATGCCTGCCCCGTCCCTGGTGGGGAGCAGCTGGGGTCTGCCTCCTGCCAGGGCTGTCCACAGGAGGAAAGGCTGGTTGCAGCTGCACAGGGCAAAAGAGCTGGTGCGTCTCTGTGATCTGCTCCTGCTGCCACTCTTCAGAGATGCGCGGAGAGGGGGTGGGTGGGTGGAAGAAGCCATCGCAGCACCAGAGGATGCTGCGTTAGCTTCTCCAGATGTGTCCCACACCCAGAATGCCCGCAATCCACTCCTTCCTGTGCCTGATGCCTTGGCCTTCATCTTTCTTGCCTTCCCTCTCCTACTCTCCGTCTGCCCCTCCTCCACGCCACACATCTGAGAAAGGACCCCCCAGACCTATCCGGTATCAACTGTTTCTGTGTTTCTGACACGGCAATAAACATCTGCATACAAAAAAGCCACAGTACACATAAATACTCTCCTGCTGCCTGGAAGAAACTTTATTTTGGGCAGCAAGGGGGGGTTCCGGTGTCAGCACTAGGGGTCACACTCTGACATCAGGAGCCCGTGTCACTGGCATTGGGACACACAGGGCTATGTCACCCATGTCATGACCATGCGGACAGAGCTGAGGCAGGGTGCCAAGTGAGTGAGTCTGCTCCCACCTTCCTGGGGATTAAACCTCCCATCCACCTCCACTCCGGGGTCATCATTAGTGGTGGCAACCATCCCCTGCCATCCCCCGGTTCCCATCAGTGTCATGCCTCCATGACCAGAAGTGCTGGCACTGCCCCAGTGCCTTTGTGCCAGCCACACAGCAGTGCTCCTGGCATCACAGAGTTGGTAGCAGTTCCCCTTCCTCCTAAACTGTGAGAATGAAGCATGTATGGCAAGTCTGGTTGGCGGTGATTGTGGGCAGGACCAATTACTATTCATAAGCTCACTATATATTCAAAAGCTGACGGGTTCACAGTACATTCTGGGCATGCGCTGAGGTCACACAGCTCATGGGAAAATCATCTGCAATTATTTGGATTCCACAGAATATGGGTCGTAAATAAGTGGAGGATCACTGTACATATATATCCATGGATACAACTTATTGGCAAGAACTTACTGAAAGTAAAATGTGATAACATACATCTGCATAAAAGTTTCTTCTATTTATCTGGCATAGATAATGAACTGTAAATCTATTTAACATGTTCTGAATCAACTGACTATAGTGCTATTTCAGTATCATACGATGTGATACTAAGGGCTGAGGAGAGGAAATTGATTTCTATATCTATCTCAAAACACAACAAAATCATGTTTTTTTGGCAAGGCATATTTTCATTGAGTATTTAAAGCTTATACTGTTATCCCACAAGAATGTGTTGATTAAGTCTTATACTGGCATTTGCAGAATTTTGGCCATTAATAGTAGTAATAATGTGTTAAACCTTTCTTCAAATTTGTTATTATTCTAAGTTCACAAGGTTTAACAACTGAGAAGTAGTTAATATCTGTAAAACATCAAATCCAAGTTATGGGCTAAATTTTGACTTTGGGAGGAAATACAGTTTGCCCTCTTGCACTTTGCACCCCCCATATTGTGGTTTCAGATCTTAGTGGCATGATTTTTTAGCAATGAAGGAGGCCCATTTCTGCAACTGCACATGCGCGACCTGGTGCCACGGTGGCAGTGGTGGCCATGACTGTGGTGGCTGCAGATGTGGCCGCAGCAGGGCCACTGTCCCAGAGCCACCGCCATGCAGTTATGAAACTTCATCCCTGGCTGAGCCATAAAGGGGGTTTTCTCAGCATGGGGTGGGTGTGGGCACCGGGAAGGGCTGACACAAACACTGATACACAGCAACACAATGCCGAAACAGCACCGGGGGACTGTGTGAGGGTGCAGGGCAAATTTGCTTATTAACGAGCCTGCCCTTCAATGCAGAAGTAAGGCTTCACAGAACCCAGATAAGACCATGGGTCTGCGATATAGGAGACCCGACTGTATAACCCATTTTCTCATTATAGTTACAAACCTTTTAAACATTACCAACAATCTGAACGAAAACTGCTCAGTAGCATCAAGTTCATTTACTATTTCCAGTGATAACACAGTTTTTCTGTTCATATTGGTAGTTCAGGGATTTTTATTGGATGGACCTTGTGGATAGAATCACTGTGAATAACACAGAAGGTCCATTATATCCTTATCTGAGTTTGTGTTAAAGCACCTTTGAATTTGAAACAAGGCGTCATGATGCTGTAATTCTCCCACCATGTTACAACTACAGCTGGCCTTTTTCCACTTCGCGCCCCCCATATTGTGGCTTCACATCTTAGCAGCATGATTTTTAGCTGCAATTAAGGAGGCCCCTTTTAGCAACTGTGCATGCACAACCTGGCATGCATAAATATTCAATTAGGCAGTCATGAATATGCAAATCCCACCCCCCACCCCCCAAGCAACTTCATGGACCGCTGGTCTGCCTACCTGTGCTGGCCCAGACTTGATGCTCAGAGTTCCAAGGGCTGGCTCAGCCTTGCTGATCAGAGCTCCTGCCTCTGCCAGCAGCGCCATAGAAGAGACAGTCAGCTTGGCCTCTGTGCCAGTGCTGTTCCCACCGTGATGGGCTGGCCAGGTACAGCCAGCTGCTCACTCTCCTCTGCCAGAGCAGGGGGGGGGTCCTGGCCAGTGGGGGGGCTGAGCGCAGCACAAGCTGTGTTTAAACATGAGCTCATGAGGTCCCAGAAGCACGCAGTCCTGAGGCTCTACACCTTACTCCCGTGTGTCTCCCAGCAGTCAGGCACTGAGGTAAAAAAAACAACTTCAAATTCCTGCTTGCTAAAAAATCTAGTAAACAAACTTCCTGCTAGAAGTAACAACGCTTTGTGGAAAAGCCGAGGTGACAAAATAGGTGATTGAGCTGGAATGTGCCTGTCTTTTACAGATGCAAATTGGCCAGGGAATGTGGAAAACTTGTACATAATAGACGGAGGAGCACGATCTCTTGGCCCTCCCCATACTCAGATGCAGTAGCCGAGACTGACTGTAAAAAAATGCTTCTAAAAAGCAAATCCCTGCTGTGTTCTCTCCCGCTCTTTTGCCACCGCCGTCCCCTCACCCCCCCCACCACTGTAAGGAGCAGAGAGGCGCTGGCACACACCCACCCTGCTGTCCCTGGTTTGCATCCCGTGTTACCACAGGGACTAGCTGCGACAGACACCGGCGCCCACCCAGTGCCTCTTTCCATGGAAACACTGCAATGCCCCCCGGACACACACATACAAAACATTCCCTGCTCTCACCCCCTGGTGACAGAGGCAAGCACATCTGTTTGATCCAGTGTCCCAGATAGCACTAAAGAACCCCGCACCCCATGTTTAAGTGCCAGTAGAGCTGTACAGGGCCAGACCCAGCCCTGGCTTTTCCATGCCAAGTGTGTCTGCCAGGAGGGAACATGGCAGGGAGAGCTCAGAAGTCCATACAGCCCTGCGGTGCCCCTCCACCTGCTGCAGCTGCTGCACAGGGCAGAGGAGACCGGCTATGGTCTCCCAATCACGCAAGGAGCTTCCGGGAGCAGCTGGTCCAGAGCTGGGGGAACAGGATGACTGGGGGCAAATTTGCATATTAATGAGCTGCCAGTCTATGCTAATGGGTGGCTTCGTGGAGGGGGGTCCAGACCTGCAGTCCCATGGTATAGGAGACCCGACTGTATTTGTCTGAGAGAGTCTTTCTTATTTTTTTACTTTCCTAACAACACATCTCATTTGAAGGGTATTTTGCTCACAGAAGTCTTCCTACTTCGCAACAATCCCAGGCAGTGCACTTTTATATGCACTCAGAGTGAGGACCTTAACAGAACTCTGCTTCAAGCAGTGCTTAAGTGCTACTTGAGAAATATCATCTAAGCAATACAACTCACATATTTTTTCCTCATACAAACAATACAGTCAGTGTTGACGTAATACAAGATGTCAAGAACACAAAAAACATACATACATACATNCGGTGCTTGGGGTTGTTATGGCCGAAGTGAAGAACCCGGCACTTAGTTTTGTTAAATCTCATACTGTTGGAACCTGCCCATCTCTCCAGTCTGTCAAGGTCCCTCTGGAGGGCCTTCCTACCCTCCGGCAGTTCAACATTTGCAATGTCCTGTGTGGAAACACAGATTTTTGGAAACTCTCATTGTGGCCTTCCATTTTAAAGGTCTGCACTGCGTCAAGGCTGTCAAAACCCAACTTTTCTTATTAAATACTTGAGGTGCTAACCACAACGTACATGGTGTTTGAAAAAAAGTCTTCTACAAACAGTGTTCAATGTGCATATAAACACACACATTCTTTAAGGCACAGCCGATAGATCTCCACAAACACCAGATGCAACAATATCTTCTAAGATTGAGACCAGTTCTGTAGCAGAGTTTATAGCAACAACTCAAAAAGAAAGAGAAAGTGTGTGTATTTTAGTTCTTCTGCTATTGAGCATTTGAAAATGGTGTTTAAACACAAAAGAAAAAAATATTACTATCATGAAAAATTATGCAAATGAAACCCTGAGGCTTAGAGTAGAATCTTGTCTTTTTAAAATCCTATGATTAAATTAATTTGATATTATAAAGAAAATTAATAAACATAAGAAATTTAAGTCTAAGATATGAACATATGAAAAATAGGCCGTTCTTCGTGCTCTATACTCTATCCTGCTTGTAGCAGGATATGCACTCTGAGGTGCATTGAGGAGGCATGATGCAATTAGAAGGAAGCAATTTAATTGTAGAAGAGCTTTTCCTGCAATTTCAATTAAAAAAATTATATTTCTGTCATGTTTTTAGGAGGAAAAAAGACTGAACACAAACGTTATGCCCCCTCAAAATCTCATTTTTGTAAAATTCAAAATAACAAACTGAACTCTCAATTGGAGAAGTCCCATACAATAAACAAATTAAGAGTCTAACACTAAACATGAAAAAACTAGTGGAAGACGCCTGCAGTTTTCTTTGAATCAAACTCTTGATTTCACGGCTAAAAAATAAATTAGTTTGAAAACTAGATAATTGCTCAATACACACTGCAGAGGTGGTTGCAACTGCAACTTAGAAACTTTGTGTCCAGCAATTTTTCATAAATTCAGAAACCCCTTCCAGCTCTGGAGCTATACATCATATGCACCCTTGATAGACTGCAGACATGTGTGCCTGTTCCATGTTCAGTCTGAATCATCAAACAGAGCAATATAAACAGAGTTCAAAGGCCAGAACCTGTGCAGTTTCAGCATGAGTCTCAATTAACTATTGAGCTTTGTGACCTAACTTCAGTTTATGTAGCCAGCCCCTCATGAGTGGAACCACTCATTAAGGATTGATACAGAATACACAGGACATAAAAATGTCTATTTTTATTTTTAAAAAATGTCTATTTATGCAGGACACAAAAATGTCTATTTGGAGATTTTAAAGATGACTAATTCACCAATCTCTTTTCACAGAATCACAGAATTAACAAGGTTGGAAAAGACCTTTGAGACCATCAAGTCCAACCTATTACCTATCACCATTCCATCATCTAAACCATGTCACTCAGTGCCTTTTGTATCATCCTTTACTAAGACAGAGGTTAGAAAATAAATTTGCATTACGAAAAAAAATGAAAGGAAAAAAATTGACAGACTAGGATTTTTGGAAGAGGAAGATATTAAACGTACATAACATCACTAACATATCAATATGGCAAACATCAATCTATGAAATCAATTTCTGGGAACCAAAACTACCAAATTTAGATTTTATGGAGATAATAGCATTTCCTGGCAACTACACATTTCAAGGCATCCTACTTTTTTAGATTCTGATTTTTAGGCTGGGCGTTAACAGAATAAATTATACAAAAGTGGATCGTAAGAACACTTTTTCTGTTAAAAAATCACCTGATCAGGGAGGATGTTAGAAGCAGATGTTTTCCACAGGACATCCTATCTATTGTTTAAAACAGGTGCTTCTAGAGGTCTTTGTTCAGAATATAAACAAAACTGAATCTTCTAAAGTTCATGGAAAACAATAATGAAAAGCTGAACAAAACACAGAATGATAAATGTTTACTGTAATGACTCCGAGTGCATACTTATTAACAGTCAAGATCCATTTTATGACATCATCTTATGCTGGGTTTTTTATTAATAGCACACTGAGGTTTTGATACTTTTAGTTGTGCTAGAGCCTAAAACCAAAACTGTTTACAGTAATAATTCACCCTTTGCGAGGAATGGGTCTCCTGGGTGTATCACAAGCTGTCTAATTCGCAAACATGCATGGGTCACTAACATGTATGCAGGCCACTCCCATCGCTTCACCCCCAGCCAATTAGGAGTGCTGGGGACCATTTCCCATTCCTCCTCATGGGCTCTCACAGCACAGGGGAGAAAAGGGAAGCATTTCTGAGCCCTCTCTGCCTGGGAAGACCCCCTGAAGAACCCCTGGGTTTCTCTTCAGCCAAGACGCTGCTTCCACAGCTGCTGCCAGGCCGTTGCCACTGCACATGCTTGCACTGCCACTGTGGGGAAGCTCCAGGGCCACGGCAGGGAAGGGGTGTCCCCAGGCTTTGGTTGGTGCTCATGGTGCCTTGGAAACCTTAACTTTGCAACACTGCAACAACCGGTGGGGGGGGTAGCATCGGTGTCAGAGTTTCTTTCCCTTTAACATCCACCAGGCCCAGGAGAGGCAGTGTTGGCCATATGGATACACCAGAACAGCGCTTCCCCCTGCTGCAGTGGGGGGAGGGCATGGGGGAACAGAAGGCTGCTTCTGGTGCAGCAGCCGTGACTGTGGCGTGGCCACATCCCATCACTGCCCTGTCCCCACCACTGCCACAACCAGCCAAACCCCACTTTCGTGGGGCATTTTCCCTGGGGCTACATCATCACCAGGTGCACCATATACAGACGGCATCGCCTTCCCCACCTCTGGCCATGGAAACAGTAATGCGCTCAGCAGGGGTCAGTCCCTGGCTGGGCTTAGAGTAACAGGGGACAGCATGGCTTGTAGTGGTGCTGCCCAGAGCATAGCACGGCGTGAGCCTTCCACTCTAGGGACCATGCATGGAGACACACAGGAGTGGGGCAAGGACCGGGGCATGGCGCTGTGGGACCATCAACGAGACAGGAGCAAGAAGCACTCTGTGCCCTCCCCATGGGGCTGGGCTAGTCCCACCCCACAGGGTGCGACAGCATCACCCCTCGGCGAAGCTGAGGTACTGCATGTGTGTCAGCCAGGAAGATTCGTGAATCGCTGAGGCAGGTCTGTGAGAAAAATTTCTCATAAACCAACGAGGTTGCAATGGAGAAGATGCAATTTAGCAGAAGTATTACTGTATTACGTATTTTAAGTAAAGATGAATGCAAACACCCAGAAACTTAAAAGTTTCAAATACATGGCGGTAATTTCATGTCAAAATCTTAGTCACAATATTGTAACATACTGGAATGAGACCAACCTGAAGAGAAAGACTTATGGCTCCTGGTGGACAAGAAGTTCAAGACGATCTGGCAACTGAACTCACACCCCAGAAAGTCAACTATATCCTGGACTGCACAAAAGGAAGTATGGTTAGCAAATCAAGGGAGGTAATTCTTCCTCTCTAGTCCGCTCTTGTGAGACCCTATCTGAAATACATCATCCAGACCTGGGATGTCCTGGACAGGAAAACCATGGACCTGTTGTAGCAAGTCCAGAGAAGGACGACAAAGATGATCAGACGGCTTGTGCACCTGATAAGAGTTGGATTTGTTCAGCCTGAAGAAGAGAAGGCTGTGGGGGCACCTTGTGGGAGCCTTCCAGTACCTAAAGGGGCCTACAAGAGAGCTGGGGAGGGATTTTTTACAAGTGCATGCAGTGATGGGACAAGAGGGAATGGCTTCAAACTGAAAGAGAGTAGGTTTAGACTGGCTATTAGGAAGAAATTATTTCCTGTGAGGGTGGTAAGGCACTGGAATAGGTTGCTCAGTGGTGGATGCCCCATTTTTGAAACTGTTTCAGGCTAGATGGGACTTTGAGCAATCTGGTCTAATGGAAGGTATTTCTGGCCATGGCAGGGGTGTTGGGACTAGGTGATCTTTCATGTCCCTTCTAACCCAAACCATTCTTTTTCTATGATGCTTCTTTAAATCTGACAACCACAGTTGATGGCATCTCCTATCATTCTAATTCCCAAGTAATGGAAAGCAGCTAAGTCCAAACTCAGATTTTTTTCCACAGATAATTAGCAAGTTTGATATTTGCCTAGTCTCAAACTGCTAGACTAGGAAAAAACTCCTCACAGGCGTATATATACAAATATGGATGTCCCCTTTCAACCAAATAAACTTTCCCATCTTACCCTTAAGTTGAAAATTACATCTGTGGTGAACAATGATGGACAGAGTGTGGTTTATCAATATTATATTAGTTTTCCTAATTTAGTTTTCAGTTACCAGCTTAGGAAGTAGAAGAGCAATACAAAAGAAAGGGTGGTATAAAAATCCCATGGAACATCCTGTAACATCACACTACAATTTAGGGTGACCTCACTCAGAGCAAGGTCAATTTAGATCTGTTATGAAGGACCTTGTCCAAGTCAGTTGGAATATTCCCAAGGCAGGAAATCTTCCAATCAGACTGGGAAATCTCCTCAAGGGACTGACCACTCTCATGGTGGAAAAGCACTTTCTTAATGTCCAAATATGCTTTCTGATGTTCCATCTTTCCTCTGTTGCCTGTCCCCTATCATTGTGTACCTTCAATAAGAGAATCTCTCCTTCTACTTTATGAATCCTATGAATGTAAGAGCTGAAGTCAGAAATTAGATCTCACTTCAAAACTGAGCTATTCCAGTTCTCTCTGTTGCTCCTGTGTCCTCCTGTCCCCATTTGTACTGGACTTTCTCCAGTATGTCACTGCCTGTCTAGTAAGGGGGAGACACAGTGCTCCAGATGTGGTCTCACCAGTGCCAAACAGATGGGAAGAATCACTTTGCTGGGCCTGCTGGATAGTAACACATCCACTTTTAGCTGTCCTTTTTAGCTGTTAGGCAACACTACTAGCTTACGGTCGACTTGTCCACCACAGCCCTCTGTCTTTTTCCCCAGAGAGTTGCACTCCATCCAGCTGGTCCCCAGCTTATCCTACAGCACAGGGTTTTTCCATGATGGGTTTGGAAATTTATTTGTGCCTTTTTTTGTCTTGGTGAAGTTTCCGACAGGCCAGTCTTCAGCCATGTTGAGGTGCCTTTTCATAGCAGCCATACCCCACACCACAGTGACTGTATAATACTATACAGTATGGCTATTAGAATCCTAAAATATTGCAGAATTACTACTCCCAGAAGCTGGTGTACTTTACACACTCTTGTATAAGTAAAGTAAGGAAGGAGGAAAATCCCACTGAAATAATTTGGTTTAGGTATTGATGTCCATGAGATGAGTATTTGTCAAGAATCTTGAGTTCCTTGCCCACATTTCATAACAAAAGAGAAATTTTAGACTTTAACATGAGGTTCTTTAAGATTTATTTTTTAAAAAGTAAGGCATATAATGCTTGAAGAGCTGTAGAATTGATGACAAAATTGATTAAACAAGATAGTAGGAACTGCCCTTGTCTGAAAAAATTGGCTGCAGTTTACTCATATTTGTGTTTAGACAAAAAGGGGGTTTTGTTGATGAAAAAGAGGCAACTTTAGATTAAATTAGTGCCAAAATTAATGTCATGATCAGCAAATGAATATCAATTATCCTTAAACATTATGCATGTCTCAAATAATAAGTCTGAATGAGAAAGAGCATGCTAAATTCCCTGTTACTCATTAATTGTGAATCAAAATGTAGATAAATTTACATTACCCCAGGCTGTAAAGGGTTTTACACTGACTGGATATCAGGGGCCTAAAGGGTCATTCAATCCTGAATAATAAGATGATATACAAAGCGTGGGTTGGAATTAGGCAGTTTAATACAGTCACAACTCCAAATTTGTGAGGAACATGCCTCTCAGGGGTCTCATGAACTAATTCGCAAACAGTCATGGGTCATTAATATGCATACAGGCCACACCCATCGTTCCATCCCCATCCAGTCCAGAGTGCTGGAGAGCATTTTCCGCTCCTGCTCACGGACTCTCACAGCACAGGGGAGCAATCACAAGCATTTCTTAGCCCTCTCTGCCTGGGGAGACCCCCAGAGAATCCCTGGCCTTCTCTTCGGGCACACTGTCTCCACCACCAGGCTGATGTCACTGCATATGCTTGCACTGCCTCCATGGTGCACAAGTTCTGGGGCTGTGGCTGGGAAGGGGTGTCCTGAGGCTCTGGTCAGTGTTCTTGGAGCCCGGGAAACCTTAACTTTGTAACACTGTGACACCTGGAGCCCCTTATGGCAGGGGGTAGCATCGGTGTCAGAGTTTCTTTCCCTTTAACTGCGGTGGCTACAATATGTACATTCACCAGACTCTAGTGCGGGAGTGACAGCGCTAGCCATATGGACCCAGCAGAACACCGCTTCCCCCTACTGCAGCCGGGGGAGGGCATGGGGGAACAGACACCTCCTCCTGGCACAGCAGCTGTGGCTGCAACGTGGACATGTGCTGTCACTGCTCCATCCCAGCACACAGTGCTAGCCTCACCACCGCCATGGCCAGCCCAGCCCCACTTTCGTGGGGCACTTTCCCTGGGGCTACATCATCACCAGGTGCACTGGGCGCACATTCCCCGGGCACAGACCGCATCGCCTTCCCTGCTTATAGCCATGGAAACAGTAACACATAGATGCACCGTTTAATGTTACATATCAAACCGCTGTTAGTTCCTCTGGAGTGCTCACAGTGGCCGTGCACCTGGCCTGGCTGGGCTTAGAGTAACAGGGGATGGGTTGACTTGTGGCGGTGCTGCACTGGGTCTCAGCGGCTGCCCAGGGCATACTGCAGCATAAGCCTTCCGTGGAAGGGACTGGACATGGAGACACACAGGAGCAGGACAGGGTCTGCAGCATGGTACTATAAACGTCACAGTGAGTGGGAGGCACCCTGCCAATCACTGAGGCAGATTCAAGGGAAAAATTTGTCATGATCCAGTGAGGTCGCAATGGAGAAGTCGCAATGCACCGAGGCATGACTGTATAAATGAAAATAAAGAAAAGCAAAGCGCACACAGAAGTAAAGCGAAAGAACTAATCTATACTTCCTATCAGCAGATGTGTCCATCCTCATCAAGGGACGCGGGGCTCCTAAATGTGTTTAGAAGGCAGTCATGGTGAACAATGAATTCCTCCCCCCTCCATGCTCCCTTCCTCAGCTTTTATATGTCATCATATGGTATGAAACATCCCTTTGGTCAGTCTGGGTCAGCTGGCCTGCTTGTGCCCCCTCCTAGAATCTCGTCCTCAGTTGGTGGGAAGGGACATTAGTGGGATGTGTGCCCGGCTGTAGTTAAAACATTGTTGTGTTATAAACATTCTTTCAAAGCACAGCATTGAAAGGGCTGCTATGGGCTCAGACAGACCCAATACACAGGTTCATATCTGAAGAGTTCATCTTGGGGGCAGAAAAATAAAAAGAAACCACTGAATGTTTATTCAAGCCTTTCTATCTTGCTCAAAACCTAAAATCCTAATTTTTTTTCTTAAATGCTTTACTTTTTAAAATCCTTTTGCTTCTTTTATAAGAGTTCAGTAACTGTTGGGACAATAAAAAATATTCAATTTTAAAATACAGGGAAGCCCTAAAGTTGACTACAGTGCAACTGTAGAAAATTCATTGCAATAGTCATCATTCCAGAGAAGCCCTCTTAGAGGAAGACTGATAGAAAACAAATATTGAAAAATATATGCCTTCAAAAATTCAAAATCTTAGTATCAACAATGACAATAACTTTACAACACCCCCCCAAAAAAAAGCCAAAACAAACAAAGAAAATATTTTCCACTATATGTTTTCTTGCCTCCGTATTTTATAAGTTTAATAATTTTTTCTCTCTCATACAGAAAATATTATTAACACCGCTATTTTAATTTTGTACATGCAGTAATCACAGAATCACAGAATCACAGAATACTATGAGTTGGAAGGAACCCACGTCCTAGTTTTGAGTTTACCCAGCTGTCTAGAACATGCTGTGTAGCTGGGAACTTGCCCCTATCTCTTGTCTCAAATATTATTCAAAATAATCACAAAAATTCTGCCAAGAGAACTATGTATATTTACAAGAGAACAGCAAAATGAGAGTGATACTAATACTTTGATCTTTAAATAAAGGCTCAATAAGTCTGTATCTTCAAGATCTTATCTTGTCTTATGGAATGAAAATGTCCTCCTACTGGCTTGATACATATTTTGAAGATTTGTCTAAGAGAATTTACAAGAGAGAAAAAATATTCAATGAAAGATAATAAAACTCTAATTAAACAGTAATTAGACACAAACAAATCTTTAGAATCTTAATAGCAAATTTATTTCTAAAAATATGGTCTTCATTTATAGAAGACACAGTTTATCGTAAAATTATATAAAATAAGATGCTAGGCAGGATGGATTGGGGAGAAAAGGGGAAAAAACTCCTTTATTTATCTACCTATATATATATATATATTTATATATATATATATAAATGTATAGATGTGAATGTTTCCCTTTCCCACTCCCCCATAACCAAGAGAATAGGGAGGGAGAGGAGAGGGGAAGGGACAAAAAAAGGAAAGAAATAATAATAAAAAAACAGAGGGAATAAACAAACTGATGAGGAAGGAAGAAAAGGATAAAAACAAAGAATTGTTTCAAAACTGTCCTTTTTTCAACTGGGTGTGTGGAAGAGGTGGATTGGGTGCTGATGGTGCTGCTGGAAAAGCTGCTGCGTGGCTGCTTTGTCCTCTGTCAGGGAGTGGCCACAGGAAAGTCTGCATCTCTGTTTCTCTGTCAGGAAGGGAGGAAAGGAGAGTGAGCCTGCCATGTGTTCAGTTTAAAAACCTTTCCCCCCCTGCCACCGCTTCTGCTCTCCCTCTTCCACCAATCAGCAGCTGAGTGGAGTTGTTGCAGTCGGAAACACAAAAAGGTTTTGCGGAGGCTTCCGGCGGGAGATGGAAGAGGCTGTCAGCAACATGACGGCTCCCAGGGACAGCCATATGGCCTGGCTACAGCTGTGCCACCAGTGTGTGTGCAGAGCCAACTGCCGTGCACACCCAAAACAGCCACCATGCCACTTCCAGCTCATGGGATCCCCAGATACCAGGCCGCTGCCATCACCCCTCGTCCACAACTGTCGGCGCAGTGGCCCACCCTGCTGGCCCGGGGAACGGCGCAGGGAGCCTGGGTGACACTCACTACTCAAGGCTCCCTGCCATGGCTGTCTCCACCCTACCGGGACCCCACAGCTGGCCAGTACCCAGCAGCCCCGGCTCACTGCCGCAGTCCAGGCAGGCATGGACAGACACCACGTGTGCCTCTGACGAAAAAAAAACAAGAAAAANTGTGTGGAAGAGGTGGATTGGGTGCTGATGGTGCTGCTGGAAAAGCTGCTGCGTGGCTGCTTTGTCCTCTGTCAGGGAGTGGCCACAGGAAAGTCTGCATCTCTGTTTCTCTGTCAGGAAGGGAGGAAAGGAGAGTGAGCCTGCCATGTGTTCAGTTTAAAAACCTTTCCCCCCCTGCCACCNCAATTTCAGGACTGTGCATGTGTGACCTGACATGCATGAATATTCCAAGTAGGCAGTCATGAATATGCAAATTTCTCCCCTCCGCCCGGGGTGGGCGTACAAGCAGTGGTGGTGCAGCAGCGAGTCTAGCCGGGTGCCCACCTCAGGCCAGTTGCGATGGAGTTGAGCCAGGCACGTGCCACTCCTGCAGTNGAGCCAACTGCCGTGCACACCCAAAACAACCACCATGCCGCTCCCAGATCACGGGATCCCCAGGCCGCTGCCATCATCCCTCGTCCACAACTGTCANCAGCTTGAGAGCCACCCACCCTTCTCCCCTCAGTTTGGCTCCCCTTGGCTCGGCTCTGAGTGAGGAGGCTTCATGCAGTTACAAAAGATTTACACACTATCAGGTTAGACGTGGTGTCCGAGATTTTCTCAGGGTAGACATCTACGCCAAGTATGGAGAGACCAGGTCTACCTACCGGGAGAGACACCAGGACAGCGGCGTGGGCACCTCCCTCACACCCGTGTCCACAGCTGAGTGGAAAAGAGGCTTTTCCTGGCATGGGTGGCCATGGGCACTGGGAAGCACGAACACCAACACACAGCAGGGCAATGTAGATACAGCGCTGGAGCGCCGGGGTGTTGTGTGAGCGTGCAGGTCAAATTTGCATATTAATGAGCTGTCATTCTATGCAGATGGAGGGCTGTGCGGATAGGGGGCAAGATCCGCATTTGCATGGTATATGAGACCTGACTGCATTTCAAAACACTAACTCATGACAAACATAAATTTTGCTGACATTAATAGTATAATCAAGAATGAAGATGCCAAAACACCACTACAGATTAAAAACTATTTAAACTATACATTGTTCTGATTTTCTTTTTTATCAAATAGAAATTCTTGAATCCCAGTCTCAGTAAAGACTGTTTCATGTTTCAATGATCACAAATAAAATATGCTGAACGCAGTGTACTGAGACTTGAGTACATGTTCATTGGCAGCTTGGTCCTCCTAGGTGCAGGATCACCTTGGAAGCCTCTATCATCTCTGTGATAGATAAGCAACATTTCACTAAGTCAGGGTTGAGGTTTTGGGGGAGGCTGGTGAGAAAAAAGTATTTCCTACATGTAGATCACTGAAGGAAATCTTGCAGTGTATTTATAGAAGGTAGTTAAGAAAGTGATCTTATGTTTTACAAATTGTTGCTGAATAGGACTTTTTATTTATTTTTTATTTATTTACTTTATTGTTATTATTTTAATTATTTGTTTGTTATTTTATACTTTTTTTTTTCATTTGGTACACAGGGATTTGCAGGGTCTTCTAAGTCAGCATATCAAAATGTTACACTACCCCTATACAATTTTTTTTTTTAAATTAACAATAATAACAGCGCTAACTTTTCCACTGTGGTATTGTGAAAATTGAAAATTATTTTTCTTTCAATAAGAAAGTTTAGAAATCAGTTGTTTGATAAATCACATAGTTGGGCGAAAATAGTCTTTTAAATTGAGGAAGCACAATCTTTTCAAGAGAAATAAATCACTCAAGCACTGAGCAGATGCATGTGCTCTTATCGAATTAGGAACCAACAGGAAAAGTTTGACACAAGGGTTGTAGACCTCTTGAGCAGAGGGTAACAAGCTGGGTTTTTGTACAAAGAAACTTCAGTCACTAAAATTGTGGGAATGGATTAGTCTGCTTCAATTAATACGTGTTTACTTAAACCTCAGAATTATTCTGTTGCAGATGCTGAAGAAGAAGGCCATGGCATTAAACTATGTAGCCTGATACACTAAGGTGTCTCAGGTATTAGCTGAGACCAGCTGAACTAGGAGCTTCACTAATCTGAGGGGAGTTTAACTTTTACCCTCACTATATAGGCATCTAATTTTGGTCAGCTTTTAGTATAATACCACACTTCCCTAAACAACAAAGATTAGGAGGACAGAAACTTAACAAAACACGCATTCCCAGTTGAAATTCTGGCTGGTGAATAAAAGGATTGCTAGAATGTGAGGTAATGGCTACTGTTAGTGGCCTTATTAGACTAAAAAATCACAGAATCACAGAATAATATGAGTTGGAAGGGACCCATAAGGATCATCTAGTCCAACTCACCATCTAACACCCGTACAGAGACTGAAAGCACATCCTAGAGAGGTAATACAAACCTAGTTTCCTCACAGCCTGGCAGGCTGCTCCGAGCTGGAAGGGACCCAGGATCATCCAGCCTTACACCCCCTAGCTAGACCATGTCACTAAGCTCCACATCCAGTCTTCTCTTAAACACCTCCAGGGACAGCGACTCCACCACCTCTCTGGGCAGTCCATTCCAATGTACAATCATTCTCTCCGTGAAAAACCGCTTCCTAACATTAAGATTAAACCTCCCCTGGCGTAGCTTGAGGCCGTGCCCTCTCGTTCTGGTGTCATCAGCCTGGAAGAAGAGGTCTACACCCATCTGGCTGCAACCTCCCCGCAGGTAGTTGTAAACAGCAATGAGGTCACCTCTGAGCCTCCTCTCCTCCAGGCTGAACAACCCCAGTTCCTG
>WEKX01018188.1:190217-207698 GCA_013390025.1 Pitta sordida | reverse complement strand
TGTTGCTCACATTTTTAGATCTTTTCACAGGCATTGTTGGCAGGGGCAGGCAGAGGGAAAAACAGAATTCCAGAGATACTGGATACCAAGACAGCTTCCACAGCCCTGCGCAAACTGCCGTGCTAACTGCCTTGTTATCGCTCAATGACCCAGTTCGCTGCGCTCCCAGGAGTGTAATAGTTTTAAATAGCGGCAACCAGGAAGTGTCTAGGTGGCTGGAGCCCACCCCACGTGCTCGCTCTTGGCCAACCCAGAAGCCAGAAGGCTGAGAAGTTTCCTGGAGGGAGGCGTGTCCCTGCTAATTAGTCAACGACCTGAAGGATGCTGCCCATCCCCCCTGGCACCTCAAAAGTTTCCCAGAGAGGAGGCAGCCTCTTCTGATGCCCAGCATCTCAAAAAAAGCCACCAAAAGCCCTTCCTGGGGAGTTTAAAAGCTTCCCAGAGAGGAGGCAGCCTCTTCTGATGCCCAGCACCTCAAAAAAAGCCAGCCCTGCAAATCCACACATTTACACTAAAAGCATCCCAGCCACACCGCGGTGGCTCCCGGCTGGGACCAATTTATATATTCATGACCAGACTGGGTTCGCAGTAGGTTCTGCATGCGTTTTGCACATGCGCTAGGTCCCACAGCTCGCTGGAAAATCAACAGCGAGTTTGCAGATCCCGCAAATTATGTACCTGTGGGTACTTCCATAAGGAGTGAAGATGATTTTTTCCCCAGTAATTATCCAGTAATTATTCTGAAATTATGTGTGTGTGTGTATATATACATATATATCAAGTTTATTGTACATACTTCATATTTATTAGACTTACAAATTCAAGAACTACAACATAGAGCTATGTCTGGATCTCTTATTTGACTACTAAATTGAACCACTGTAAATGCACTTAAATTCTCCAAGAATCTTTAGTTACTCAGTTTTGTTGAATTTTGGATTCATCTGGAATACTCTGAAGAATTTATATGTTCCTATTATAAGCGCCTCAAATGGAATTTTCACAAAATACTCTTTATCAACAATACCAAATTAATCAAGGCAAAATACTTTTGTTAATGAGCATATGACTACAACTAAATCAAAGGTAAGAAAACCCCATCCCTTTGGTTTTCTGTAGGGTCATTTTTTTTTGCACAAGAATATGCAATGATGCAAAGGCACTTGAAAAGTTTTCCATTCCTCTTCCTCCCCTCACAGAACACCCCAATTAGTTGACCCTGACCCTACAGCTCTGCTGGTCAAGCTGTTTCTGTGGCTACATTCTACAGCAAATCAGTGAAATTAGATATGTACTTTTCAACTCCCTAAGACCCGGGCAAAGTCATGGAACAGATAGTCCTGTGTGCTATTACGCAGCAACTGCGAAATGACTATGACATTAGAAATAGTCAGCATGGATTTCGGAGAGGTAGGTCTTGCCTGACCTACCTGATCTCATTTTATGATCTGGTGACTTGCCTGGCTGACAAAAAAAAGGCCGTGGATGTCGTGTACTTGGACTTTAGCAAAGCCTTTGACACGGATTCCCATGGTAAGCTTCAGGAGAAACCCCTAGAGCATGGACTGGATAGAAGCATTTTATGTTGGGTTAGGAATTGGTAGGATGGACGAGGTCAGAGAGTGTTGGTGAATAGTGCCACATCCAGCTGGCAGCCAGTCACTACTGCAGTCCCACAGGNGGGAGGTTGCAGTCAGGGGGGTGTGAATCTCTTCTCTCAGGCCGACGACACCAGAACAAGAGGAGATGGCCTTAAACTATGCCACGGGAGGTGTAGACTGGATGTTTGGAAGAGCTTTTTTACAGAGAGAATGATCTCTCAGTGGAATGGTCTGCCCAGGGAGGTGGTGGAGTCGCCATCCCTGGAGGTGTTTAAGAGAAGACCTGATGAGGAACTCAGCGACATGGTCTAGATGATGAGAAGCTTGGATGGCTGGAGCGCGCTGCCCGTGGTTCCACGCTTGTGGGCCTGATCCCTGGGTGGGTGTTCACTTGGGAGTTGGACTAGATGATCCTGTGGGTCCCTTCCAACTCAGAATAACCTGTGAACCTGTGAACTAGAAATGTGCTTCTCCTTAGACAAACAGCTGAGTCAGCACAGCTGAAAGATGGAGCCTAGAGCAGGAGCCTAGAGCCTGACAACTGACTCAAAGTGAAGGAAGACCAATATGAACATCTAAACCAGTCTTTTTCAGAGGGACTTTTAATATGAAAGCACATTTTTTCTGAGTTTCCTATTCTAACTCTAATCTTCTAGAAAAATTTGAGCACTATCTTCTTCCAATTCTGTGAATTCAGAAATTTAACTAGCATAGACAAGCTGCTCCTACACAGGGCATTCTGCTGCAGAAAGTTCTTTTCCCAGTGCCCTGTCCTGCTAAACTAAGTCACCAGTTGTGCTTGAGTCAGGACTGTCAGAAGTCAGCACACATGCTGGCCCCTTGGAAGTTCACTTCTGGTGGCATACTTTTCCTAAATTATTTTTCCTCATAGAAATAGCAAGTCCTAAATCTGTTTCCTTTCACAACGTGGAGAAAAAGCCCATTTTGGTTTCTTACGCTTTTGTGAAAGATTATGAAATTCTGTGCTTACAGAACTCGAAGTGAAAGTATATAGATAAAACAAAAAAGAAAATAAAGTGTATAAATTAAGCTTTTCCTGCCCTCTTTCTTAAAATTTTCACTAAATTTCATTTATATTTTTCACTAAACCACTAATGTTATAAGATTTGATTACATATTCTCAAGTCCAGTCTCTAGACTGAACACTACATGTCCACTACATCTTCATTTTGTTGTCCTTTCAGACACAGCAATTATAACAAAGAACAAATTGGCTCTCAAATGTGGTTTCTGCAGTGGTTGGCATTGATTTTTGATTATTCTGTTATTTCTTCATTTTGGTAAGTAAATAATTAAGAAAAAAGAAAGAATCTGTATTCACTGAGCATTCACTATTTATTTTGAGAACTCTAATTTAAAGGAATTTAAAAAAAAAAAACCTACCATAAGAGCATTTAACAACAATTAATCTAAAAATGTTCAAATATTTGCCAGAACCATTTTTCCAGCCTGTATACAGGCATACATAATATTTGCATACATTGTACCAACTGCAACTTAGAAAGAAAGTAGTCTTCTTCATCCTATGAGTTAATGTCTTAAAAAATGAGGGGTGTAATTCAGATTGGATAGATAGAAAAATCTTACAAAAACTCTCTTCCTAGATCTGGACTAGTAAGCCAAGAAGCTTGAAAAAACTTTGTTTTCCGGTGTAAGATATTAAAGATGGTAAGGATAGATGTATAGGCACATAGAGTTGTAGATGGCAAACCCAGACATACTAGGAAGGACCAGGCACTGAGTGGATGATATGGAGGTAAGTCTCCACAGATGGTTGCATGATGTCACCTCAATCACAGCACAGTCTGTCTTTCCTTCCAAACACAAAATTGCTAGATCTGCAGATACTGAGAAAAAATACACTAATTTGTAGTTCTCAACATATTTTACACTTAAAAGGTAGGACTTAATGTGTATATGAGGTACTGCATTACACAGAATCAATACAGCTGAAATTATTAGCCTGAGATGCACACATTTGCAAAAGGCTGCGTTTGTTTATATCTCCAGAAAGCATAATATGTATAATAAGTCCAATCATTTTACCAGAGAACTTTATTTAGAACTAGCAAGGCTAGTTATATTGTCATGTCTTTGGCATGTGAAAATTTAAGAAAATAGATAGGTATTTTTTTAAGATCCAAGAAAAGCAAATGATTTGAACTACTAATTAAATTGATAGGTCTGACAAATCTTCATCATTTTAGCAGAACTGAGAAACAATGGATCAGTCTGAATGGTGCTCATTCACCTCTAAGCACCTCTCTTGGGATGAGGCAGTGGAATATGGCAAATCTCCTCAGAAGCCAAATTCAGTTATAGCCCCTCATTTGCGAGAAACTGGTCACGTCAAAGGTTTGGCAAAATGTCAAACTTGCAAATACATGCAGGTCATTAATATGCACACAGGCCATGCCCATCGCTCCACCCCCAGTCAATCAGGAGCACTGGGGAGCCTCTTCGACTCCTCCCCTCGGGCTCTTGCAGCACAGGGGAGGAAAAGGAATTATTTCTGCACCCTGTCTGCCTCAGGAGACCCCCCCGAGAATCCCTAGACTTCTCTTTGGCCATGTTGCCGCGTCCACAGCTGCCGTCGGGGCTGGGCTGCTGCGATCATGCATGCTTGGACGGCTCCATTGGCAGCGCAAACCCCGCACCACTGCTTCCTCCCACCCTTTTCCCCCAGCCCCTGTGCTTGTGTCTGCTGCATCCTGGCCCTGCCACGTCCCGACTCCGTGGGCGGGCTGCGGCAGCAGAGTGAGCATGTCCTGCTGATACACTGTGGCCAGCCCCACTTTCCTGGGGCACTTCCCTTCCCTCCCTGTAGCCAGGGAAACAGTAACACAGACGCACGCACACAAGCACCGCCTGCTCGCAGCTTGCAGGGGCTCCGCACACACGGGCGGGCGAGCAACACCCAGGGACCTGCATTAATTAAGCATAGGCAGGTGGAGGACTCATCCCCACCTGGTGCCTCACGCCACACAGGGCCCTGCTCTGTCTTCTACAGTGGCTGTCCCTGTCCCACAGCCCCCAGCGAGCCACAGAAACCACGCGCCCTCCCTGCGGGATGGGCCCAGTCCCGCCCCCAAGGGACCGCCAGCACTGCCCCTCGGCAAAGCAGAGGCACTGCGCATGCGTCAGCTGGGGAACCTCGCAAATGTCTGAAACTGAACTGCGAGAAATTTTCCTCGTAAATCTGTGGGGTGCCAATGGCGAGGTTGCAATGCAGCGGGGATGTACTGTACAAAGACATTTTACATTCTCTGCTTGACCATTCTGACTAGCTGAACAGTATCTAAGATATACGTGAGCCAGTTGCTTTTCTAGGAAGCAGCCTTAGGCCTTTTCTGCTTTCTTTGTGTGCTGTGCTGCTGTCTTAAGTAACATATAAATGAAAATATTTTAAAATAGCAAAAGATACCTCTGGCTACCCCTGCCTCTGAATTTTAGGGGCAACATAAATTCTACTCCAATATCCTTTACTGAATTCTCCTTAGTTAGTAAGTAGTGCAGTCAATTGCATCACATGATTCATGAATTACTGAAAGAGTAGTGTGAGAGACATGATATTCAAACTGGTAACCAACATGTTCAAACTGGTAACCAACATAGAAAACTGCAGGTCTATTTCATGTCATGTCTGCAGATATTATTCTATAGTCTAATGTGCACTACGAAAATGCAATCTGTTCTTCAAGGGCTTGACAATATTTTTAAAGGTAGCTTATGATCTCCTACCATCAGTAAAATCTAACTACTATCTTGCCTATCAAAACACTTATTTACATACTTCTACTAAATCATGACAACCCATGAACAAGAAATAAATAAACCCAATATTCATAGGAAATAAAACTCTTGGTTTTACATGAGCTGCATTATCTATTCAGGTGGATGATGACATCAAAGGGAAGATAAATATCTGAATGTTGTTTTGTTTCTTTCTCTAGATTTAAAACCCTGTGCACCAAAATCAGTCTCTATGCACAGTTCTTTCTTTCAAAATCTCTTTTTTTAACTAGAAGTGAAAACAAACATATATTACATTATTAAAATACTTACTCAAGAATTTTATGTTCTGAAGCAGAACAGTAGAATCATCTTACAATACAACTTCAAAGCCTCTATCATATTGCAGCTACTGAGAAATTTCTGGTCATATTTCACCTTCATCAATAATTGTGCCATAGAGTAAAAAGAAAAATTTCAAGCTCCCTTTTTCTTGTGTCATTCTTCCCACTTGGTGCAACCGTGCACTGGGCAGTTTCTTTTAGGTCAGCTTACAGTCGAACCAAGCATTCCCAAAGTGCACCCAAGGTTACTGCAGTAGCAACAGGCCTCCTCTAATTGCACCCAAGTGGACTAACTTGGGTGTTTGCTTGTTGAATACCTCAGTTTGCCCAATAAGCCAGTACCTGCTCTATGAATTAAACAGTATACAAATATATAGTACTAGGTGTTTTGTCAGCTCTACAGTCCCATCTTCTCAAGTGTCCCGTTGGTTATTACTGGTCCAAGGAATTTCGTTGTAAATGGACTTAACAGCATAGAGGAATACTCAGGTTAATGTTTAAACCTACTAACAAATAGTAAATTACTAAATCTTTCAATTGCTGGAATTACCATTTTAGAGATAGAGAACAAACAGGAGGTTTATTTCATGTCTAATTTTGTTTCACTGTTATAGCAAGATATGCACTTCATTTATCTTTAATGCTAATAGTGTTATTACTGACTGAAAGAATATAGCCAGTGCTTTGCTGCTAAGGTGTATTTTTTTCCTCTGTATGTCCTTCTACTGTAATTCCTCTGTGGCTGGGATATCCATCCATTTATCAAAATCATATTATTAAATGATGATACACAGATTTCTTATTTTCATTTCATCACTGAACAACCACTTCAATATTGCTTTATAAAAGCTGTGGACACAACTTAATGGAAGCCCTCCAAGGTAAGATAATCACAATCACTTACTAATGAATATAATTAATAATTAGTTACTATAATTGTTACTTAATTATTTATTCATAACCTACAAAAAAGAAATCTGCTTGTGTACTAAACATATGGAGATATTTGGAAAAAGGGGGAAAAATTTCCCTTAGATCAGACTCATGACTCCACAGAACCTTCTACAATTAAACTAACTGTGACATACCAGTAGCTCAATCTACATCATTAAAAGGAGTTGTAGTTCTAACTTCATTGGGAACCAAACTGGCTCATAATTAGCTTTTACAAACCCTTATCAGAAGAGATTAAACCAGCAGCACGCTGAGAGCATGCAGCATTTCCTTAATATACTTCCTACACAGAGATATGACACTGCAAATAATAACATCCAGTGAATGTGGATATTAGAAATTCCTTGTGAAATCTGATTCTCTTACAGCACCGCTCTACGGTCAGACAGGCAGGAACCCAGAGCTGCATGACTACAAGATGCTACATCCACGATTGACAACAAATGCAGAAAGCAGACCACATCTGGCTTCAGGTTTATGAGATTCTTTACAGGCTGATCAGAGACAGGCACTGAAGGCAGAACAGCTGAGGCTCCAATATGTACAGAAATGTGATTCTGATAACTCTATTTCGTAGGACAGTTCTTTCTGTCTATGATAAATGGAATTAATGTAGCAAAACACTGTGTAAGCACTGCCAAAAAAAAAGTGCACTCTTTTCACTGAATGCTATCAACAACCACAAACAGACTGAAAACCAGAAGAAAATCCCTCCTTCCTCAACTACTAGAAAATCTGTACACTTGACCACAACTCCCTGACACACACAACACAACTCACCTGCCAGGTCTACATAATAATGCAATGAAGGCTGTAAAACATTTTTTTTTAAAAAAATCACTTTTATTTATTTCAGAAAGACACTCACCATGCATGATAATGACATGATAGAAACTTTTCTGTCAAGAGTTGGCACATTAAAACTGAAGCAAATGCTTCATTCTAATTATATTAATTAATGATTTTCCAAAATATTCACATTTTTAAAATTCAGTTTATTTTAGCAGTATCAATTTCACACAATTAAGTCAGTTCCATTAGTATAAAGAGAGCAAAAATGACACAAAGTGTTCCTTGGCATACAATCTGTTGGAATGACATGTGGAGATGAATCTGTGTCAAGAACGGGTGTCAGGTTGCTTAAAAAATCACTTGCAAAAGCACAAACAAAAGCAGATTTAATATTAAAGTGAAACTGCAATAAAGCTCATCGGCAATGTTCACTCTACTACTTACTAGATGGTTAGAAAATCATAAACATCAGACTAAAATCTAAAATTAACAAAAAGTTTTTTCTGTGGAAGCTGCGATGAAAAAAGGACATTGATAAAAAGAAATAAGAGAGAACCTTCTGCTTAGCCACAAGGTTTAGCGTGGACTCACTTGGCAAACTTAGTCCTAGATCTGACCAACTGTATAGGCCTAAAGATTTTAATCACAGAAACTTATCAGCACTTAGTCAATAGCCTAATTTAAACAATTTAACAAAAGATGACATAGAGTTTACTATGAGGACAATAGTAACTCATTTATAGAACTACCTCATGAATCTGACTTAAGAATCTTAGCGATAAACATTCACAGTATATTTGCTATAGCATATTCATACTTGCACACACAAAGACCTAAAGGGGTGTGCACAAGTTATGTATCTGTGAAAATTTCCCCTTTAATTCAGCAAGTACTCACATCAGATGCCTTTTCATCAGTTCTATGGGCAAAGGGTTGAGCCTCCCGGAGCATAGGTATTGACCCAGGCTCTGTCAGTAGTGTTTGGCAGCAGACCTTCAAGTACAGAAAACCTAAGAGTTCTCTGGCTCTGAAACGTGTCCCACTCACAGGGACGTTGCCAGTCCAGGAGAGCTCAAAGGGTCTTACTTAGGACTGTTTATAGGATCGTAAGAGAGTTGGCTTCAGTCATAGTAATTTTCCACCCTGACCACAATTCGTGCTGGTAACTTTCTTTGAAAGTTTGATAACAAAAATGTTGTTCCACTTTGACTGTTAGTCAGGCAAGAAAAATAAGTTTCCAAGGCTGTTCATCAAAAAACTGGAACTTGTTAGGCAGAACTAATTCCTGGGAGCAGAGCTTTTGGTAAGCTTAAAAGGAGCTTAGCCCAGACACTGTTCATCAAGACTGAGAACTAACAAGCATTTCTGAGATGATAGTATAGCCAGAGGAATGGGAGATGCACCACTACAATCTGGCACTGGGTCTTTTTCCACCGTTCCCTGTAATGCTTTGTCTTTTATATTCCATACAAATAACCTATGAAAGATTTCTGCTACCATATTCTTTCATATCTTTCTGTTTCTACAAATGTTTTTTTTCTATTCTAGATGAAAGGTTTTCCCCTTATAAATATTTAGTAAGCACTTGTTTTATTCTAAAAACATGTACTTCAAGCTTTCAAGAATGTGTTCAGTTATGTTCTGTATTTCTCTGGCCTTCAGGCAGCTAGGATGTTCCAAGGTGCTTTGTCCTGATCTTTCTTTTCACATCTTCTGTCTCGGCCAGAAGGAAGTACAGTTCTGGTACTTGGCAGTTCACTCTGCTCTACATATGCATAGGCAAGAGGTAAGAGGACATGTGAAGCCTCCTTATGCTGAGCAATTTACAGCCTTCCCAGCTCTTGATCAGTGATGCACTGATCAAGAGCTTCCACATTGCCCCTTTTCAGTGCTACGTCTAAATAACACCATGTGAATCCTTTTTCCTGCTACCATTACTCCTCCACAGTGCCTCACACTCAAGTTTTAAAAACACTTTGCAGTTGTACTGCACACCGTTACTCTTCACCCCACCACAACTACATACTTAGGTGTTATCTCCACTAGAGCCAGTTACTCACAAACACCTCTCATAATAACTCTGCCACAGTAACTGCACCCTACAAAGTCTTATTGCAGAAACATGGCACAAATGTGAACTGTAATTTGCAATACTGCCGCTTCTCCTGAGATTTTGAAATCTTCAAAATAGGTTAAGCTGCCTGATGAGAGCCACATTTCACTACTCTGTGGCACTGAGACAGGCGGATTCCCATGTGACCTGCCCTCTCTTTCTTCTCAATGGGCTTTTTGCTTCTCTGTTATTTTCCTGTCTGTAGTGTGTGCCTGTTGCAGGTTACAGTCAATACAGTGAGGTTTTATGCAGGGACACTGTAGGACTGGAATGTACTCCCTGAGCCCCTTATCAGGTCACAAGGTTGAACCTGCACCTCTTTTGGTCTGGCTCCAAATCCTTGTCTTTGTACAGCTGTAGCACAAGTGCAGACAATACCTCCATACTGCACCAAGCATATGGATCCTTTATTTTCTTGTCAGCAGGACAGATATCGCTCTCAGATGCCTCCACTGACTTCACTTTTTCCAGTTAGAATCTTCTGTATGACAGAGCTCAGCTCAAATGGACAGCTATGAGCAAAATGGAAAGGCAAGACATACATCCTTATTCAGAGAAGCAAATTCATTGGGATCCCTCTATTTAACCATGTCATACTCACAATTACCATCTCATTAAATGTTTTTAATGTACAGATCTCCAGCTTTTTTCAGCCACTACCAAATCAGGAAAATTCAGATGTAGGTAGTTATTCCAGCCATCACATATATAGAGTAAAACTAGAGAAAAGTTGCACGATTTACTGGATTTGTAAAATACTTCTTTTCCTAAGAGCAGAACTGAAAGGTCTCTCTACCTGAATCCCAGCTATGGCTAAGTAATCATAGTTCCTGTTCCAGAAGCAGTTTCTGCCCTTTTCTCATGCTTCCACAATGGTAATGTCTGTGGATCAGGGTGTTAAAGAAACTTTGATTTCTATGCCTTCAGAAGGATGAATCCTGTTTCTGGACACTGCACAACTTGGTTGGTCCCCCACCACAAACATAAATGCAACCTCATCATATGCAAGATCAACAAGAGAAAGACTTCATTTCTGAGGCAGCCTTCACACCAACAGGATTAAGGATCAAGATGTAAGGCAATTACTCATCAAGGTGGTTCAGAAGAGGTAATTTTCAGTGATGGGTGAGAGAGCGCTTTTTCTTACCTTACTTGCTTCCTTTGCCAGCTATGACCTACTTCTCCCCTCAGGGTACACAGAGACTCATTTACAAATTCAATGAATGCCAAATCAGTGCAATTCCACTTCCCTTAATGCTGACATCATCGCACATCTGTTCTTTCATTCACTTACACTAGCATTTTTATGATCACAGAAGACATGGCATAAGATGCCTACTGCTGCAGAAAGGAATGCTAGGAAACTTCTATTTCTGTGCAACGTAAGTGCTTTAACTGTTCAATCCTAAAACAAAGCAGGCTGAATTGTTAGGTAAGGGAATTAACAGGAAAAAAAAAAGAAAATGGAGAAGTAGTAGTACTAAACACCAGCTTTACTTTTCTACATACCTCCCCTTCATAAATATCAGCATCACATTATTGTACAATTTTCATATGAAAATCTGTATGCACAAAAAAAAAATTGCAGGATTTAAAAGCCTAAGTTTATTCACAATCATTATATAGATTAAGCCCTGACCCAGAAAATATTTCTACATTACTTAAGTAATTAATGCTAAAGTTAAGTAATATCACTAAATGTAGTTACTCTCAATAAGAAGGAAAGTATTTAATCAAATGTCATCAAAAGAGGAGAGGTTTTGTGTAGAGGGAGTTACTGCTCTTTTTACTACTTCAGATTGATAGATAATTTCTTCAATTTGCCCAGACCTTGTCTATACACATACATCTCCATGCATACAATATTGTATCATCTGTACTTTTATACTATATTCTAAAAACATTTGAGCAATTTTAAATAAAAAAAATCCTTAGAATTATTTCATTGCAACTACATAACTTAATCCTGTTGAAAAACAGTGCATTCCAGATTAAGCTAAATATTCAAATCAATGTAAGATTTTGCAAATTTTTGAAAGAAATAGTATTAAAAGATTTTTGATACAGATAATTCTTTAGGCTGTGTAATGGGACAGTGGAGTAGAACAGCTTAATGAATTGATGATCAACAAATGAGTTGATATTTGGGGAAGACATAATTGTTTTAGAATTACTAAAGGCCTTGATCTCACAAACATTTGCACATGTGATGTCAGTGGAACCATTCCTGACACTGAAGTTAAGTATTTGGGTAAGTATTTGCAGGACTGGAGCCAAATCATACAATTGGACTCAACTAAGAGACCATTTGTTACCAATAAAATCCTAGTTTGGGAGTGGCTGATTGTTGTAATTATCATTGTTGGACACTTCAGATTAGTTATCTTTTGTAGCAATGTCTAGTCATGAAAATATAACTTGTCCTTTTAGGGACTGACTTCAGTGCTGTGGAGACAGTCCCCAAACCCCAAAGCTCATAGCTAAAAATCACTTAAACATTGCGGTTTTATTATTTTGTTATGTGACACAGAAAGTGCTGTCTGAACAAAGGTCTTATAAAACTGTGCCAGTTCCTGGGGACCTGCACTGCAATCCCATTTCACTCCTGCTTAGAGTTCCAGGTATTACTGGTGTCTAGTATAATTATAAGCTAGCTCAGGGTCTTTTCATCAAAACGGCAAAGACATTGTGGGATGATATTTCTATTTGGGTGCTGCTGCCTTAATACTCATTCCAAGGTCTCTAATTCAAAAACTACAAGCCGTTGTCCATAGACTTAAAAAAAAAAAAAAAAAGCATTAGGACTAAATCAGGGGTATCATGAATTGCTGCCATACCCAGCTGAAGCTGATCACTGCCTTAGTTTTGTACATTTTGCATTTAAATCTTGATTTCAAGAGATAGAGAGTAACACTCCTTTAACAAGTGACAGCAACATCAATTCAGGCCCTACTCTTTCCAAAGGACATTTCTTTCATTTTGTTATTTCTCTGGCCATTCAATTTCTCATACATGATCAGTAAAATTGCATAGAAGTTTCTCAGGTCTTCTCAGAAAACAGTAGAGAACATGTAGTATAAGGATTTGCTACATGAATTGCAAAATCTCCAAGGAATAAGCACACTTTGATCACATCTTATTATTTTAAAAGATGTTAGGGTATTTTCTTCTAACTGAAGTCTAAGGCTGTTTTGGTATGTCAAAAACATCACATCATATTCTGCCCTCAATCAGTTTTGGAGCCAAAGTAGCTACACCTTATTTACTATGATTTTTACTGGGAAAAGAATCAGATCTGCTGGACAGTTCAGGTAAGGAAGTCAGGGAAAATACCATAAATTGTATTAATCACGACCCTTTAAACAGCCAAGAGAGAATTAAGAAAGCAATGTATCTAGATGAAATATTATCTTGGCAAAAAAAAAACAATAAAAGAAAGTGATCTGGACTACTGCAAAATTGGTAGCAATTTTAAGCATTTGAAAGACAAATGACATCAGAGAAAAGACTGGGTTAACAAGGGAGCAGTTGAGGAAAGTCTAATCTCCGCTGGCATGCTGACTAGGAAGGTCAGCCCAGTGCACGCGTTCTCAGCTGGAGTCAGGCTCCCTCTGCCCGGCCAATTGTCCTATGCACTCCAGATACCAACCAAATTGAAGGTGCCTTCACTCTGCCAGCACCTTATATTCTACCAGTTTAAAGACAGCTTCCTTTGCCTTGTCAATTCATGCAGTGTTTCCACAGAGTAAATGCTACAAAGGAGAAAGTTAATGTGTCAAACTCCCCTATTTTCCTTTCTGAGAAAAAAAAAGCTCTTTAGGAAGCAGTGTAAAGAGTTATTTTTAGCCCTGTATTCTCAAAAGGGGAAACTGACATTCCTAAATACATTTTTAATCCAAATTTTTTCTCAAAGAAGCTATCTTTGACTCAACACACTGTGTTTTGAAATTTAAAGCAAATCCCTTGAAAACTGCTGAACACAAACTTTATATTGTTTGTTACTGCTTCAGGTTTTGTTTCCCTCTAATTGATCTATGTGTACATTTCACCTTTGCATACTGTACTATAGCCAAAAGTAGAGAAGAAATACTGTTTCCTTTTCAAAAGGGAGATTTAGCACTAAATTCTAATCCAGAACCTGGATTCACTTTCATCCTCCACCAGGACAAGATTCAGATTATTAACTCAAACCACATGAAAGTCATTTAATTTAAGGCACAAAAATGGTTTCTAAAGTATGTAGCTATATAAGGAAATACCTTCTATGAAAAGACAGACATTTTATTAAATGCCTAACTTCCAAATCTTGTCAAGGGATCTGGAAGGTGTAAGAAACCTTATAAATCTCAATTCTTCATAAGAAGACACCTTGCTGTTCGATCTCTTTGAAAAACCATGGTCATTCCGAAGATACCTTAGATGAAGACACAGACTTCACTTGAGTTTGCACTATGAGATCAGAATGACTAAAATGCTGCAAATTTACCTCAAAAGGTTGGTCTGAATTTTGACACAGAAATTATTATCTTTCTTATTTCAGAAGTATTTTCAATTTATGGGAATATACTCTTTAACCTTCAAAAAATAATATGTTCATCCAAGTTCTTTGGTTTTTATGTTTAGTAGTCTTAAACACTTCCAGATATGGTACAGAGTTTTGACTGTGATCTACAGGAATATTTATCCCCAAATACAGTGTTATAGCCATGAATGAAGCAGAAGGCCAAAATTTACTTGAAGACTAGTATGTTAGAAACCTTATAATATGGACCGATTTCTTCTTCATAGGTTCTACTGTAATAATGTTATCAAACTTTAGAAAAATATTTTTCTTTTCTATGAAAAATTACAAATTATATGAACCATATTTCCCCAAGTGTATTACATATACATATTTATTACATATACATATTTACTATTCTAATTAAAAATTTTTAAGTAAACTACATATAATGTAAAATGCAACATGCTGCACTACTTATACATGTATGCACGCATGTCAATCTCAATCTAAGATCATAACATTATGCAAGTCTTTTGCTCATCACTGACACATTTAGATCACAAACACAGCATCTGAATTGCTAGACAGCCACTTATAATAAATTTATTTTTCTGTGCTACATAGGCCCATAGAAGAGAACCTCAAAATCTTTAAGAGATGTCTTCTACACGGTCATCAAATAAGATATAAAGCCAGATTTTCTTTTCATACCTCTCATACTAAATATTCTTGGACAAGAATTGCCAGATTTCAGAAAATTTTAATGAGTAATTATTTAGGTGAAGCAGAATAAGCCTGTGGTTACAAAAAATTGGAGTTTCTAGTATATAGCATTTTATCTTTAACTACTGGCTTTGTCATAAACTTTACCTCTACCTTTGAGCAAGCCCTACTGTGCCTCAGTTTTCCACATCACAGCAAATGGTAACAAGGTTTCACTAATGCACAAGTTTGGTCTGAGAATTAAGGAGGGTCCCATGTGCAAAAGACCTGTAGATTCTGACTTCTTTTCACCATGTACTGATAAGAGAGTGACCTGTTCTTAATCTGAAACAGAGACCCAGTGCTGCCCTTCATCAGCACGTGGAAATCTCATTCGTGTCAACAGGAGTTGCATTAAATACACTGAGCACATTACTCAGTCTAAAAGTAAATGAAGAAAAAGGAATGGAAAGAAACTCATGGATTCTCCTTGCCTGCTCTTAAAAAAGTCTAACAGTTCGTGGCAGCAGACACATAACCATAAATTAAAATATTTTTGACAGAAGGCAAGTATTGCTGCCTGGGATAATAAATGGGAATGGAGAAAAGTGTAGCAGGTCCATCTGTAGAGTACATTTAGCTCTGCTACAAGAGCACCATCACAGAAAAATGATTATGCGTACATGCAAAATTCAGTTACCATAATATATCACGCTCTGTACACATTTGTCTCAACTTAAAACAAGTCTTAATGGCTTCAGCATTTCAACTATTCACATGGATTCCTGGTGCACACCAAGAAAACATCTACCTTTTTCTCCTATGTGAGTGTTCAGCTAAAATAAAAACATCAAAAATTCAGAAAAAAAATCTTTAAAAGCTCAAACTAAATACAAGGTAGTACCACAGACTGATTTTGTTCAGATATATCTACAAGGCAAGAACAGAATAGACTAGAGAGGATTTTTTTTCATTTCTGGAGAAAGATTAAATGTGAGTACACAGTTTTAATCTCCTGCTTTGATCTGAAGTAAAAATTGCCACAGCACAAAGACACATTTCTTGGCGTTTTTTTTGGGAAAAAAGTATAAACAAAAAAGAAAATAATAAAGAGGCGCTGATTGGTCACTATCGAGCTCAGGGAGGCAAACATCCCTGTAACAAGCAGGCATGCTTTAAAATTTGCCATTGCTTAGCCATCTACAGACAATGAGACTTGACAGTTCTTTATGGAAGGCTGGCAGGAGCTAAAATTCTGCATAATTAGGCAATAATTAATCAACCCAAGGACAGCAGCCTTGTAAATTTGGAAAACAGTAAGTGTAGCTGCAGTCTTTTATACTGTTATACTGCCTGTGTGCAGTCTTGGTCATTTAAAAGTCTGCCTGTCCAAGCGGTATTTTTTCGCTTCAGTGTGTATGTTACTGAAAAGCAGACAATTCTTGACAGGAGAAAGACATTCCTTCTGAAGGATTAGAGGACTTAAAAACAAAAGTGAAGGAAGACTAGATCACAATCCTACCACAAAGCATGTTACCAGAGACAGAAAAACCACACCAGAGGACCAGAGTCAGTGGTATTCTGACATCACCATACATATGCTCTCTTTTTCTTCACAAAACCGTCAAACAGCGGGTTCTCTCATGTTTTTCCAGTTTAAGAATTCTTCCAAGCAATAAAGAATTTAGAGCCTCTACTTCTAGACATGGAATATGTACAGCTTAAATATGCCTTTATGCCTTTACCCTTCTGCTTATGACTTTCCAAAGCACCAGAAAACATAGTATCTTATATACGCTCAAAATTCTGACCAGCTGCTTTTGGAACCAGTGGCAGACTTTGTATATGTCTTAAAGATTGTACCTTTACTATGCATAGCCAAAGTTTTGCTCTGCAGTAAGCGGTTCAGTAACCCTGACTCCTGCTTTTAATATTACTAATAGTTTTGACTTTGAAATGTTTATGACAAAATAAGACAAAACTGATCTGAAGATAAATTCCAGAATAGTATTTACAAGCATTAATATTTAGAAAAGTCTTTCTGCTCCACATCCTCTTCATAAATTGATGCTATTTTCAGCAAATTAAGCTTTCCCGTAACACATACTTAGTATTTAGATTTTAATTGGTTGCCTTAATTTTTATGTTTTATGTCGCTTAAAGTAGGGCATTAACTGAGAAGCGAGGTCAAAACGATCACTGTAGTACCCCCGATATCTAACACTGCAAAAGCATCCTCACAGTGATTGTAGCAGCAAGAAGGTCAACAGCTTGTCAAAATATAGAGAGGGCCAAACACGTTCAGAAATAGACATACTTTATGCTGGATATGAAAGATAAGCATTACATTAACAATCCTCTGGTCATGCAATCACAAAAAAACCTATGGACTCAGTAAGGAGAGCACTAAAATAATGCTTTCAGTGCACACGAAACCGAGAGGCTAAACGACGGCCAAAAATAAACAGACAAAGGAAGTTTCACCATAGTTTTGGGTGGGCTTGTTTGTTTGTTTGTTAGTTAATCCAAAGTTTCTCCGGTCCTGCTGGCTCTGTCCCTACACGCTGCAGCTGAGCGCGCCGGAGATGCAGCGGAGATGCCAAGCAGCCCAGCCCGGGATGCCCCGCCAGGCGGGCACTGTGAGGCCCCGGGAGCAGGGCGAGCCGGCCCGGAGCGAGATCCCGGCACCTGTGTCAGGACACAGACACTGCAATCCCG
>WEKX01018188.1:170532-189793 GCA_013390025.1 Pitta sordida | reverse complement strand
GTACAGCTTAAATATGCCTTTATGCCTTTACCCTTCTGCTTATGACTTTCCAAAGCACCAGAAAACATAGTATCTTATATACGCTCAAAATTCTGACCAGCTACTTTTGGAACCAGTGGCAGACTTTGTATATGTCTTAAAGATTGTACCTTTACTATGCATAGCCAAAGTTTTGCTCTGCAGTAAGTGGTTCAGTAACCCTGACTCCTGCTTTTAATATTACTAATAGTTTTGACTTTGAAATGTTTATGACAAAATAAGACAAAACTGATCTGAAGATAAATTCCAGAATAGTATTTACAAGCATTAATATTTAGAAAAGTCTTTCTGCTCCACATCCTCTTCATAAATTGATGCTATTTTCAGCAAATTAAGCTTTCCCGTAACACATACTTAGTATTTAGATTTTAATTGGTTGCCTTAATTTTTATGTTTTATGTCGCTTAAAGTAGGGCATTAACTGAGAAGCGAGGTCAAAACGATCACTGTAGTACCCCCGATATCTAACACTGCAAAAGCATCCTCACGGTGATTGTAGCAGCAAGGTCAACAGCTTGTCAAAATATAGAGAGGGCCAAACACGTTCAGAAATAGACATACTTTATGCTGGATATGAAAGATAAGCATTACATTAACAATCCTCTGGTCATGCAATCACAAAAAAACCTATGGACTCAGTAAGGAGAGCACTAAAATAATGCTTTCAGTGCACACGAAACCGAGAGGCTAAACGACGGCCAAAAATAAACAGACAAAGGAAGTTTCACCATANGAAGGTCAACAGCTTGTCAAAATATAGAGAGGGCCAAACACGTTCAGAAATAGACATACTTTATGCTGGATATGAAAGATAAGCATTACATTAACAATCCTCTGGTCATGCAATCACAAAAAAACCTATGGACTCAGTAAGGAGAGCACTAAAATAATGCTTTCAGTGCACACGAAACCGAGAGGCTAAACGACGGCCAAAAATAAACAGACAAAGGAAGTTTCACCATAGTTTTGGGTGGGCTTGTTTGTTTGTTTGTTAGTTAATCCAAAGTTTCTCCGGTCCTGCTGGTTCTGTCCCTACACGCTGCAGCTGAGCGCGCCGGAGATGCAGCAGAGATGCCAAGCAGCCCAGCCCGGGATGCCCCGCCAGGCGGGCACTGTGAGGCCCCGGGAGCAGGGCGAGCCGGCCCGGAGCGAGATCCCGGCACCTGTGTCAGGACACAGACACTGCAATCCCGGGGGCTGCCCACCTCCTGGGAGCGCGCTTTATTTACTGCCTTTCCTTCAGCCGAGGGGAGATCTGTTAACGATTAAATCACCAACGACCGCAGTTCAAAGCCCCGTCCCCGGAAGCAAAGGTGAAGATTAACGTCCCAGCGGATCGCATCGAGTTTCTGCTGTTGCAATCGCTTTTAATTACCCTTCAAACGGCACATCACAAAGCGATCCTCCGGGCGCTGGACCGGGCACCGCCATGGCCAGATAACTATAAACGCTTTACAACCCGCCCGCTGATTAAATAGCGATTAGAAAGTTATTTGAAGTCGGATGCTCTCTCCAGGCAGCGGCACCGCGCCGACAATGCGAGCCCTCCCGCCCGTGCTCGCCCGCACTTACAGGTAGGAGGTGAAGACGCTGAGGTTGGCGGGCACGGCGGTGAGCCCGCGGTCGGAGCAGTCTGCGCGGAGCAGCACACCGTCCTGCTCGCAGCGGNCCCTGTCCCCGCCTGCCCTCCGTGCCGGGGACCACCGCGCCTGACGCTCGCATCAAGTCAGAGGTCTCACGCAATGGGATAGGTTGGACGGGACCACAGTGGGTCATCTGGTCCAACCTCCCTGCTCGAGCACAGTCGTCCTAGAGCACATGGCATAGGATTGCGTCCAGATGGTTGTTGAGTACGTATCTCCAGTAACAGAGACTCCACAACCTCTCTGGGCAGTCTATTCCACTGTGTGGTTCCCTGCTCAGCATTCTTCCTCATATAAAGGTGGAACTTCCTGTGCAAGATACACCATCATAGAATGAGAATATGCTGAGTTGGAAGGGACCCATCAGAATGACGGAGTGCAACTCCTGGCCCTGCACAGGACACCCCAAGAATCAAAACATGGAAATGAGAGCAGTGTCCAGTTTCTGCTCATTGTCTCATGTCCTAGTGGTTGGCACCAGCGAGAAGAGCCTGGCTGCATCTCCTTGGCACCCCCTTCCCTGCCGTTTATTTATACACATTCGTGAGATCCCCAGATATTTATACACATTAGTGACATCCCCTCTTAGTATCTTCGTGAGGAAGAGTCTCCCCCGAGCACAGGGATGCGTGTTTCTGGATCTCAGGGATGAATGTTTCTTGGAAGATGGGAGAACGGACAGCAGTGGAGGTGGGTGGTGTGACACAGGCTTGCATGTTTTGTGGGCTGGAACAGAGGTCTGACCTCTCAGGCCTTATTTACTCGGTCAACACACCCAGCTGCAGACTGAGACATGTGCTTGGTCAACGATGGGGATCCATTCGCTTGCCTAATGACCATTCAGTTAAATCTCAGGCTTGCAAACAGGTGAAAATTTTCTAAATGAGATTGGCTGCCAAGTGAAACCAAGTCCACAGTGCAGCTACCACTGAAAATTCTTGAGCTGTCCCTCAGATTCTTGACAGAGATTTCCACTCCCCAGGTAGTGTAGAAAGTGGCCTTTGTGCTGAGCTTCTGTGAGTGAGAATGCCAAAGGTGTTGGTGAAAGAAAGGTGAGGATGGCAACTTTTTTAAAACCATTTTTTTGCCCTCCAAATCGGTCTTCAGTGTGAACCAAGTTGACTACAAGCTCCAGATATGACACTAGCTACCAGTTTAAGAACCCAGTTTCAGCCCAAGCTTTGTTTAGACTGGTGACTAAATTGTTGGTCAGGCTATTCAGTATGCATTGGAGTGCATTAGCTAGAGGTTTTCTGCTGCACTGTGTTTGAACATAAAATTAAGTCTTAAATGAGAGCCTAATGTATATTCTACCCAGTCTATAATACCTGTTCTCACCTCTAGACCATCATTTCGTATAATATGAGGTGCGGAAGGATCTTGTACTGGAGCTTAGGTGCTTTATTTAAAATACATAATAAAAAAAGAATCTGCTGTCTGGCTGGTTAGACAGGCCAGAATGTTTTGTAAATCTAGGCCTATGAGGTTGCTGGGAAGCTTTTCACCAAGCATCGCCTTATCCTAAGATAATAATAATCATGATTGAAAGCATAGAGTGTCCATGAGAAATACCTGAGGAGAAAAATTCTGCATCACAATATTTGTCCAGGAGACATATTACCCCAAAACCTCTGCCTGTCTTTTGCCCGTGTCTAATATCACTGCAAAGCAACAATAGTTTTGCCACTGATTTCAGTAGCTTTAGGAGTTTCACACTGTGCTGAACTACATGGTAATGTGCGAAAACTTGACTTTTTTCTAGGATGAAATAGTTTCTGTTAGGCATCTGTACTGCTTGATATTTAGTCCTTTAGGTGCCAAAAGGTGTCAGAATAGTTGTAGTCAACAAATAAGTAAATATTTTTCATTAGTATAGTAAAATAGTATTTATATGACCTGAGGCATTTATACACTTCTTTTGTTTGTTCTAGAAAGCAAAGAGTATATTATTTCTTCATTTTCTGTGGAGGATTTATCAGCTTGCACAAGTTAAACAGACTTTGAAGTAAGAGTTTGATTATAAAAGTCCTCCTTTGAATGTTGTTTATTTTGCAAGAATCCATTTGTTGATCTACTGTCTTAAAAAAGTTCAATGCACAATTTTACTTAAAGGTTTTTTTGAAAAAAAAGTAGCTTGAAGATTAAAAGGAGGATATGGATAATTCCTACCTTTATGCCTTTAAATTAGGCTGTACAGTTATTTGCTTTTCATGTTTCTCATAGGTCTCTGTTTCTCCATAAAATGAAAAGGAAAAACATCTGTCAGTTTGGTAATGTCTCTGGGAGGTGCTGTTACTGTTCCAAAAGGCCATTGGGACTGCTAAGATTTCCTGAAGGTTCTAACAGACATCAGTGGTCTTTGACTTTCATCATGTCAATAAAGAAATCCCTTAGGGTTCTCAGCAGAGTGCTTTCTTGAATCTATCTTTCTGAACTCGAGCAAAAACTCTTGTCATTTGAATATGGTATGTGATGTGATGATGCTTCAGCCTGATGTTTATCAGTAAAAAAGATATCTTTCTGGATACGTGCAAGTAAACAAAATTATACGTTGTGTTATATATTGTTAGCACACAAACCCCATAACAATTCATATATCAAGAATGCAGATACAGTTATACCCCGTCCTTTGCGAGGAAAGGGACAGGCCACGGCCCTCGCAAACCCCTAAACTCGCAAAGAAGTGCAGATCGTTAATGTGGCATCCAGGGCACACCCATTGCCCCACCCCCTGGAACTCCGGAGGGCTCTGGGCACTTTTTTGCTTCTCCCCTCGGAATCTCTGAGCACAGGGAAGCAAAGGGAACCGTTTNGCATGTGTGAGCCGCAAAATTTCGCAAATAGTGGAATCAAAACTGCGATAAATTCACATCGCAAATGCGCAAGGTCGTAATGGAGAGGTCGCGCTGTAGTGGGGATTCACTGTATATATATGATGCATATATATATTTAACATGAACCTTTTATATCTTTGCTTACAACATGACAGATTTTAGACTTTATGTAAGATTTGGTTTTAAAATACAGGACAGATTCCCCACTGGGGAAGCAGTGGTGCCATTTATGAGTTGGACTCGATAATCCTTGTGGGTCCCTTCCAACTCAGATTATTCTGTGATTCTGTGACTGTTAAAAAAAACCCGTGAGTATTCAAAACATTCACTGCTCTTTCTGCTTTGTAAACTTAGAAGAAATAAAATTACTTTAAAAGAGAGTGTGGCTAAAACATTTAACAACATGAAATTATGTTTAATCCTGAAATGAGCAGTTGTCCCGGCCAAAATGGAGTTCAAAGCTGAAATATTAACAGATTGGCACTAACAAAGGTAGTGGCTACTGTTTAAATATGAAGGCAAATCCAATACAGAGCCAAAGGAAAATGCACAGCAGCAAAGGTCAAGATAGTTTAGAGTTGACTGTAGTGTATTTTTCCCTTTCCTGCCTATGGATCAAAGGTAGGTTCCTAGAAGGCAGTAAGTACAACTATGTGTTTAGACTGTGGAGAAAATAAAGCTCTTGTGCAGGGTAGGATTTCTTTTTCTGCTTATTGGGGTAAGAAATTCTCCATTGGATGTATTGAAGTCATTACATTAAAAGGGCTGAGTAGGCAAGTGTGCAGCTCCACTGCCCTTATGTTGTTCTACTGTAGAGCAGTACAGCAACAGTACAAGGATATGAGCTGAAGGATCCTTTCCTCCTTGCAGGATACCTGATTTGTCCTTTCATTCCGATTAGCCTTGGAGAATGGTGCATGTCTTCTAAGGTTTATCACTATATAGGTTTTTGATACATACATCTATTTATGCATACAGAAGGCTATTTATTATCTGTGTTCATTTGATTTCATATTAACTTATTGATGTATGTTCACACTCATTTGCATCATGTTATCTATCATGTTTCACTGAAGGTCTTAGAAATGTACCTGTATTTACATCCCTTAATTTAACCATGCAATGTTCTTCAGACCAAGGCAGATTGCACTGTTTCTGTTTTACATAGTGGTAAATGCTGATATCCAGAATGTAGGATGGTTAGGGCAGAGTAATTCCTTGAGCCAGAAAAAAGTATAGGGCTTTTAATTGCTGTGGCTCAATTTACCACCTGGCTACAATTTTTCAATCACAATAATATTGTGGATGACTATATTTTTTCATTACGGATTGCTTTTGTTCAGGTTTTCATGCTCTTTGAGGCATACTATGTGATGCATCTTTAGAAATCAGAATATTCTGTGGTTCTGTGAAAATGGTCTTTTCATATGGATTCTTTAGTTTGGCACAATGCCACCTAGCTGCACACTTCCCTAAGCACTTGTGTAGTCAGTGTGATGGTAAAACAGAAGTGGAATATCTAACAGCTAATATTTACTTTGGTTCATCTGCAATATGCTTTAATAGTCCAGTTTCTGATAGGAAGAAGGGATAAAAATAGAAAAAACAACATTACCACGGTTATAATTCATACAGTGACAGCTGATTTATACATAAAATTTTGAAGCAAATGCTGGCATGAACATTATTTTTGGTCTAAAAGTATTTGATAGCAGAGCTTCCAACATTAGTGGAAGTTTGGATTACCCAGTCACATTTTAAGAGCTAGAAGTTTGAGAAAAGAAAGAAGTAAATATGTAGCACACAGATTTACTGAATGTTTGTTTGAAGGGAATGAAAGCTGATCGCTACAGTAATTCTCTGTTTAGGAAATAAAATCCAGATGTTAGAGTGAAGATGTGGAAATAAGGTATATGAAGAGGATCTTCTATTATTCCAGCTTAAGGTCATTCAGAAAATTACAGTCAGACCACTGTGTCCAAATGAGGTGACCTCATTGCTATTTACAACTACCTGAAGGGAGGTTGCAGCTGGGTGGGTGTGAATCTCTTCTCTCAGGCTGCCAGCACCAGTGCAAGAGGACATGGCCTTAAGCTACACCAGGGGAGGTTTAGACTGGATATTAGGAAGAGGTTTTTCACGAAGAGAGTGATGTCTCATTGGAATGGTCTGCCCAGGGAGGTGGTGGAGTTGTCATCCCTGGAGGTGTTTAAGAAAACACTGAATGAGGAATTCAGTGACATGGCCTAGACAATGGGAGGCTCAGATGGATGGAGCGTGATGCCCTTGGCTCTGAGGTTGTGGGTTCGATCCCTGGGTGGGTGCTCACTTGTGAGTTGGATTAGATCATCCTTATGGGTCCCTTCCAACTCAGAATAACCTATGAACCACAAAATTATCAGGTGGACATTTCACCAATACAGAAACTATGTGCCTTGAACAAAACTTTAAATGATGCGTTTTATCTATAACATTTACTGGTCTGTTACCTTGTACAGCCAGGAGAAGAAAGAGGAGAGCACATTGCTGGCTCATATTGAGTTTTCTGTCAATCCTAACTCCTAAATCCCTCTCCATTTCACCACTCAACAGCCATTCATCCCCCAACCAATAGCGATGCTATTGTTATGTCCAAAGTGAAGAACCCCGCACTTAGTTTTGTTCAGTCTCATACTGTAGGAGTCTGCCCATTTCTTGAGTCTGTCAAGGTCCCTTTGAAGGGCCCTCCCACCCTCCGGCAGCGCAACATTTGCCCCCAGCTTGGTATCATCTGCAAACTTGCTGATGGTGGACTCAATTCCCTCGTTCATATCATCAATAAAGATGTTGAGCAGTGCCGGGCCTAACACTGACCCCTGTGGGACTCCGCTAGTGACTGGCTGTCAGCTGGCTGTGGCACCATTCACCAACACTCTCTGACCTCGTCCATCCAACCAATTCCTAACCCAACATAAAATGCTTCTGTTCAGTCCATNATCCAATAAGGAGTGAATGTTGTTGCAGCCTCTCCTTTTACTGTTGATGCATTTATAGAAACATTTCTTATTGTCTTTAACAGAAGCGGCTAGTTTGAGTTCCATCTGGGCTTTTGCCTCTCTAGTTTTTCTCCTGCATGATTTGACGACTTCCTTAAACACACCCTGATTTTCCTCCCCATTTTTGCAAAGGTGGCTAAGAAGGCAAATGGCATCCTGGCCTGTATTAGGAACAGTGTGGTCAGTTGGACTAGGGAAGTTATCCTTCCCCTGTACTCAGTGCTGGTCAGACCACATCTTGAGTACTGTGTGCAGTTCTGGTCTCCCCAGTTCAAGAAGGATGTTGAGCTGCTTGAGAGGGTCCAGAGAAGGGCAACGAGGATGGTGAAAGGACTGCAGAACAAGCCCCATGGGGAGTGGCTCCGGGAACTGGGGTTGTTCAGCCTGGAGAAGAGGAGGCTCAGAGGTGACCTGATTGCTGTTCACAGCTGCCTGCGGGGAGGTTGCAGTCAGGTGGGTGTGAATCTCTTCTCTCAGGCTGATGACACCAGAACAAGAGGACATGGCCTTAAGCTACACCAGAGGACATGGCCTTAAGCTACACCAGGGGAGGTTTAGACTGAATGTTAGGAAGAGTTTTTTCACAGAGAGAGTGATGTCTCATTGGAATGGTCTTCCCAGGGAGGTGGTGGAGTCGCCATCCCTCGAGATGTTTAAGACTCTATGAGGAGCTCAGTGACATGGTCTAGTTGGTGGGCAGTTGGACTAGATGATCCTTCGGGTCCCTTCCAAGTCGTAGTATCCTGTGAACCTGTGAAAGTCAGTCAGCTGAAATACACAACTCGGAAGTTTCTATGCTCTTTCTTCTACACTGCCCCTGATAGTGTTAATAACCTCTGAATTGCTATGTGTTTGCATTAAATGTTTTTCAAAGATAAAGAGATGTATTTCAGGACTGAATGTCAGAATCTGGGCCTTACATAACATTTACATGTTTATAACATGCATTGTGTTGCTCTTCTGTTCCTTGGCAAGGCTGGCTAGCTGACTTTTATTTTAGGATGTGTTTGCCTTTGAAGCAAGCAGCTTATTTGAAAAGGTTTTGCATTTATAAATCTCATCTTAATAGAGTGTCGGCACAGACCCATGACATGGACAAAAGCAGGGAACAGGGTGTTACTTCTTTTGTCTTCATCTGTCATCGTTGAAGACAAAGAGGTACCTGCAGAAGGCAGTTTCTGGCTCCTGGCTTCAAGCTGGAAGACTCTTTTCTGTGTTCATTGAAATTCCACAGGGAACCTTAGAGCCTCTTAAAATTCAATACTGTTTCCCATGCTGGAAGGTTTAGATATCCCTGCAATTGCTGTCATGAGAACTGAAATTTCCAAATTCATGGTTGATGCAGGAGTTTCTTTTTAAAAGGATGTCTGAAAGAAATCCGGATTTACTACATAGACCTGGACTGTGAAAGCCAATATATTTATTTCTGTTAACAACTTGGGCCTCTGAGGATCTGACCACTCTTCTTCAGTAATTAACTGAAGTTAATTCTGTAATTCTTCAGTAATTAACTGAGACTGTAGGATATGAGACGGGAATGTTTACACCACCCAAATTTAATCTTCCTGGCATCTTTCTGAAGATGATTAAGTGTAATTGGCTCCTCCAGAAGGTAGTTCAAAGTACCTACATTAATTATTTAATGTATTTGTGGATAGTTAAATCAGGATTGCTATGCAAAAATATCCTCCCATCGGTTATAAGTGCTGCTGCTGCAATAGAGCAGAGTCCTGAAAAGTTACAAGCACGAAAGAGGAAACACTGGCAAACAAGAACTAATATGAAAAGGCCAGACTTAGTATATTCTGTTTATGTACATTTTTTGTTATGTGCATTTGGCTCAATATATGAACCCCTGAGACAGGTGAAACAGAAGATTGAAAGTAAATCTGTACTAATCATTTTAGTCTAATGCCACTTGTAATCTGGCAGAGCAGCAGCAGTATAGAAAGAAGCATTTGGTCGAGTTTAATTTTTCTCTGAAATACTTCCGTGAATACAAAACCAGATGGAATTTAAAGTATAAGAAGAGGATTTGGAATGGATTTCATAAGCATCAAGTCAAAAGCAATGTATTTGTATGTTTTCACTTTCATTTCCATTACAGGTTTTTCTTTTCATAGAACACATCTTCTTCTGTAAAACAAATACACACTTAATGCATTTCATCTTAAAAATAATAATGTTTCATCCAGAATTTTAGAAAATCTTATTATGGAAAAAAGTTAGAAATGTCAGGTCTGTTGGCTGACGATTTTAGGGAGTATGTTTTTTAACATTTTCACTTATCACAACTGTAATAATTTGGAGGGAGAGAAGGACTTCATAAGGGATGATGCGTTGCTTGTCCGTGGCCATGTAGAATTCAACTGTCCTTTTACTTTGCTTAATACTTCTGTCCTTGACCCATTTATAACAGCAAAATCTGTCTCTTCTAAGAACAGTGTCAGAGATTGAGGATAAGTTATCAGATCATGAATTGATCTGGACATTAAGATGTATGGACATTAACATTGTATTAAATTTTATTTAAGGCAGAGGCATATTATTTACAGGTGAATTTGTGTAAAATCAGAGACTTTAGTAATACTCATTTGTGCCCAGGAATCTTCAGAATGCAGTATCTCTATTTATTTACACTGTCAAAATGTAGCTGCTAGTTTTGAGACACTTCTTAACTTTGCACAACTTAATTACAAATTTGGAACAACTTAAAAACAGTTTCAAAAGTTAGATCAAGTGAGGTACATGTGTTTTGAAACCCTAAATTCAGATTTACTGCGTTGATCGAAGATGATTGTTTATTATATATGTATTTTACATTTGAGCTTTATTGTCTGGCATTTCCTTCATTTTTACAGTTGTCCAGCAATATATCAACAATATTTTTCCCCACTGCATTTTTAAAGGGAAGCATTTTCCATGTAGCAAGAACTCTTACTTTATATTTCTTAAAAATGTGTATCTGAGGGACAGCATTAAATTTAACATCATTAATTTTATCATTAAATTATATATTTTGATGTGTAGAAGTTTGGACTAATGTATTATGTATTTCATCTATGTATTACAATTGCTGTAGATTGATAGATACCAAGAAAATATTTTATCAGGTACACAGATATTTCTCAAATGCAGCTTATTACTTACTGTGATTTGTCTAAATTATGGAGACTTTTGTGTTAGTGCCATTGCATTCCACATGCAAAGCTATTCTTTCTATTTCTCTCAGTACCTTGCCAGAGTAAAACCTAAAAAGTTTAGAATTGTGTATAAGTAAATTTAAACTGTTCAGAGAAATTTTGTAAAAACATACATGTAACACACGAAAAGTATGTTTTTATTAATGCTTTCACATAAAGACTAACTGAGTTGGAAAGGACCTATTTGAAAAAAAACCCAAACCCAAACCCAAACAACACAAGCAGTTAGATTTCAGTAAGACATTAAAGGGATGAACTAAGTTTTGGAAAAATCACAGGTATATATTATAAATCTATTTCTTGTACATTGCACAACTTCTCTGAGACTCCTCATACAGACAAAATAAGTGCAGAGATTTGCTCCTAACACTGGAGTCTAAAGCCATGGTCGAGTGGAGGAAGATGAAGCAGTAGCTGAAGAAATTATTTTGAGTTTTGAAACAGTAATGACAGAAAAAAAGGCATTTGAGGCGAAAGGCTAATTAAAAGATTCCAGCTGTATCTACGAGTTTATCTGTGAAGAAGTTGAATGGCTTCCCATGAATTTGTGTATTCATACAAATTAATTTTTTTTTACTGCTTATTACCGGAAGGTTTGGATTTTATTTAATGCTTTGCCAAAAGCACACACCCCCAAGAGATAGATACTTCTACTTGAATTAAAAAGTACCTTGGCTACCATCTCTTCTAAACACTCGAGTTCATCTGTACGGAATCTATATGCTTTATATCGCCTTTTTACATTGGTCCCCGCTGTCAGATAAGGCCAAGCTAAAAGCATGGGCTCCCTCTCCTGGTTGCTGCTGGAGCCCTTCACCCTTTGCCTTCAGGCACTCCAGGCAGTAGAAGTGAGAAGACATGAATTATGGCTTATTTAAAAAAATTACACTTTGGGGCAAAAATTCAATCAAGTGGTTATTAAAATAGATTTAATCTAATATTTAAAATGCAGCGGAAGTATAAAACTTGCATTTGAAACGCCTGAACACTCTGAAGTAATAGTAGTTTTATGGTGAAAGAGTATCCGATAGACCAGAAAAATATCAGAAACAAATGTGTACTTTCTGTGATTTCAGGTTTGACTAGATTAGATTAGGTAACAGGTGATAGGTTGGACTTGATGATCTCTATGGTCTTTCCCAACCTTACTGATTCTGTGATTCTGTGATTCTGTAAAAGAGAAGGAAGGAAGGGAAAAGTGAAAATTCAGATTAACCAATTCCAGCTCTTTTGTGAAACTCAACAGAAAGCTAGTATTCCATCTGTCTCTTTTTAGCCATTGCCAGAATCTGGAGCATAATTTTTTCAAGATCCATTGTTGTTGTTGTTGTTGTTGTTGTTGTTGCAGGGGGGCATTGTTTGTTGTTTGTTGTTGTTGTTGTTTTGGGTTTTTTTCCAGATCTCAACTGGATAAACTGTAGGAAACCTGATCTAAAATTTGTCCCTCAGCTGGAGGTTCATCAAAGTAACCCCTTTAAGTCTTTCCTGTTCTGTTTCTGTCCTAAATCACAGTATCACAGTATTTGCTAGGTTGGAAGAGACCTTGGAGAACATCGACTCCAACCTGTAACCCAGCACCAACCCATTGTCTAAACCATGGCACTAATTGCCTCATCCAGCCTACTCTTAAACACCTCCAGGGATGGCATCTTCACCACCTCCCTGGGCAGACCATTCCACTGAGAGATCACTCTCTCTGTGAAAAAACTCTTCCTAACATTCAGTCTAAACCTCCCCTGGTGTAGCTTAAGGCCATGTCCCCTTCCTTGTTCTGGTGTCATCAGCNATTCCCTCGTCCATATCATCATTAAAGATGTTGAACAGTGCTGGGCCCAACACTGACCCCTGTGGGACTCCACTAGTGACTGACTGCCAGCTGGACGTGGCACCATTCACCAACACTCTCTGAGCTCATCCATCCAACCAATTCCTAACCCAACATAGAATGCTTCTGTCCAGTCCATGTTCTATGAGTTTCTCCTGAAGGTTATTATGGGAAACAGTGTCAAAGGCTTTGCTAAGGTCCAACTACATAACATCCACAGCCTTTTTATCATCAATCAGGTGAGTCACCAGGTCATAAATGGAGATCAGGTAGGTCAGGCAAGACCTGCCTCTCCGAAATCCATGCTGACTAGATCCAATGTCATGGTCGTTTTGCAGTTGCTGCGTAGTAGCACACAGGACTATCTGTTCCATGACTTTGCCTGGGACTGAGGTCAGGCTGACAGGTCTGTAATTACTTGGATCATCTTTCCTGCCCTTCTTGTGGATGGGTGTCATGTTAGCCAATTTCCAGTCTTGTGACAGAAAGACTAAACTTATGAAAAAGGGTTTGAATAATACAGCTTTTAGCCCCCTGCCTATCTTGAAAAGCCTTTTAGATTTCAAGGTGGAAAATGGCCTGAGTCCACTTTCTGCAGTTTCACCTTTTGCATACTTGCTGGCCTTTACAAGAGGTGGGGTGTGATACAGGTGCAGGGTGTGATACAGGTGCAGAGTAGAAGGCTGCAGCTTAGGGACCTCCTCGGACATGAGGAAAATGGCTGCATGCCCCCTGTACTAACTAACTGAAACTGTTGATAAAGCTGTGGAAAACAACATAGAACTCATTTCAAAAGGAATCATGAACATTATCTCTTAGGCTCAGGACTCAGGTGCAAGCCTCTGCCATGCCTGCACACTGAGGGAAGCTGCACAGGCTATATGAAAGGGAATGGTTTTAACACTCTTGGCTGTGACTAGCAATTGTCATAGGGCTGCTTGACACTACTGTTCACTGCAATGGAGAGAGAGTAGATGAATGTGAACTCTCCTCCCTTTTCCAAACTACTGAACAAGACACAATTTGTTTGAAAGAGAAGTTTATCTTGTCAGAGGAAAGCAGGGCGACATACAATATTCTAAGAGTGAGAAGATGGTTCTGAATAAAAGCCATTTTAGAACTCACTGCTTTTATGTGTTTGCCTTGGAAGCACACCATATAAATAACAATTATTAGGTAGCTGTGATTTGGAGAATCAGAAAATTACAAATTTAGTGTGTTAGGTAAGGGCATAGAGATTTAGGGATTTTAGTGAATTAGTGAAAATGTAGTGAATTTCTAGTGAATTTTAGAAGGATTATTAGACTTTAGAATCACTCAGAAGGCCTGAGAGTTAAGGTTGAATATTAAGTGTGTCCTGTAGGCTGTGAAGGTAAATAAAATCGAATACTAACCACAAGGGGGAATGAATGTAAAACATTGAAGCTAATTGGTTGAAGGATTCATAGCAAATGACATAATGTTGAAAGGAAGAATATTCATAGAGCAATTTGCATATGTATGAGACAAGGGGTTAAAGATGGGTGACAAATCTGGGTGGCCCTCTTTTGGCACCTGGCAGAGGACAATGCTGTCTCTCTTCCTTGGCTCTTAGGCCAAAAATGAACTTTTCTGTAGCATGCAAGCAATTACCTTGAGTCCTGACTGATTTTCCTTAAATCAGCTGTGTAATGTAAGCAATTCACTTACATTCAAACCACTAAGGCATCACTTACCACTCTAAACTCTATGCAGGCAAGTGAGTAGAGCAAAAAAGCTGCTTTGATAGCATCTTCACATTAGGAATATCTATTCTACCTGGCTCTGAGACACATGATGAACAATATTGGGATTTGAAGGGTGAAGTTTCAAGATTTAGTTTTTCTGCCACCAAAAAACCCCACAAACCCAACCAACAAAAACACTCACCCAAAAACCAACTAAACAAAAAACCTCTAAGAAGCGAGCTAGTATATAGTTATGAATGGTAGAGCTCACATTGAGACAACTATAAGTTTAGAGACTCATTCCCTTCCACTGTTGCCTTAACTCTATAATTATAGGTGCCAATCTTTCAGTCCATACTTTTTTTTTTTTTTTAAATCCACTGTAGCACAGTGGTGAGTGTCCCCACCTCTCACTCGGGAGACCAGGGGTTTGGTTCCTACCAGGGAGGCAGTGGTGCCATTCAGGAGTTGGACTTGATGATCCTTGTGGGTCCCTTACAACTCAGAATATTCTAGGATTCTGTGACTATGATTATTATGCTAGTTTTAAGTCAGTGGAAATTTTGACTCACTAGGCTACATTATGACACCGACCAGGGGTGTTTAAATGCCTCTGTATTTCTGTATCTGAGCTCTATATCTGAGCTTGCTTTGAGCAGATACATCTTTCAGGACAAAAGTAAAGGAAAGCTAGCTCATGTCGTAGAATCATAGAATCATTTAGGTTGGAAAGCACTTTTAAGACCATTGAGCCCAACTGTTAATGTAAGACTGCGAAGTCCCACCGAACCTGGTCCCTAAGAACCACATCCACACGCTGTACAAACTGTCAAGTGGCTGCATGAGATTATTCTGCAGACTGCAGATACACTTGAAGCTTCAAGGTCATTTCTTTCTGAAACCAAAAATGGTACCCAGATTTAGCCATTACATTTATTAAACTTTTTATTTCTAGCACATTTTCAATACACTGGAGAATACAATGAGTTGTTGATATGAATGCTGAGTTTTCGAGATATGGTGTAAAAATATGAATATAGTTACCTTACTTTCAATTCCATCTGAGTTTTAGCCTATTTCATCCTATCACAAAATGGAAAAGAAATTATTCCATATGTTGTCTAAAAAAATTCTGTGAGAAGCATGGATTGAAATATAGTATACATTCTAGGAAATCTAGGGTTTTTTTCTAACTTCATTTTTATTAGGTGTATCTGCTTTGCAAGCATAAATTCTTTTGAAATAATTTCTTCTGCACCTTATATTTGTCTGCTGTAATAATAACATGGTAGAATGTTTGCTGAAGTGTACTGAATCCCAGCCCGTAGTTTGTGCCTTTACAGTCATCAATTATGTGTTCCAAATTAAGAATAATAGGTTTTAGGGAAGCAGGCGGGTGAATCAACACCACTGGTTCTCCTTAGTAACTTCAAAAGGAAACTTTTTTTCAGAAGAGACACAAAGAGATGGCATTTGGATGTTGAAAGGGTGCCCTGCATCCTTTAGCCAAGACAAGGAGAACTGGCCAGCATCTGAGAAATCTCTTAGTCAAATTACTTCAATAGAAATACAAATACAATGTTCTTTAAGTCGTAAGTAGCATGGATAAAGTTACTTATAGGCAAAGTGACTTTTTTATTGTTTCCAGATGTAAATTTTGAAATGCAGAAGGGGCGGTTAGCATTTGGGTTAATTAAAAGTGATATAGTTCAGGAATCACGCAGCCTTACGTACTCTCTCTTGGATGAAAAACGGGAACACAGGAATGCGAACTTAGTGCAATTGAAGGCAGTAGTAATGGACGGAGTCCTAACGTGGAGCTTGGGTAGGATGTGTTACTTGAAAAGCAGCGTCTGGATGCATACACACACTAGCACAAATAATCGACAGTTTTGTTCTATGGCCAAAAAGAAATTAGGAAAAAAAGTTCTCTCAATCTGACTCTTTCTTTGCTGCACCAAAACTAACACACAGAGAATGATCTTCAAAGGAGGCAAAGTGAGACACAACTTCCCACTTGCCACTGAAACTCAGAGCCTAATCCTCTGCTTGTAAGCAGCTCTCAGGACAATTACTGTGGAAGAGGTGAAGATCACCAGTAAAAGTGATATGTTTTTCCTCACAGTCTTTGCTTCCACTGCGTGCTGAGCTTTGCCAGCTTGCAATGCTGACATTAAGGATGAGTGTAATCCCAAGAGGATCATTCTCATGTAACCCAGAGGGCTACAGGACTCAGGGTCTATAGCTGTGGGCTCCTTCAGGGTTCAAAAAGGTTCTCAAGTACAGGATAAGGAACCGTGAAGCCTAAAATCACACAGAAAGCAAGCCAGTGCAGGGCAACATACAAACCGATGCACCACCAGGCAGGCCCTGGAAAGCAGACTGTAAAAGGTCTTTCAACAGCCATGTGAAGTCGTACTTACATCCATTCCAAAGGTAGCATAACCCTTGACAGTATGTTTTAACTGGTTTGCTCTTTCTGAAGGGTCAATGAAATTAGAGACAGGGATTTGGCTTATTTTCAGTCTTGCACAGTAGCATTTCTAGTGGAGCTTCAGATGCAAGCATCTTCTACTGGTGACACTGATGAGTATATACCTGAGAAAATCTGTCCTGATATCACCATTTCATGCCTAGTTCACAGGGGTGGGTGGCATTTACAAAAGGAAGCACAAACATGTTTTAATTTATAAACTGAATAAAATTGATAGGAAATCTATGATGTCATTGGGAAATAAAAATACTCAAAGACCAGAGTTTTACAGAAATTTTAGTACAGAATGGCATAGTGACATAGGTTTTATTCTGTGAATTCCTTCAGGACACTCTTTATATCTTTCTCACTAAGGAATATATTCTATATTCATAATTCCTTGACTGTACACTCACAACTGGTGTAGTTTTCAAGGGGGTACTACACGGGGAACTGAGTTACTCAGATTAAAAGATTGTTATTAAAAGATCTCTATTGAAGTGTTCCAGCTTTTAAAGTTGGTCCTTTGTTTCTGCAGATAAATTTCTATGAGGGCTTTGTCTGTGACGATTTTGCCTGTAAATGGATGCAGCCAGATCTGTAGGCAATACATTTTTTTTTTTTTTTAAATCCTGGTAGTGGTACTATTTAAAAAGTATTTTACCAATATTTAACCAAACTGCACAAACTGCACTTCTCATGAAACCCTCAGGAAGTGCAATAATGCACCACAGGACAAGAGAATAAAAATAATCAATTAATAATTAATGCAATTTCAGTTTCTGAGGCAGTGTCCAGCCACTAAATCAATAGGAGAAGCAACTCTCCAAAAAACATAATAAAAATATTATGCCAGCGCCGACTCTCCTGAAATCATTCTTTCTTGGATGGTCTTCAGTATAGGATTTTCACAAAGCAAGCCAGAGGTCATGATGTATCTGGCTGCTTCCTTTTGTTTGTTTTATGAAACCATTTACAGAATTCTCTCATTTCTTAATAAAAATATGGGTTTAATGTTGACGTTAATGCCACTGAAGCTGGTGGAAAGGTTCATACTGAATTTGATCCCCTAGCACACAAATATCCATCTGGTTTCTTGAAATAATTCTCTGCTTAAGGATGCAATTGCACTAGCTGGTGCAAAAGTTAGGCTCATAAAATATATAGCTATCAAGCTTTACCTTATGAAAATTGAACCTACAATGCAAAAGGATAGGGAAAATTATAAGCACTTAATACTCTTCTGGTTTAAAGATGACCATGCATACCTCATTTGTGGCTTTACTTCAATCAACACCTTGCACTTTTGTGCATAAAGTCATCCAAGAGTCACAACTAAAAGGGGCACATTCTAGGGGGCCACAATTCCTTTGATACCCCTTAAAATTATATGATAAATATAAATTGCAACTGAGAGAATCTGGTAGACCTGATGCAAAAACATCTACATTGCTGTGCTCTACTAAGTACCTTCAGATGGCAGCAGGCATTTCTGGAATTAAACCTTTCTAAACTAAGCTATTTTGGATTACCATCATTTAGCATCCTAAGATGAAGATTGCTGAAACTGCATTAAATGAGGTGCCTAATTCCCAAAGAAGCAGCCACAAAATCTATTTTCCACCATTACAGGTTCACAGGTTCACAGGGTATTCTGAGTTAGAAGGGACCCACAAGATCATCTAGTCCACCTCCCAAGCGAATGCCCACTTAGGGATAAGGCCCACAAGTGTGGGACCATGGGCACCACACTCCATCCAAGCCTCCCATCATCTAGACCATGTCACTGAGCTCCTCATCAAGTCTTCTCTTAAACACCTCCAGGGATGGCGACTCCACCGCCTCCCTGGGCAGACCATTCCACTGAGAGATCACTCTCTCTGTGAAAAACTTCGTCCTAACATAGAGTCTAAACCTCGCCTGGCATAGCTTAAGGCCATATATTCTTGTTCTGGTGTCATCAGCCTGAAAGAAGAGATTCACACCCACCTGACTGCAACCTCCCTTCAGGTAGCTGTAAATAGCAATGAGGTCACCTCTGAGCCTCCTCTTCTCCAGGCTGAACAAACCCAGTTCCCGGAGCCACTCCGCATAGGGCTTCTCCTCCAGTCCTTTCACAATCCTTGTCGCCTTTCTCTGGACCCTCTCAAGCAGCTCAACATCCTTCTTAAACTGGGGAGACCAGAACTGGACACAGTACTCAAGATGTGGTCTGACCAGCACTGAGTACGGGGGAAGGATAACTTCCCTAGTCCAACTGACCACACTGTTCCTAATACAGGCCAGGATGCCATTGGCCTTTTTAGCCACCTGGGCACACTGCTGGCTCATATTAAGTTTTCTGTCAATCATTACTCCTAAATCCCTCTCCATTTCACCACTCTCCAGCCACTCATTCCCCAGTTGATAGCAATGCATGGGGTTTTTAAGTCCAAAGTGTTCAATCTCATACTGTTGAAGTCTGCCCATTTCTCTAGTCTGTCAAGGTCCCTCTGAAGGGCCC
>WEKX01018188.1:133300-170096 GCA_013390025.1 Pitta sordida | reverse complement strand
TGGAAGTTTGGTTCATGCCCTTTCTCGTCACTGCCAATTGAAAACTCTATGATCTCCTGGTCACTACATCCCAGATTTCCTCCAACGACAATATCACTAACCAACCCTTCCGTATTTGCAAATAATAGGTCGAGCACAGCTTCTCCCCTGGTAGGCTCACTCACCTGCTGCTTTGCGCTGACTAATATTTCTTCAGTGTGACAATGATTGCCCTTGAAGTTACCAATGTAGAAATGCCCCTCAGGGTGGGTGAGAGTGCTCTCCTATCTAAATTATGCTGGTTTGCAGGAGTTTGGAATTCCTGCTCCACCCAAAGTGCACCTGGCATTTATACTCAATGGTCTCACCCTAATCCTCATCTTCTAGAGCAATGCCAGTGCTAACTGTCCTGTTTGTGTCACAGTGTTCTGCTAGAAGGGGAGAAAGAGGATCTCCAGGCTCTCTGGAGTCACTGGCTGTCAATTCCTCTGGGAGTCCTGTGGTCTCTAACTGCAGTGCATGCCAAGAAGAGAATCCTTTGGTTAAACCCAAGTTGCTGTGCTGCTGGGAATGAAAGAAGAGAACCTTAAAGCATGAGTTTGAAGCTTACCTAGTTGGGGAGACATGGTGTCCTGTATCACAGGAGTACACACCTCTGCCTATTAATGCTAGCAGTGGATCTAGCCTTGGAATAACTGCTGTATATGGTGGAGGCAGTGAATTGTCAAATTATAGGAGAGCTGCCTATCCTGGTTTTGGGAAAGACCATATACTCTATCAACAGAAATGTTTAGCAGAGGAAATAAGAATACTTCTGTATACTTTAACCTGTTCAGTTAATTCAAATACTGTTTGGATTTAAGAGAATAGGTAGGGTACAAGGCTGGTTGCATATTGACAGGGTTTCCTTTCGGAGAATGATTTTATATTGTATTGCATGTAAATTAATGTAATTGTTTCATATATAGTTCAAAATGATTTTCCATCTCAAGAAAACATTAAAGATTTTGGTTATTCTCTCCAGCCATTATCAGGGCAATATACTGAAATTTCAGAATGGTTGTGAACTTAACTATTGCTTTGACATTAATTGTTCTTTTCAATTATTTCTAAAGATATAATTCTATCTAAAGGGTATTATTTCAGCTATCACTCTCTTACATTTCAAGATGAAAGCTTTGAAAGGAAAACTGATCAAACAGAAAATTAGTTAGGAAATCATCTAAATAACTTTTCTCAATACTTTTGAAATGTTTCCCTTTTTAAACAAGAAATTTAGTGCCTTTGGCTTTTCTCCCCTAGACAATTTCAGTTTAAATCACTTTGTATCTTGTGGCCAAAGCAGTTTTCTTAGATTTTCCATTCACCAGCATTCCTAATCCTGGAGGAGTAGATACTCATTATTATTATTTCTGACGTGATGACGGATAGGCAGTCTACTTTTGTACTTTTAAAATGTTATCTGATGGTTATAAATATAAATAGAATACAATATTTTGAAACCCACAAATGCCTTAGTTATTTAATAGAAGATGAAACAAAAAGGCACCATTATGTTTTTTTCCAGCATTGAGACCATGCAGTGACATTATAATGGTTACAGGAGATTTACACTGGGGATATCACACAAGTATCTGTATCAATAATAGGTTCCAAAGAAATTGGTTTTAGGGTCACCTTTTAAACATCAGAAGTCTGTTACTGTTTATAACAAAAATGTAAAGAAATTCACTAGGAGAAAAAAAGACTTGTAATGAGATGAAGCTTTCAGTTTTAGGTTTGCGGAGACTGCTTCGAGCATTTTATATTTTACAAACATTGTTAAAATCCCATCTGGTGTTTGTGAAGTATTTTACTATGTCCTGCTGGGCCAGGCAGACATTGGGTTTCATGTCTGTATGTTTCCAAAACATTAGGAAAAAAATGAATGGACCTGGACCAAGCACAGCTTAATGATCGAACACTGTATTTCCATTCTTCTGCATTTGGGAACAGAGACAAATGTCCTTGATTCCAGAAAAGATCCATCAGTTCCCATAATGGAACTTCATGTGAAAAATGCAAAGGAGTAAAATTCTCTAAGTAGTTCAACATTCGACATATTTGCATGATATATATTTTTATGAGCAATAAATATATAATTTATCTTTCAATTATGTATTTAATTTTCAAAGGAATTAATTTAGAAAATACAAAACCAAAATAAAAATGTGTTCCATTTTTATTTATGTGTGTTCCTTTATGCAGTTGATTTTACTAATTAATTGGGTGGGAAAAATAAAAACAGAAATTCAAAATCCTCATAATTTTTTATTCCTGGAGTCAGCATTGTACATATCAATGTCCTATTTTGTTTAAAGTCAATGGGAATGCATCCATTTATGAAATCCACTTTAGCATAGTGGTGAGTGTCCTCGGGTCTCATGGGGGAGACCAGCATTCGATTCCCAGCAGGGAGGCAGTGGTGGTGTTTAAAAGTTGGACTCGATGATCCTTGTGGGTCCCTTCCAACTCAGAATATTCTGTGATTCTGGTCTTACACACTGCCTCTACAGCTGATATAGCTTTTAATTATTTCATATTGGTTACTGAAGCAGTAAGAGAGGAGAAAAGAGAATCAGTTCAGAGGGGGGAGAGTTCAATGGGTCTATACTAGTTGTTATTTGTGGAAGCGAGATAATTATCTGAAATGACATGGCAATGATAGCATAGCTATTGCATACAACTTTATTTTAGTGGCTTAAGAAGTATAATTCTTTCCAAACACATTTGCCACACTGAAGGTCCTAGAAAGTCTTTTCTCTGTGCAATGATAATCCATGGAAAACATATATACATTGCCAAAATAAATTAAAAAAAAAACTTAGATGAACAGAGCTGTAAAAATAGACTGATTGCTTTTTAAGATGCAGTGGCTACACCACTGGAATACCAGATGGGTTTTTCCATAGACACTTCTGTGGATTTGACCTGATAAATGTCTGGCATTATATCAGAAAACCCTTTCTGTGGTGATTTTGATTGTTTATTTTCTATTTTCTTAAAGGATGGACTTTTGATGGGGGTATAATTCTTGCTGCATTTGTTCATCCTTCATTCCTCCACGTGGAATTCGCACACACAGCGCCATCTTCATGCCAAAGATGGTGGGGAGCTGTTCTATATGTAGGTACACATTTCATGTAACTTCATGTGTGAGCAACCCAAGGGATTGGTTGTGTGTGCAGATAGTCAAATAGGCACATCCCTACTTCCATACAGTCTTGGCTCTTGTGAAACACACAGACCCTCTCATTCCAAGTCATCATTTCTCTCTCTTTGTGGGTATCTTGTCCATTCTTAGAATTAAAGAACAAAGTTGACAATGTGACAACAACAGATCATCTGATGCATATATAAAAATCATAGAAATAGATTGTTCTCCGCTTCTTACTTTGTCTGACCACGATAAAAATCCACTTCCTTTACTATTTAAAAACATGTTTTTAAATTCACAGTATCACAGTGTTGATAAGGTTGGAAAAGACCTTGAAGATCATCTAGTCCAACCTATAATCTAACTAAAACCTAACATCTATAACATTTATATCATGACCCTATTGTTATAGCAATTGTAAACATCATGAAAATCAGCATTCTGGACAAGAAGCATTTATTTCTATTTGAAGCACTTTGCTGAGTTTGTATACACAGTTCGATAGCAACTTTATGCTTAGCAGCAAATGTGATCTGGGAATCAGGGTAGAGGGGTGGAGAAACTCAGCCAAGCTAATTGCTGTCTCCTTCATAAGGCAAATGTGCAATATAGGCATTTGTTCAATGAAGATCTGAGTGCATGATTAAATGGAATGGAAGTNTGAATCTCTTCTCTCAGGCTGAGGACACCAGAACAAGAGGACATGGCCTTAAGCTATGCCAGGGGAGGTTTAGACTGAATGTTAGGAAGAGTTTTTTCGCAGAGAGAGTGATCTCTCATTGGAATGGTCTGCCCAGGGAGGTGGTGGAGTTGCCGTCCCTGGAGGTCTTTAAGAGAAGACTCGATGAGGAGCTCAATGACATGGTCTAGTAGGTGGGGAGTTGGAGTGGATAGTCCTGTGGGTAGTGCCATGGTTTAGACAATGGGTTGGTGTTGGGTTACAGGTTGGACTCGATGCTCTCCAAGGTCTCTTCCAACCTTGTTAGTACTGTGATACTCTGATACAGTGAAGACTTGGAGAAAGGTAAGAAGCTAAGAGACAGTAGGAATTCCTATAGTCTGTAACTGCAAGGAATCAATTACCTGTTCCTGACCCTTTACTCATTTTGGGAGAATACAATGGTCAGGAGTGAGCTGGTGACCAGCTGTGGAGGTGGGGATGGGAGGGAGCAAGGGAGAAGTGATGGGAGAAAGGAGACCAACTGTGATTCTCCAGCAGATGGGAATGATTATGGAAAGAATGATGACCTGTATTGTACAAGTTATTGATGGTAGTTCCCAGAAGAGTTGAATTAATAAAGCTGCAGCCAAAATAAAACACATCCCTTGCATCTTTTCTTTCTTCCTCCATGTCCGGAGCAATGCAATGGAAGTTCATGGTCTCCTCTTCCTCCAATCGCTCCCCCAAAATGGTCAAATTTTCTTCTAGCCTGTTCTACACAGTTATGTCATGAAAGGAATTACCTTCTGTTTTCTATTAGAAGTACAAAAATATGAAGATTGAGTACATCCTAATCCTACTCCTTTAAAAGGTGGTATACGGTCAAAGTGAGAAAAGGACTGGGAAGAAAACAAGCAGAAATACTATGTGCTTGATGTAACAATCTGTTGGTTTTGGTTTTAGCATCTGTTCCTAGATGCATTTCTCTAGGCTGGGTGGAAATTTCAGTGCTTGCATTGTACAATCCATGAGTGGAACTGACATCCAGCCTTCAGGTGATAGTCTTTGAAAGTGATTGTTCTTTTTAATAGTATAGACTCGTAGAAAAGTAGTTGTTCTGAAGAAGAATAATTGTAGAATGGAACTCATTGTAGTGCTGAATTTTTGACACTATGTATGATGATAAAGAAAGCTTTAGAGTTGCTCATCTGGATCAACCAGTAGTTAAATGACATTTGAATGGAAGATATATATAGGTAGGCTTATTAGTAAAGAATCTCATAATTTATGCTCAGGCGGCAAGGCATTGAAAATGTAGAGTTAAGAATAATAGGCACGGGCTGCACAACTATTTACTTGTGTTTTGTGTGGAGTGCTTTGTTGCTATTTGGGTATCTGCTGTTACCGTAAAACCTTTACATCTTCCTGTAACAGTACTTCTCAGTCTTCTAAAAGCTGAGTTCATTTCCAAAGTAAAATCAATTGAACCTATTGATTTTTCCATGAGCTTTTAACTTCAAATACCTTAACATATGTATATTCTGTTTTTTCGCTGTTATATGCTATTTTGTTACTCTTCAGTCTCAGAAACACTGGAGTAAGAATTTCTACAAGGTACTTTTTGCTTTGTCCATGCATCAGTAGTGAAATAGTGAGCAATATGGGCATCAGCACCTCTTGCATTTGGTGGATTTAGTGCATGTCTGAGAGTGTAAGCAGCAGGAAGACCTTTCTGAACCAATTGCTCCCTTTTTCTGCAGGCACCTTTCACAACCGTAAGAGAGTCTTAATTTTTAATAGTGGGTTCTTAGCTTCTGTCAGGAAAGTTGCCCACCATAGTTAGTCCATTTCCTAAGGAATGTAATACATCTTGAGAAATGCTATTCTATAATTACCAGCTTAATGGCAGGCAAGTGGAAAACTCTTTTCACACTAGACCTTTTATAGAGAAAAACATTTTGCAGACTGCAGAAGTTTTCCAATCTTGGTGATGATCTTGGATAAAGTTGTTGATTGAATTCCAACATGTATTTAGATCTAACTGTACTTAGCTCTAGATGTCTATTTCCCAGTGAGGGGTGGAAAATTTCCTTAAAATCCCTTTTGTTACCCTGGGTTTTACTTGAGTTGCAAATGTAAGAATCTATCCCTAGGATGTGAAAGCCTTTAGGGAGGGAATCACATCCATGTTATATGAAGTATGATTATATTACTGAAGCTTTAGGTATCGAATGTTTTGAATTTGTTGAGGTACAATTTTTCCTAACAGCTACTGATCCCCAGTATGTAGGAAATTTGGCTAGTGGGTCTAATGACTGTGGATAAGTGAATAGGCCAGATGTGGATCCTTGCCACCCTGCCTCAATCTCGAAATTTTCTTAAGAAATAATAAAAAAACAGAGCATGGATTTGTACCAATGAAGATTCTGTTGCTGTCTGCAGCAGATCATACAGCAAGATCTGCCCCAGTATTAATAATTACAGTAGAGACCAACATTCATTTCAGCAATTGTTTTTAAGCAACTGGGTCAATGATATTTTTGACAATGTGAATGGTGAGCATTTAAATTACTTTCACAAAAGCGGTTAGCACATTGTACCACTAATTATATGATTACAGGGTAGCTATTTATCAATTTACTTTTACAGGAACTATTTATTTTGGATTTAACCTTTGAGTTTTCTGTAGTTTGAAACAGAGCCTCTCACAGAAGGAAGCGGTTAGTAGCGGCTATTTTACGGAGTTTGGGGCCCAACAAAAATACCTCAGGATCATCCAAGGCCAGACAAGGCATTTTAAGAAAGTCTCCTAATTCCATACATGAAACATAAGTTCAGTTTTAGTAAAAAAGTGAGCAGATTTTTATTTCTAAATATTCATCTTTCTTAAAATTCAGGTTTCAGATCATGCAAGCATAGATAACTGGGGGCACAAAGAAGAGGACAGGCAGCCTTTGCTGTATCTATCTTAGTTCACTTCCCTTCTCATATAGTAACCCAGTCTTTGTTTTCAGGTGCTATGAGAAATAAAGACAGCCTACAATGTGCCTGTTCTCTGGCATATACTGGCTTTGAATGTAAAGACTTTGCTAGAAGCAGAGCAGTAAACTAAGTTGCCTTTTGTTAGAACTATGTATAAGGGCTATAATGGCTATAATGTCTCTTAATCTCCTGGTGGGCCTGCTAGTGATGGCATGAGGAATTTTGCATAATAGGAGGAATATAAATGTTGCACCAAAAGTGAGCATGTGCAGTGCTCAAGTGGATTAAGAATGTGGAGGAATGAGGGTATTAGAGGGAACAGCATGTACTAAACTCATAGCCAGAATGGCCTTAACCAATATTGGCTGGCCTTTTTGCAAGTTAATTCAAGATTATATGGAATGTACTGTTCTCAAAACTGGTATCTTATGCCCTGTGCTCCCTTTGGAGGAGTCTGAATATGCAGAGTAAATGCAGGGCAACATGCCCTTAGCTTGCAGAAACAAGCTGCATTGGTTTAACTTAAATTCTAGAATAGATTTGAGTTAAGCACTCTGTGAGGACATTTCCCTTAGTTCAAGTATTAGATAGGTTCCTGACTTACTGACCTGAAATAGCAAGGTTTTCAGGGCTTTTTATACAAGAGGCTTCACAGAGTATTGTAGACACTACTTAGTTGAGCCTAAAAGACAAGAGCATAGAATTTATTCACAGTTTGCTATTTAAAATGTGTCTTTGAACACACTTATACTTTCATAAAAGTTGAGTGATTGATTCAGTTCAGAGACTAAGGGCTAGCCCTTGTAGAAGTTGTTAAAAATTAGGCACTTTTAAGTTAGGCATTTTAGTCTGTATCCCAATAGTTAAGTGCTAGTGTTAGCTGCACTAAGTATGAGGACAGAGGATGAACGAAAAAACATCTACGAGTGCCCTGTGCCGAGGACTTTCTAGAGAGGTCCAGAAAGAAATGTTAAAGAATCTTGATTCTCTGCTGAAGGAACAAATCTGACTTCAAAGAGTGCTTATTTCTAAATTTGAATGCCTGGTCTAGAACCCATTCCATGGAACACCCTCAAATTTCAGTGCATTACTTTGATTACACATTTGTTGATAGCGTGACAGCCATCTGCTTCTCTTAATTGACTGACACTTTAAGGATTAATGATTTCAGGGCTTGGAAGAGTTGGGATCACTGCTGTTGTCTCAAGGGGCAAATCTGGAGGCAGGCAAGTGTACTCTGAAGTAAACATAGCAGTCTTAGTCTCGTGAAGACCTCATCAGAGATTTGGTCATAACACACTGAGGCTGTGCACTTCAGTTTTCTTCTCCAGGCTGACATGGTGTTGATAGTGCAGATCTGCATGTCGGTTCGCTTTAGTCTGGTCATGTAGCAGGGGCACTTACAGAGATTCAAGAGTCTCTTGTAACCACAGGCAGGAAATGATCACTCTCACTTCCCACAAGATGCCTTTAAACTATACTCTGCCCATACTATTGAAGTTGTGACACCATCCACATAAGATTCATTGATCCAAAAAGGCCAAGAAGAAACCTGTTTGTATACTTCCTATTTAGGACACATATCTCGCAGTAATAATTCTGGATTTTTGTCCTTATTCCAGTCTCAGGAGCAAATTCCAGAACCCAGAATACTCCACCTGGTTCACGTGTGGTCTGTATTGCTACCATTAAGAAACACTCTGTTCTGTCAATTGCTGTATTGCAATTGACCTTTGTATGCATGAAGTCCTCCATATTAGCCAACAGCTCCAGAGGCAGAATCTGAGTGCCCTCAAAATATATCCTTAATCTGTTGAATTTGCATTTATAACTTCCTGGGTGCATCCACCTCTGGCTATTAAAAAAACCCAACCACTTGATTCTTCACATCTGCTGCCTCTGGAAAACCTAGTTCCATGTATATGTCTTAAATATCTCTCTGAGTGTCAGTTGCATGTCTTTACTCAGAGATTTTAAACTAGTGGAATGTGGCTTTTCTGGTTTCCATACCAACCATAACTAGGCTGGCAGTTTCAGAAAAAACACTGAATCAAAGAGAAATATATAGTGTATATATATATATATATGTATGTATATACTGGTGTATTTAAGCAATTTCTAGATTAAGCAACAACTGATGATTTTATTTGGTTCTCAATTTTGGTCTCAAGCTCTGAGTTCCAACTTCAGTTTTGCTTTAACTGTCCGCATCCTTGCTGGATATAGCACAAAGGCTTCAGAGAGTGCTAGTGCTTATGTTCGAGTGTGCTTTTGCATGGAGCCCCAGAGGAGAAGATGATAATCTTTAGTCTTCCTCAGACTGTGTAAGATGGTATGTGCTCTTTTTCACTTTTGAGTAAACTAAACTGATAGGTCCATGGTGGTCTGTATAGATCTCAAATGTATTTTTTTTTTCTCCTTTCCCTACTGTTAGAGCTCAGATTCTCCAAACAAAGGGCTTGAGGGTTTTTGATTTCTTCAGTATGATTCTGTTCAGGTCTCATTATTGTTTTTGTGAAATAATACATAGGTTAGAAGAGTGTGTCATATGTATTTCTGAGCATGTAAAATAGATTTTTCAGAGCTAATTAATTTAATCTCAAATACAACAAAACCCTCACTTCTTAGCATTTACTAATCTGAGATTTGTAGTGAGAATGAAATGGAAAAAAAAGAGCAGTTGTTACCAAAATACACAAGGCCTTCTTTTGAAGAATGTTGACCTAGAAGTTGTGTACACATATTTGTTTTGTTAGAAGAAATGTTCTAAAAGGTAAATACAATAGTTCTATATTTTCTCAGGGGAAACTTCAGTAACAATTATATTATTACTATTCAAACTTATGCAGATATATATTTAAATGGAAAATGTGTTACATTCAGTAGCTTGCAAATATTCTTGCTATTAAAACTTCTTATAAATCTTTCCCTCCTTTCAAAACACAGAACCTGTAGTTAGTCTCTCAAGACAACTAGAGCATTAGACACCTATTATTGACCTTTTAGGTTGCTCTCAAATGCTAAATACTAAAAATATTAAAGTAGCTGATCTGAGTTTAAGACCTTACTTACAGTTCAGATTTGTTTTATAAAACACAGAAAACAGAAAGGTAGATGTTGCCTGTTGGCAGTTATTCAATGTCAAACTTAATTCTGTAAAATACTGGTGGTAAAGGAACAGATACTTGAGACATAAAAAAGACTACAGAAAGATGGGTGCCTTTTTTGTAGTCACTCATTCTGAGAGAGGAGTGTGTCTGATACTTACACAGTTTTACATCCATTCATTTCTAACCCAAAAATCAAAATTTCCTTTAATGTGGAGATCTGGCTGTCAAGAGGATTTGTCTGATGGACATCTGTAAAACCACGTGCCAGAGAAGCCAACTCTGACATGGCTTTTCAGCACCTCACATGGATGTTTAAGGCAGATAGAAATCCTTTTACTGGAAATCCTTTTGGTGGAAAAATTACCCAGCATGCAACACTGATGGCAGAGAAGCTGCTCGTGATAGGTGCGCTCTTCCTCACAGTCTGGCCAGTGATGCTGAGAACAGCTGAGGGAATTGGATTTGTAGGCCCACAGCAGCAGCATGCATAGTGCCTCTTTTCTTTCTTTTGAGGGAAGAAAAGGAAGAGTTAATTTTAGTCTAACGTGCAAAACTTTTCTTTCTGTATAGTGCATGAAGCACAAACTCGGTGGGAGGTCCATGAAACAGAGCTCGACTCTGCTCCATTAGCATTCTAGTCATACTTTAGGACAACATAATCAGAATTACAGCTTTTAGAAATGTTTTTTTCTCTCATCTGCCCCACAGCTGAATTCTATGTGGAGTGGGGGTGTTGTGCCATGCGAAGGCTGGGGTGTATCACTGTCTTAGCTGTATATTTTCTAATTTTTTTCTCCTCTTCCCTACCCTCATAGCTTTTAGAAATCAATGAGAGAAATTAAATACAATTAATTCAGTTAAAGATTTACTTCTAGAAAGTTGTTCCCTAGACTATGTTGATCTTTAGAATGTTCTTTCTTTTTTTAAAAATAAATACTATTGATAATAGCTTGAAAAAAAATAGCGTCTGCTCATGAACAAAGTCATAGGAAACTTCACTGATTTACGCTTGATTCCTCTGCTTGTTACTTCTGTCCCCACAAGCTGAAACACCCAAGTGGGTAGGAAAGCAATGCGCAGTGGAAAGTTCCATGAAACAAGTGATGTTGTCTTCTGAGCAGCCCAGAATCTGCCCAGGTGAGTTCTGTATCTGGTCCACAAGCAAACATGGGCATGCTTTAAATAAATTGTCATAGTGAAAGACAACTCAAAACAAATAACCATTTTTGCAGGTTCTTTTAAAATAATGAACTATTTTCAGCAGTAATAAAACTTTAGTGTTTTTCTCTGAATTGATTTTTGACTGAACTGATTGCTCAACTGAAATGGTTTTCTGCTGTTGTGATTAGAAGGCATGGAATAATGTGTTATATCATAGTAATTGGTTATTTTGTTTAATTCTTCCTGCAGGAAACTTGAATTAAGATTTCAAATTCCTTAGAGAGATTTTTTTCTTTCAGGAATAACCTTCAGAAATACTTGACACGTTCTTTGCCTCTGTTTTTAACAGCAAGACAGACTGCCAGCAGGACAACTGGACTAATGGGCTGACGGAAGGAGTGAGGGTGCAATATAACCCCCCTGTAATCCAGGAGGAGGTAGTCAGAGATTTGTTGAGTGAATTAGATCCTCATAAGTCCATGGGACCAGATGGGATCCATCCGAAGGTGATGAAAGAACGAGCAGATCACTCTCCATAATTTACCAACAGTCCAGGCTTACTGGTGATGTACCACAAGACTGGAAATTGGCTAATGTGACGCCCATCCACAAGAAGGACAGGAAAGATGATCTGAGTAATTACAGACCTGTCAGCCTGACCTCAGTCCCAGGCAAAGTCATGGAACAGATAGTCTTGTGTGATATTACGCAGCAACTGCAAAATGAACATGACATTAGAACTAGTCAGCATGGATTTCGGAGAGGCAGGTCTTGCCTGACCTACCTGATCTCCATTTATGATCTGGTGACTCACCTGATTTACGATGAAAAGGCTGTGGATGTTGTGTACTTGCACCTTAGCAGAGCCTTTGACATGGTTTCCCATTATGAGCTTCAGGAGAAACTCATAGAACATGGACTGGACAGAAGCATTTTATGTTGGGTTAGGAACTGGTTGGATGGACGAGCTCAGAGAGTGTTGGTGAAGGGTGCCACATCCAGCTGGCAGCCAGTCACTAGTGGAGTCCCACAGGGGTCAGTGTTGGGCCCAGCACTGTTCAACATCTTTAATGATGATATGGACGAGGGAATTGAGTCCATCATCAGCAAGTTTGCAGATGATACCAAGCTGGGGGCAAATGTCGAGCTGCTGGATGGTGGGAGGGCCCTTCAGAGGGACCTTGACAGACTAGAGAAATGGGCAGGCTCCAACAGTATGAGATTGAACAAGACTAAGTGCAAGGTTCTTCACTTTGGTCATAACAACCCCATGCATCGCTATCGACTGGGGAATGAGTGGTTGGAGAGTGGTGAAATGGAGAGGGATTTAAGAGTAATGATTGACAGAAAACTTAATATGAGCCAGCAGTATGCCCAGGTGGCTAAGAAGTCCAATGGCATCCTGGCCTGTATTAGGAACAGTGTGGTCAGTCGGACTTGGGAAGTTATCCTTCCCCTGTACTCAGTGCTGGTCAGACCACATCTTGAGTACTGTGTCCAGGATGTTGAGCTGCTTGAGAGGTTTAGACTGAATGTTAAGACATGGTTTTTGACAGAGAGAGTGATCTCTCATTGGGATGGTCTGCCCAGGGAGGTGATGTTGTCGCCATCCCTGGAGGTGTTTAAGAGAAGACTCGATGAGGAGCTTAGTGACATGGTCTTGTTGGTGGGAGGCTGTTTGGGAGTTGACTGGATGGTCCTCTGGATCCCTTCCAGCTCAGAGGGACTTGTGAACTTGTGAACTATTCATGCAGTTGGGTTTGCACTAAGTAGGAAATAAAATATTCAGAACTGTTTTGGGCTTATGCCCTCTAGAACCACAATTATGTCCCTAAAAAAGAAGCTGATTTTGAAGCAGGCCACAGGTTTTAATAATTTTCCATGTTCCCTCCAGGTTCCCATTCTGTGTAGTGAGTGTTGTAACTAATTGCATCTTTTGGTTCAAGGCAGAAGTACCTCAAACATGGATCAGAAACGGATCTGGCTGCAAAGGCTGGCTCTATACTTTCCTAAAGCTTTGTAGTTTAGATCTTGGAACTTGACTTTGTTCAGGCTTGTTCTTTGATATACTCAGGTGAAAGGAGGAAAATTAGGCCCAGAGTATTTACTTTAAGTAGCAATAAGGAAAAGAAACCTATTGAAGAGAAGAAACACAAAACTGTAAATGATCAGGCAGCAGGACTCATGCTAACTTTGTTTGCCAAACCGGTGATTTACTCCAACATCAAGCTTTTATACAACCAAGCCTAATTCACTGTATAAAACATTTCATTTGAGCAAGCCTGCCTCCCCTGCCCTTTGCCTTTTCTAAGAGATTGAAGGGAACACATAAACTGCTAAAAGACCTGAAACTGTTTTCCTATCTGTGTTCAGTATCCCTTCAGGTTTATTTACTACATAAAGAGCAAAGAAAACCAGCAAAATATTTTAAGAGAATAGAGAAGTTTTAGTTGTAAAATATCAAGGGACTTATGGGTCTGCACTACAGCTTTCTAATAGCAAACAATAGAAGTGGAAAATAAGATGGTTTAATTCATTAGGTTAGTATGGGTTAGTAATGGAGAGATATGTGGGGCTTATTCTCTGGCTGACAGGGCATGGCATTAGCCTTGGTTCCCTACTAAAACAGAAAAGCGGAAAGTCAAACAAGAGTCATGTCAAATTAAACCTCTTTTTGTTTAATTTTTCAAAGTGATTAATTTAGCTGGTTGGCAGAAAGTCAAACTGATAGCTAACAATAGTTCATTTATTTAATGTTGCTTTCAGTACCCTTGTAGCCACTCAACTGCATCAGAACTTATCTTCTGTAATTCTCTGTGAGTTGTGAAGATAGGCCAGGAAACTGGAGTAGGTCAGGTGTACGTGAAGGCACAGCTCACAGGGTGGGCCAGTTTGTGCTTCATCAGCCACAGAATTGGGAACTGATTTTCAAGAACAGTTAAAGCTCACTTTCGATCTGAAATGTGAATAAAACTGATATCACTATATTCCATGTTTGCTAAGTCTGAACAATCAAACCTCAAAAGAGCTCAGTTTATAGAGTTACAAAAAGTGTTATGTAAACTGCCAAAGCTGCAAACTGTAACACTAAAAATGAGATCTTTCCTGACTATATTTTCTCACCAGTTATAAAAATTCGGGTAAGTTACTCTCTTGGTGATTTCCATGTTAATTCTGGTTTTTTAATAGGGTTGAAAAACAGAAGTCTGATTAGAATGAACAAACAACTCTGTAGTTTTTCACAAATGTAAGTCTAGTAATAAGCGCCTTTTAGAATTGGTTTGTGGGACATACAGAAATGAAATTAAGGTTTTTAATGTCAGTAAAGCTAGTAGATACACATCTAAGAATCAGAGAGGAGGAAGATCAATTAAGTAAGAAGGTAATATTTACAGTAAGAATGAGTGTTGAGAGCAAAATTTTTTCTGTTCTGTTTAATAGAATTTTGTGTTGCTGTTAAATGGTGTTTGATCAAGGAGCTCCAGCATAGGTTGTTCACCCAATGAAAACAAGTATAGTGCCTGACAGTTCTCTGGCATTTTAGAATTGTATATCATGCAGTATAACTATATACAGAAACACTACAGGGAATGGGAAAATATGAGCAGCTTCCACATGTAAGACATCTGTTTCAATAGCGTGTATAATTTTTGTTCATTTGTTTGTTTGTTATAAAAGCTGGATAATTTCCATCTTCAGTTTTTGTGATTTCCATCTATACTTTTCCATAGATTCTTGCTCACACAAGATGATCTGTGAAAAAAGAGGCTATTTTTATACATAAGAACCATGGATTGTGTATTAAAAAAAATCTATTATTCAGGTCTGGTGAGGATTATCTGTCCTTACAAGGAACAAGTTTTCTCAAAAGCCGTTACTCTTTCAGTGCTGTTCCTGTAAGTATGGTCTGTCTATACCAAATGCCATTGTACCTGTGGTTCATGTCTGGTTTTGTGCAGGTCTTTTACAGCAGAAAGTTATTTTAGAATAATTTAAAAATGCTTTTTTACTTAAAGTGGCAGTTACCTGTTATTCAACTTATATTTACAAAAATAAACAGTTCTGGTAGAATAAAAAAAAAATTGCCCCATAAAAATGTGTATTGCCATTGCTAAGTAGAAGGATTCTAACAAAAAAAGACCAGAGAAGGAGCACTNCTCTTCTTCTCCAGACTGAACGATCCCAGTTCCTCTAGTCGCTCCCCATAGGGCCTGCCCTCCAGTCCCTTCACCATCCTCACCCCTGGTTCTCTGAGACTATCTCTACTATCTTGAATTAAAATCTGTAATTTTTCCTCTCCAAATTGCATTTAACACATAATTTTCATTATTCCTTGGTTACTGTGTCTTTAATATGTCAGAAAAGGTTTGTGTCCTCTGACATCCTTGTGAGCCAAGCCAATGAGAATTTTTGGTAAGTATGGGTCCTGAGTCAATCAAATCAAGAATGAATTCTGGTCAAAAGGAATCCTTCAGCCTAACATGATAAATAAACAATCAGTTCTCCAGAAAAATGTGTATTGTACAAACAATAAAATGTCCATTAAAAATACAATGCCCTTATGTTTTGTATTTTCTGGTGGTTTTTAGAGTGATGTGAAATATAATGGAGGAAAAGAAATTCTAAATGTGTTTTGCTCACCACACTATGGTAAATGTATAATGAACACCCTAATCTGGTGAAAGTGCCAAAACGGCGACTTTCACCAGATTTTTTTGGATCATGTACCTCTCCACTATAATGAGGTCCACACTGTTAAGAACTTTAAAACACAAAAACACTTAAGAAATGTAAAATCAGTGTAACATTGGTTAGGGCTAACATAAAGGCAATATAAGAAGCAAAACAAGCAGAATTTTATTGTTGTTTATTCCCAGTGTTCTTTATATTGCACCAGCAGTGATATACATGTTATACAGAGAGATGTATAAATAATATTTTCTCCCAAAATTTAAAAGTAAATGCCTATGTACAGATAAAGCAAAACTAGAGGAATGGTGGTGCCAGGATTGTTCATGCCAATGCAAAAATTTCTAATGTGTGTGGTTCTAATGCTGGTGGTGTTGGCATGGGATATACACAGCATGTTATACTGTTGAAATACATATTTTGCAAATATAAGCCAAAAGGTAGAATCCAGTCATGACATTGAATTTTACCTTTGACATGGAATAGGCCATGGTTTCACACAGCCAGGTACTTTTGTCAAAATATGAGAAAAGATATGCCTGGGGAGAATATTAATCAATAACTGAGAGGCAATGAATAAAATCTAGTAGTTTTATTTTTGTAATTAAAATGTGCTTCACCTTCCACAGTCAACAACTCTTGTAGAAAGTTCAGTCAGCTTTTGCGCTGGAATCACTTTGCTTAAATGAAAGGCAGAGATCACATGAGGAGATAATAATAAGAGACAGGAATTTTATTTCAAAGCTTATGTGTTTTGGGTTCCACAGACTTCACACATAAGCCTGCAAAGGTGACAAAAAGGAGTAATTGCTAAAAGGAGGCAGTTTCTAGACTGGATTATGGGTTGTGTTCTTTATTCAGTGCGATATGATACTTCCTCCACACTGCTAGTGTCAAAACATTTAGAAAACTGAATATAAGTCAACCATCTCCCCAGCAGTCCAAGGGTTTGGGTTTTTTTTCAGATTTCCAACAGTTTAAAACAAAATTGCAAAGAATTGTGCTTTTTCCCACTCCTACTTGCAGAAAAATGTAATTGCTTACTCAAATAATCTGGCTCATTGCTTATACTAGAGAAAGATAACTTGGTTGAGAATGTCATTATGACAGACTTTTATTTTATAGTTGCATTTTAAGAAATCCCATTCCGACGACAGAGTTAAATCTCTCTGCTGTTACAGTGCACACACTTCTTCACCAACTATTTCTGACACAACTGAAGGGGACTAGAAAGGCATAAACTTTAAAGTAGTTGGAGCAGTCTTCATTTAAGGAAGACATTGTAGAAAAATAACTTTAGGCAATTGGAAATTCAGTTAGAAGGATGCAGAGATTCAGACCTGTTCAAAAGACCAGAGTTTGGTAAGTTGTTAGGACATGACTTCGGGGAATAGCAACACCTCTACAAGTGACCACCTGTCACCTGAAGCACAGAAACTATCTGTAAACACACCTCAACCATGAAAAAACACATTAGCTCAAAACTCACTGAAGGTAATCAGCTGCCTTCTATTTAACCACCAGATGGGTATAGATGACCACAGAGAAGCAGCTGACAAACTATACATTAAACAGATGATTACCCTGCAACTGTTTTTCACTGTGTTGATGTACTGTACATATGGACAGAGATATCTAGAGATGAAGGCAGAAAGTGATCAAATAAACAATTTGCTGACAAATTTGCAAACAAATAAAACAATTTGCAAACAAATAAAACAATTAGCTGAATGGTAAAGAGTTTAAAGAAACCATAGCTATTAACAAAAACCAAAAGAGTAATTTGGTCTGCTTTTCAGTAAATTGACTATTACTAGTTAAGGAGAAAAATGAAGTATAAATGGGAATGAAATAATGGAAACAACTATAACAGAAGTAAAAATAAAATTACAGGTGATTTTGCCATCACTGAATCAGTGATAGTACTAGATCCCAAGATAAACATTTTGCCTCTGTGTGTGTAAAGAGAGGAAACTGCAACTGTAGATTTGTCAGTCTGTCTCTGTAATACATGTGGTTTTAAACTGAAAGATCGTTAAAGCTATGGAGACCAGATAAAAGGGAAGTGGAATATTGGTTTAACAAATTAAGACATGCCAAACTAACCTGATCTGTTTTTGTTTTTCTCTTTTCTTTTACATGGAATGACTCAGTTTTCCAGAAAAGGGAAACAAAGGGGGTATATTCTGTGTGTCCTTTTACAATGCACTCATTATGCTGCCGAAAGGAAAGTTGCTTCCATGCTTGAAGAAAGTGGAATTCAAGAGTGCAACTCTGAGATGACCATGGTAGGTGATTTAGGACGCTATTGAAAGAAGAACTGTTAGGCTGTGGTGTGGGTAGATGATTAGGACTGACCCTAAGAATCTGTATTAAAAGAAATCTATTCACTGATAGTCATAAAAATGTGATTGAAGATTTCTGGGAGTACAGTATTTGGAAACTTAGATAACCAGGACAGCCAATGAAAACAGCTGCATTGCATTGAGGACCTGGGGAAGTAGACATGAAATTCAGCTGTAAGAACTGCAAAGCGTTTCGGAAAGGTACTATAGAGAAAATATAAAATCTTGTTTTAAACTGAGAATTTATCAGATGGAAATAGAGATTATGAGAAGCATGATTTTGGGGGTTTTAAAATTATTTTATATTAGAATATATTTATTATAATATATATTTTAATTATATTTATATTTTATTATTATTTTTATTATTATTTTTTATCAACTAGATGGATAGAAAGTATTATTCACCATTTTGTGTAACCTTTTGGTCTTATGCCTTTCTTTGCTGAGCTAAAAATCAATTTGTTATCAAAAATGTCTTCCCCTCATGGATTCTTGTTGCATATGATCCAGTGACTTACTTAATTAACTGTATGAATAAAGCTTCTGTTATTCTCTCACTGCAAAAGAATTATTCCCAGACCATGTGCTATTCTCGTAGTTCTTTTCTGAGACCCTGCCATCAAGATTCCTTGAGAAGTTCAGGCAGCAGTGTGTTTCACCAATGGTCTCATTAATACCATACTACTAGGAAATTACCACTCCCAACACTGTTATACATCCTTCTATTCAAGGACTGTATTCCCTGTCTATACCACATTGGAAACAGACATTAGTCAATAATCATGATTTTGTCAAGTTTTCCAGTGATGATGTGGTTTAGGACAGTATCCCTGTTCTTAATTTGACTTACTGTCTTCATTCCTAGGTATCTCTATCCCTGTATTTAGTCATATTAAACACCTTGTTTATTTTTGAAGCTATAAAGATCAGCCTGTAGAGGTGGTTTGGGCCTCCTTCTACATGTTATTCCAGTATTACGTGGAGGGTTATTTGCAAGTAGATGTGGCAAGTAAAATGACAGTTTAGGTACAGAGGGGTTTTTCTTGGCTTTGTTAGAAATTGCCCCTACTGGTGACAAAGTAAGGATCCAAAACTATTGATATCTTTATGTACTAATTAGTAATATGTATGTATATATATATATATATTTAGGAATGGCTTTTGTATGTGTATACACATACATATGGTCTAAAGCTCCAACAAGGGCGGTTTAGACTTGACATTAGGAAAAAGTTTTTCACTGAAAGAGTGATCCGGCGCTGGAATGCGTTGCCCACGGAGGTGGTTGAATCGCCATCCGTGTTGGTGTTTAAGGGTAGACTGGATGAGGTGCTGAGTGTCATGATATAAATGTTAGGTTTAGTTGGATTATAGGTTGGACTTGGTCTTCAACGTCTTTTCCAACCTTATCAACACTGTGATACTGTCATACTGTGATACATGGAGGACATATATGACTATGTCCTTATGTATTTTATGCATAGATAAAAAATTATATTGCAGCGTGTTACCCTGATTATAAGGAATAATTAAATTAAGATAATTTGATCTTGTTTATTAGTAAATTCCCAGTATTAAAATAATAAACCTCATTAATGAAATTAATTAGTAGGTCCTATGAAATAAGTAGAGTAAATTAATTCTGCATTAATTGAAAAAGTAGAGTAAGTTACTATGAACTTACATTAAGGCTAGAATAGCAGGAACTATATGTCATGTAGAAACAGAAATCTTCCCTTAAAAATTAAATCCTTTATACTTTTTCCATTGTAAAAGCTGTTTTACTGTGCAACTTGAGTAAATATCAAGCTGCTGCTATCTAAACTCCACCTCTTTCTGAAATGTAGCTGTAGGCTAGATCTATATAGGCACAAAGACCAGTGGCCAAAAACTAACTACAAATGAAAGGTTCTGGTGAAAGACAAAATGGAAAATGGGAGGAAGTCAAAATATAATTAACAGCATAACAAGGCAAGAATTGGCTTGGAGCACCTTTCACCACACTGCCCAGAGTGCGCCAGAAAAATAGACATCTTTGCTGTTTGCTGCTCCAAAGGGGAGTGGAAGTCAGCTGGGAGAACTAGTAGTGGTAGAGCCATTGATCCTTTACAGATCTCCTTGCTGAAAGAGGAGATAAGATAGATTTTTCTGCCCAGATATTTCTCACTGCCCGAACTCCTCCTGAGAATGCAAAGAAGGTAAATAGTAAGGCTGAGGCTGTGCTAACACTCCCTGCAACTTATGCCATACACATCAACCTGCACGACCTCTGCCTAAAACCAACATTTTCCCTAGGAAGCCACCATCCACTCAAATAAGAGATACCATAGGTTACACACAAAAGTAGAGAAATAACCATTAAAAAGGCATCTGGAGGAGAAAATATTTTCTCATGGAAATGAGAAATGAGGAGCTTATGTTTCACACTAGACAAGGAGACGCAGCTAACCAACAAGCAACCTGTAAGGCAAATGCCATTGTATTGCCTGTTTCCATGGTTTGGCATCTGTACATTTTTTCTTAAATACGTCACTTCTTATCATGGTAAATGAGAGTGATAAGGTTAGACTCATAAAATATGGTATTCTTTAGGACATCAAACTGGAGATCTAAGGCATGACATGTGTTAGGCCATTCACTTATAGAAATGCAATGCGTGATAGAGGGACTCATTATCTCTCATGCCAAGCAACAGATTCTGGAGAAACAATCCAACTTTCCCATATAAATAGAATGGGAAACAGTCACAATGAAGATCCAATTTCAAATAATGCCTTTACTGGCATTATGCACTGTGAGAGGTATACATTACTCAGACCAATCAAAACGGGGCTACACTTTTGAGCTGGTGTCCATTACTTTGGTAATAATTTTCTAGTTAAACGTAAAATTACTAAGCAGTTTATTATTGTCAAAGTCGTTCAACACAGATATCCTTGACTTTAATTTAGGTCTCCTGAGTTATGTGTTTATGGCAAAATGCATGTGAAGTGTCCATTTCTGAGCATCCCTGTAAGCCATTCAGAGTTGGAACACTTCATGGAACTTTCCACTGCGCATTGCTTTCCTACCCTCTTGGGTGATTTCTTATATGTCGTTATGCCTCAGTGGCTGTTAGGTGAGGGAACTGGATACAATGCCGTTGCTCTAATTAGAGTATGGTGATCACTCAGTGGAAATTTCCTTGCTTTTCTTGCATTGCTTCATTTACCTTCCTGTTTGAGCTTGTAAATCTTTTCTGTCAGCCTCTGCATTCCACTTTCCATGCACTTTAGAAGTTGATTTTGGGATGGGGATGACTATCTCCAAAAGTGTCTGGGTATGCAAACCTTTCTTTTTTTTCTTTGTTTTTTTTCCCGTTTCTTTCAGAAATATCATGTTTTGCAAAGAAAGCACGGTGAGACATTCTTTGTATTTGGCTAAATCCTTCTGTTCTTACTGAGGATAGTTTGCAGTGACGGTGATAACATCTCACCCACTCTAAAATCCCTTGGCCCTTAATAATTTCCTCTACCATAATCCTTAGGAGTGAATGCCTGTTTGAGTTAGTGGCCATTATGTGATCAAGATTCTAGTAGGTTAAACTGCTTTGCTGCTTCAAAGAGCTTAAATCCAGCCTTTCAATTGTACATACTTGTAGTTTTACATATGCAGTTCTTCTTGTGCCAACTCTCTATATTCTTGATTTTTTTTCTCCATCTTTCTTGTTGAAGTAAAATCCAATTGAACATTTCAGAATAAGCCCTAGTATTCTCAAGCTTCATATTTACATGCACATGAATCACTGTAACAAATAGAGCAGCTGGACATGATACCACAGACTACGTATTTGAGGATCAAAACAGGGGACCAGTTATGCATCCTTTCTGTCAACTAATTTTATGCAACATTTTCCAAGTGAGGAACATTTGCATATTCAATACATTTAAGTACATAAATGTGAGAAACCATTGAGATCTTCTGTCTTTATCTGACTTTTATGCCAAGTTTGGACAGGATCAAGCATTTTGGTGAAAGCCACTTCTACTGGCAGAACTTTGTAAGTACGAAGTATTAAACTATAAATCATTTTAAACCAAGGAATATGGTGGTGATGTGGGATGTTAGTAAATCATATGTACCAAAGAAAAAGCTATCAGGCTGTGTTTCATAATATAAACCTAGAGATAATTCAAATAGAGATGTCCTAATTTTTAAAATACGATTTCAGCTTATAATTAAAAAATGTGCATGCAGGAAAAATGTATTGTTATTTCTGGAACTAAAACCCAGTGCTAATATTGTACTGTAAATACAGTTATACCTCCTCCATCGCGAGGAAAGGGACAGGCGACAGCCCTCGCGAAATATTATTCTCGCAAAGAACGGCAGGTCGTTAATATGCATGCAGGCCATGCCCATTGCTNTCCCAGCACACAGCTTGTCTCACTTTCGTGAGGCAGGCTCCCCATTCAGAGACCAGGGGTATGGTGCTACCATCGCAAGCCCTCCTCCCCGCAGGGTGGGGTGAGTCCCGCCCCACAGGCATTGTGGCACCGCCTCTCGGCAGAGGAGAGTCAAAGTGCGCATGCGTCAGGCAGCTGGGCTCGCGGACGGCTAAATCATATTTGCGAAAAAATTGCTTCGCAAATGGGCGAGGTCGTGAAGGAGAAGTCGCGATACAGAGAGGATTCACTGTATATTATTTAATATCTTGAAGTCAATTTTAGCTGTTTGCTTTCTGCCTTTTCAACCCATATTAACAGGCCCAGAAACAAACACATTTATTCTGCTCAATTATTTGAATAGTGAAGAGTATAAGTTCTAAAGACAACTGCTGTAAATTTTTGTACAACATGCTGAGTTATACTTAAAAATACTGAAAGCAAAATTATGCTGGATTACTTGATTAGAAGTAGAACTTTAGATTTTTAACTTGAGACTACAGGGCCTGCAAAAGGTAAATGAAAATTACCAAATGATGAAAACATTAGGGAATTGACTGAAATATTCAGGAAAAAAAATGTTACTCAGGAAGTAGATCTTAAAAATTATTTCTTCCTTTCTCATGATTTTACTTTAGACTGTAATACATTTAAGTGTTTTATAGTGCTGCCTTTCAACATTTTAATACCTAATCAGGAAAGGCATCAGAGTCTCTGGTGGTCACCCTACATGATTTCACTGCAAAGTGCTTTTTTGGTTGTTAGTGTTTCTAGACAAAGTTTGTCAAGTTGAGAAGAGCACGGTGTAAAACCTGCAAAGCCACTCCATGTTTACTCCCAGGTGTCTTCAAAACTTTTGCTTGCTGAAGTCTGCAAAAAAAAATCAGCAAGTAGACTGCAGAAGTGCAACCACAATTGCATAGTAAACAAAGATTTATTTAACTTCTTATCACCATCTGAAATATCTTCTAGCCCTCTTTCATCTCCATCACTTTTCTCATTCTTTTAGGGTAAAGTTTTTGAAGGTGAGACTGTCTTTCTGTTGTGTTCTGCAATTGTTGCCCAAGGCTAGGTCTCCTATTTGTTAAATTAATGTAAGTGAAACCTTTTTATACATTCTGTTCCCCAAGAAGGTACTGCCACATATCCTCACATATGCTAAATATCTTACTTTTCTTTACCAGTGATTCAGGTGGCATACTAAAATAGTATTTTATTTTCCCCACAGACAGGTAAGTGAGATTCACCAAAGCGTGTGAGCAAACTGCACTTCAAGCATGTAAGCCATGTCACTGCTAGGAACCAGTCCAATATATGTTTCAGTGCATAGTTATGTATTGTGCTAAGCCATGATAACAGACATCTGCTTAAAACTTAGCATGAATTCAGAACTTTATTGCCATGAGATCTTTCTATGCTTAAAAGACATTTAAATCCTAGGATGTGTAAGTGTACTATCAATTCAAGCCCTTTATCCACAATACCTTATGCGATAGATAACGTTTTCACTGGAAAAGATGGAGGAAAAGGACACTGATATTTGGACTCATGATAACAAAGGAAAATATATTTGTTAAGAAAAAAAATCAGAGCAAGCACCATGTAACTTACATGTTTGTTTTCAGAGCCTATGGGATATGCAAAGAAAATACAAATTGTTTGCTTCCTTCTCCCAAAGCTGTATCTGAGTGTTGCATGGATGAAATCACTGGACTTTGGAGATCTTGAAAAGGGTTTGGTTCTTCAGGTATTTCTTCACACTAAACAACCCCAATTCTTCCATCTGCTTCCCATCAGACTTGTGTTATAGACCCTTCACCAGCTTCATTGCCTTTCTCTGGACTGGCTCCAGCACCTCAATATCCTTCTTGTTCTGAAGGGCCAAAATCCTAACATAAGACTTGTGTCCAGTTGGAGGCCGGTCACTAGTGGGGTGCCTCAGGGTTCAGTGTTGGGACCTGTCCTGTTCAATATCTTTATTGATGATCTGGACAAAGGGATGAAGTCTATTATTAGCAACTTTGCGAATGACACCAAGTTGGGGATAAATGTAGATGTGGAGGAAGGTAGGAGGGCTCTACAGAGGGACNGGTAGTGTGTTATAGGTAGGATGGTGTGTTGGTAGTAGGATGGCAACAGGTTAGGTAACAGGTGATAGGTTGGACTTGATGACCTCTATAGTCTTTTCCAACCTTACTGATTCTGTGATTCTGTGATTCTGTGCCGAGTACAGGGGGGAAGATCACTGCCCTGCTCCTGCTGACTACACCATTTCTGATACAAATAATTAATTTTCTACATCATTATTGACATGCTGGAACATGTCCAGGGAAGGGCAATAATGATGGTGAAGGGATTGGAGCAGAAGCCTTATGAAAAGCGGCTGAGGGAGCTGGGGTTGTTTAGCCTGGAGAAGAGGAGGCTCAGGGGACACCATGTCATTCTCTGCAACTGCCTGCAAGGAGGTTGTAGCCGGCTAGGGATCAGTCTCTTCTCCCAGACAAACAGTGACAGAACAAGAGGACACAGTCTCAAGCTGCATCAGGGGAAGTTTAAGCTGGATGTTAGGAAAAAATTCCTCACTGTAAGAGTGCTTGGCCATTGGAATGGGCTGCCCAGGGAAGTGGTGGAGTCACTGTTCCAGGAAGTGTTTAAAAAGCGATTGGATGTGGCACTCAGTGCCATGGTTTGGTTGATGTGATGGTGTTAGGTAATAGGTTGGACTTGATGATCTCAAAGGTCTTTTCCAACCTAGTTAGTTCTGTGGTTCTGTGAATTTTACCAATCAAATTCTGCTGGTTTTATTTGGAAAAAATAACTGCCTTTTTGTCTAGGTTGGTTTTGATCTCTTCTGTTTCCACAGTAATAGAAAAGGGTGCAAAATGACCAATAGATAATTACTGTATGTTAATTTTTCACTCTTTTCTTAAGTGTTTGTATTTCTCTTTCATCCTATTATTCATCATCAGTATGTGTGATTGCATAAGAGCACTTAGAGTTCATCCAAATATACGTTTATATACGGTAGGCTTTTGTAAAACAAAACCCTTAGTAGTCTTAACTCCAAAGAGAAGGTGTGAATGAACAAGCATGTCTCTTAAAGACAGGAAAACTCTCCTGGGATATAAAGTTAGAGGTCTTTGTTGTCATCTATGACACTCATATAGAGAAACATACAGAAAAATGTAGTATTTCTTTAGAGCAGGCAAAAAGTGAAACTTACATCCATTCCTGGGACACAGGTGTGTGGGCCTGACCATGTACCATGGATGTTCAATCACTAAAAAGGTAATTTCAAAGATCTGAAGGAAATTTGGTATGATTGTCTCTATGCAACCAGAGTTAAGCCTATTGCTGCTAATCTCATTGCTTCTGCATTTTCTTGTAAACTATGACCAGACTTCTAAATACCCTTCAGAGAGTACCCAAAAATTAGTTCCTGAAGTACTTAAGGCATATGTTGGATATAGTAAAGCCCATTCTGTTAATGGCAGTTTCTTGCTGTGGTAAGTCTTGTGGGGAATAAAATAATGTAATGGTGTAATGAACCAGGCTCCGTTAGAATATTTAGTTAGCCTATTAGATTGTGTCTCTGAAGAAATGTCACATTATTTTTGTTAATACTTTTTTTTTTTCCTTCCTAGTTTTATGGATGGAAAACCATAGAAGGCAGCTAAAGTTTGCTTTAATTATATTTACATTTAAGAGCTAACTTTTGAAGGAATTATGGCAAGGAAAAGGTTGGCAAGTTCACAAAAACTGCAAGATTGGGCAATAAGGGGATTAAAAAGATTTGTGAAAAAAACCAATGACTAAGTGCCCATTTCACTGCCTGTTGTATCTTGTTATATCTAGAGAATGGAAAAAGGAAATTCCATATTGACTAGATCGAGCTGTACTTGCCATCTCAATAATGAAACCATCATGCAATTCCTTTAAATGAAACATCAGTAAAACTGCACAACTGTTTCTTTTTACTTTCACGCTATAAAAATACAGTACAGCAAATGTCCAGGAAAATATATTCATTGGAAAGGAGCTACCAAAGGCTGTGCATTTGTCTGTCATCTGCTGCTGCTTATTTCACACACCCCCCAAAAAGCAAGAAGTCAAAAATGGAAACTGCATGGGTGGTTTATTACTCAGCATTGAACTCCAAGTGAATCTTCTTGATGCAACTGTCTTCCTGTTAGAAAACAGATTCATAATTCGTTTCCCAATTCCATTTCAGAAAATATGAAAATGTTTCTGATTGTGCACATCCACCCACATGCTCCTGTATTTAATTTAATTTTTGGGCCTGGATCCCCTCTTCCTGATAACTGATACAATAATTTACAGCTTTGCAGGTATAAGAGGGTGTATTATGTAAATAAACAGGATTTTGATTTGCACAAGCCCTCCATTACACTGATGTTTTACCAGGATATGAGACGTGCATACTTAAATTTCCAAAGGAGTTCTTTTCCATGATCAATATTGTCTAAAATAATTTCTCGGTAAATGTTCAATGCAGCGATGTAAATTCGCTTTGGGATTCACCATTTACAGGTTCAATACATTTTTTCCTGCATCTTGACCATCTTTACCATGTTTACTGTTTTTACTGCTTTTACTCTATTTACCACCACTTTGCGGCTTTCGCTTGTTGTGGCATTTTTCTGGAACTGACCCCCCGTGGTATCCAAGGGATTACTGTAGCAAAATTTCCACCACCCTCCCACAAAAAGTAATTCCTTTATTTCACTCTCTTTTTAGAGAGATTGCTCTGCTTAATTCCTATACCACTACAGTTCCTCTGAAGACTGCTGTGATGGAGTGCAGCTTTTTTATTCACATAAAGAATGTTGGACAGGTTAATATTATGCAATATTAATGTGACCATTTGCTACTCTCAGAACCTGTGTGAATAAGAAAGATTATGGATATAGTAAGAGAAAAAAGACACAATACAAGGAAAGTAAAACTAAAAAAAAAAAAAAAAAAAAAGGGCACTTTATGCTCCTTTTCCACCACTTTTCACCAGAAATTTGGTTTTAAGTGTGTTTTATTTTACTAGAATGTTAGCTTTAGACTGGAATCCGTAGCTCACATTACAAGTCAGGAGTCAGTGACTGATTCCTCTATGCTGGGGACAAGGATAGAAGATAGATTCTTACACTTACGTATTTTTTCCTGGAGTTCTCTTGGTCCTGCATAGCTGCTTATCCCTCAATATTAGCAGTAAAGACCATCCCAGCCTTCAAAAAATATTGTCAAAGTATTTATTTCTGAGTAGGTCATTAATTTTCAGGGACTTGCCAGCTATGCGACACAGTAGATGGGAAAAAATGTTATGGTGCTTGGATGTGATGCCAACAATAACTAGCTATTCACATCTATGACTTCTCACCCAGTAATTACAAGTTCTACTTTACAAGGGTAAAGAAAATAATACTAAGAATGGATATTTTAGTAACATTTACCCATTACTAAACCATTATTTACTTTTCGTTGGGAAAAGTAGCTAGGAGCCCCTCTTACTGGCTGGAAATTTCAACTCTGTATCTTGGGAATTACAGGCATGCTAAAAATACAGTATCTGTATACCTGTATGGCAAGGATTATCCTCTTTTGCTAGTAGGATACATTATCAGATTTTGATGTATGCAGAGGGACCACTCTGCATCCTTGCTGTTTTAAATAACAGAAGATACGTTAAAAAGTTCCAGAAAATACAGGAAGGGATTATGTGGTAGAGTCTGGATTTCACCCTCATATTTTGTTAATGCTAGGGATTGGGAATTAAAGACATTAATGCCTCAAGTAAGGAAGGAGACAAAGAATACCAGCTGCAGAATTTAGGAAATTAGCCTTGTCATCTCCAGCATTTATGGCAGAAGGTACTTTTGGCTGAAATGCTACACTCCTAGAAGAGAACCTGGGACCATCGGATGTGCAACCCTAAGTCAAGTCCAACATCAGGGGTAGAATATGATGGAATAAGAGAAGATGTCACAAGTAATTGCAGAGGTGCATATAACAGATGTGTATAAGACCCCAGTTTCAAAGTGAGATACTTGACTAGGAATATTATTTATATTTAAAGCTTTAAAGTTTGTCCACTAAACTTTTGAAAAGCCTTTAGTTTGTTATTACCTTGAAATAACTTAAAGAGAAAAAGCAGCATATGCTTCTCTAAGAGAATTTCTTTTACTTGAGAAAATAAACATTTTGGCAAAAGGTTTTACAGGGATAAAGCATGACCAAGGCAGAAGCATCCCATTAAAGTGCTCAGCACCACAGCACAAAGCTCAACTTTAAGTTAGCAAAAGAGATAAAGAGAGCCATGCACTTTCCAGGGAGGTGCAAAGAAATATTCAACAAAAAGAAGTACTACCTAGCANAGCGTGGTGCCTGTGGTTCCACGCTTGTGGGCCTGATCCCTGGATGGGCATTCACTTGGGAGTTGGACTAGATGATCCTGTGGGTCTCTTGTAACTCAGAATAACCTGTGAACCTGTGAAATGGTATTGACAATGGATCAGACTATCAAATGAGAAGTATTGTAATAATTTGAGAATAAAATACTAGATGGAAATGGATGATTGTTACAAGAAAAATGTACTAGTGTTTTGGAAATAAGTTAGAGACTCATTTGCCGAAGACAACAGACACATTGAATGATGTGGAAGTGTTAACCTAAGTCTGAGAAGAATCAGGAAAACTGGCTGATCACAGGACCACCCTGAAATACAGAAGTTAAAGAAAGTCCAAGTGACCATAGGAGATGTGCAGTGTGTTATTTCAGAGAGGGCAAGGGAGGCAATCCATGGCTGAGCAACTGCCCTCGCCCATGCTCTGGGAAGCAAGCTGTCCCAAAATGGAAAATGGGAATTGATTGATGAGGATGATTGATGGGGAGTCAAGACTACTTAGGAGAGAATTTAAACAAATTCTCAGGAAGGCTGAAAGGGAATGTCATGCTAAATCCACTGTGTGTTCAAATCAAACTGGGAAGAAGAAACATTTTGGTCCCTAGAAGTGAAGATTATGGAGTAGCCCTCCTAGTGCAACAAAGCAAGTAAGACACTAGCAGCTTTTAAGATGGAGCTTAATGAATTGGAGATATCTGGCATGATGAGGACTCAGTGACCCAAATGTTCGTGTGGTCAGCTTCACCATGAGACTCAGAAACTCAGGGCATGTGGAGCCTGAGTCCCAGGTCTGACTGTGACTATGTTGAAGATTTTTGGTTGCAGTGCCTAGAATGGAAGAACAATTATACTTGTGTTGATTATAGTACTGAAAATATATTTTAAGAAGTTCAGAATAATCAGTCATTGCTCTAATCACCAAAATGTCCTGGATGGTCTCAGCAAAAGAATCTAGTCACTGTATTTGGCTGAAACTCCATAGAAAGCCAATTTCTCTTGCATTTTCATGAAGGAAACAGTTTTTCATGTCTTTTCTACTCAGGAAATAAATTCTTTTCCAGTGCTGTAATGGAGAACTGTGAAACCCTGCACCAGAACCTGTGACTGAAACCAGGCATCTCTCCCGTTGCACAATACAGCATATCATCTGTGTCTTAGGTACAGTTAAAAGTAGCAGCTACATTATGTTCTTGCAATAAAATTCAGTGTTGGGGACTAAATTCCCTGAATTGCATTTTTTTCACAGTCTGATCAGAGCATAGGTACAAGGACTCAGTTGATTAACTTTTCAATTGTTTAATAGACTAAATATCAGGTCTTCTGGTAATTCAAAAGAGCGTAGCTTTTGGAATGCCTTATGTCAGCTAAGAATATGTCTCCATCTCTCCTAGTACCACCTAACCTCTGCTTACTTTGTTATTCAGTGCTTTACCTAGAACAGGCTTGGTTAAATCCTTCTCTCTGCTTATGTAGTACAAAGTGATTTTGAAATTATTGGAGTAACTAGCAGAGGTTTTCCTGCTGCAATGAAATCCTCTGCTTGCAGAAAGATCAAGGCATTGTGGAAGCATTTGTGCATTAGTCATGTTTTCACCTTTAAAATAAATGAAAACCATTTGCCATATGAGAACAGTGGAGCAGGCTAACACTGAGATGTGTTCGCTGGGGCTCTTCATCCAGTGGAAGACAAAAGGACCAACATTTCTAAATACACATCTCCTGGGATTAAGGAATTGCATCAGCCTTTTTTTTCCACCCAGCCCTTTTTTCTACTGTTTTTCAAATATAGACCAGTTAGAGTGGAAAATCTAACTCTTAGTGCAAACATATTGAGTACACAAAATTAGTATGTGCCTATATTTTGGTAGGTTAGCCACTTTTCATGCTCTACTGGGGCTTTTAGACACATGTCCTCAGACAGCTATTTATGTGATGGGATTTTTCACACAATTTAGCAGTTTGCTGCTAGTTAAAAAAATGTAAATCCATTTATATAAACATATGCAGCCAATGCAAAATTCTGTACAGCACTGAAATCATGAGTTAATCAAATGAGAAGAACAAAGTTAAGTCAGAGTATCAATTCAATAAGATTCTAGAAAAAAGCACCAGAGACTTCAAAATAAAAGAGGAAGTGTTTATGTTGAATGATATTGAAAGCATGAACATCCCCGATTCTATATGAATATTCAACCATGTGCCATTATAAAACAAAATGACCCTCCCATAATTTTTCATTTTAACTAGTAATATGTGTTCTCAAACAAACACACACTTGTATTTATAAACAGGTATCACTGACCTGTGTTTTCCTTTGTGCTAATAACTTAAACCATAAATATTTAAATTCATCTGTGTTTGTCTCCTTTGTTAAAAGTTTGCTACTGGAATATCTGAACGTTTCACTATTTAGGAAACTGTATGAAACTAAAACATCATTTGACCATATGATGTCTGATGAACAAAGAGTGAGGGTTTATATACAAATAATTTTTTTGATGGCACTATTATGACATGACTTGGTTAGAACAAATTTGAGGAGTGGCCTTATAATCCTTATTCTACTCATTAAAACTAAGGCATTTGGAGTGAATGACACTACAGAAGCAAGTTTACTCGAATGTCATTTACCCTCAGGTGCTATTTTGCCAGGTGATGATTTGTTTTATCACTACCATGTAGCATGCAAATACTGAAATTTTTAATTTGCACAAAAAAGAATTTTCCTGTAGGATTAATGTAAGAATATTATTACAGATAGAGGAAGTAGTAAGTTATCTGTTTTGCTCCTACCCCCTTGCATCTGGAAATGTCTTATTCTGATATACATATTGAAAGCATTTTTTGCATGTTTTGTAAATAGTGTAAGTGATAGAAGAAGATACTGAATGAGTATGTAAGACAGGGCACAGAGGAGCCTAAGGTCCAGAAAGTCTAGTATGAAGCTCATTTTCTTGTTGAAATAACTGCTATTTGCAGCTGAGAATGCTCATCAAGTTCCAAATATTTGGCTATGGTTCTCTTTCCATAAACATTGGAGTCACATCATACATGCCTACAAGGCTCAGCCACACCTCTCCTGCCTTTGCCTTCCTGCCTCTAGTGGTGCAGCCAACACCACAGTCCAGAACGCTCTCCTTATCATTCACAGTTCCTCCTTCTAAATGGTTTAAAGTTTGATTTGGGACTCCAACAGGCAAAGTCTTTCCAGTTTTGGACTGTTGACCTCTTTGGACATTAGCAAACCAGGTTTTTCTTATTCTTCATGTGAATATGATCTTAACCTACATGTTGATAGAAATAGCTGGTGATGTTTCAACTTCCAAGAACACTTTAAAGCTTTAGGAGCTATCTCCACCCTGTTGACCTATTTAGCCTAAACAGGTTGCCAAGGTTTCAGAGATGCCAAAGGTTGTGCTAGTGAGTTCCATTTGGGTCTCCCACCCAAACAAAAGGGTGGAGAAATTGAGATGCAATATGAGTCAGGAAGGCCAAAAACCCTGTAAGATTCCATGAAAAATATTTATTTTTCATTTTTTAATCCAAACCAGAGGAAATAGCACATCTTTTTTGCCTTGAACTCAGGCACAGGAGAAATTTAAACCACCACTGAAGGTGGAAATTCTGCGTACCTGACCTTATTGTTGTGTTTTTAAGCAGAACCACAATGGTTTTAGTGGAGTGTTTTGCTTAAAACAGAAGACAATCTACCACTTGGGAAATTTTGGAAGTTGCCATGGCTAAGTAACTGGCTGGGCTCTGTAGGTTGGTGGTAGCAATAATTTTTCTTTTGTGTCACATGTGTTTTTTCAGTTGTCAATTTTTGCCCTCCATTTTTTTCAAATAATTAAACTGTCTTTTCCTCAACACATATGTTTTCTCACTTTTACCCTTCTGATTCTCCCCTCCATCCTACTGTGGGGGCATAAGTGAGCAGCTGTATGGTACTTAGCTTCCTAGCACGGTGAAACCATAAAAAGAATTAAACTGCCATATGAGCCCACATGTCTTTCTTCTGAAACCCTGGAAACCATAGTTCTGAATGTGGTTTGGGAAATTTTCATGAGTGTGCACCTACAGTGCTTAATTGGCATTGTTTCTGCTCTACTGCACTCTTAACCAGTTCTCTTCTAAGAGCAGTGGAGAAAAAAAAGAAGTGGATGAAATTAATCTGACTAAATATAAACATCTACAATAAAAACAATCACTTCCAACTGCCTTTGTAGTCAATTGAGAAAAGCAAACAGTTGTAGAGTATGATTCATCTCATTCTAAGGTAAGTGTCTGTGCTGATTTTGATTTGAGTAGAGTTAATTTTCTTCACAGTGGCTAGTATGGTGCTATGCTTTGCATTTGTGCTGGACACAGGGTTGATAACATAGAGATGTTTTTGTTATTGCTGAGCAGTGCTTACCCAGAGACAAGACCTTTTCTGCTTTTCATACTGACATGCTGGTGAGGAAGTTTGAGGTGCACGGGAGGATGGGAGGAGACACAGCCGGGACTGATGACCTGAGATGAGCAAAGGGATATTCCACACCATAAGACATCATGCTCAGCATATAAAGTGGGGAAGAAGGAGGATGCAGGAATGTTTGGAGTGATGGTGTTTATCTTCCCACAGAACTGTTACATGTGATGGGGCCCTGCTCTCCTGAAGATGAACTCACTGATACACCTGTCTGCCCATAGGAAGAAGTGAATTAATTCCTTGTTTTACTTTGGTTGTGTGCATGGCTTTTCCCTTCCCTATTAAATTGTCTTTGTCTCAGTTCACTAGTTTTCTAGCTTTCACCCTTCCAATTCTTTCCTTGATCCTACTGTTAGGGGAGTGAGTGAGTGGCTGTGAGGTACTTGGCTTCTGGCCTGGGTTAAAACATGAGAGTGTCTAAATCAGTTTGCATGAATTGTGTCCTAAAAATGCCCGAGTCTTGACATAATGAGAGCTTTTCATGACAAATTCAGGTGTAGGTTTCTTCCTTTTAGAAACCCTTATCCAAAGTGAGATGAAGTGAATCTTACCTAAAGAAGTACTAAGAAGAGATAAACTGCCACATAAGGCCAGACCATCTAGCTTAATACCATGAAAGACTGATGCCTAAAACAAATTACTTAAAGAATAATGCAAGACCAAGGAAACTATTATCTTTCCTTGTTATGCTCTCACAGCTTCTGATAGTCAGCAGGTTACAGTCTCCAAGTGCCAAGGGTTTCCCCCTGAAACCTGACGTCTTCTATGCATTTGCCTAGGCCAGTGAATTAGTGTATCATGCTAACCCTCACCATCAAACTGTCCCCTGAGGCATCAGGATTCTTGTCCAGGATTAAGAGTGTCCTACTGCTCTTTATCTGTCCATGTATGGAAGCTGTTTCAATCTAATCACTCAGACACTTTCCTCTGTATTTTCTCTATTTCTATTAAATCCTCTGGGAGCCAGAGCTGCATGTTATATTTGACACATGTGTCCTGCATGCATCATGTTGATATATTTTGTTCTCAGTTTGTTTCCTAATATTTCCTGATGTTTCTAGCTGTCTTATTGATCACTACTGAGCATTAGACTATTTTTGTAGGTAATTATTTACCATTACTGCAGAACTGGTTTCTGTAATAGTGGAAATTAATAAATAAATGAATCACAAGGTATTTTTTTAGCTTCTGTACATTACTTTACCCTTGTCATGTAAATTTCAAATTTTATTTTCTGCATTCGGCAATTCTTTGTATTTATCCTGATTATGCTTACTCTTGTCTATTTTATATGATCTGCAAGCATTGGTGCCTTCTTGTTTTTCCAGTTCCTGTGTAAATATCTTAAATAGAACAGTTTCCAGAACAGTTTAACATAGGTTGACAGAGATATACTTCTATGAAAAGTGACCTCATAGCCTCAATCTTTGCTTTGTGTATTCTAATCAGTTATTTATCCTATAACAGCTAAGATTTTTTTAGATTTTCTTAGATAGAGGATTTCACTATAATCTGCTAAATTTTATGGTGAGTATTTACTAGTTAGGAACTGAAAGGGGTTTTCACCATGGAGGAATAAAGTGAATTGTAAAATATACATTGTATTATCAGAGAATTAGGGTATTAGGTAATGGAGTAAAAGCACAGATCACCTTATAGTAAACAAGAAAGTAATTGTGCGGAAAGAAGAAAGAATGGGAAAACTAAGATAATTGCTCTGCTATACAATAAATTAGTTTAAATATATCACAATTCTAGTACTTGGAAAGAACAAGATTTAGAGGAGTAGACATCCCTCTCCATGTTTCAGGCCTGCTGCTTTAGAGTTTGCCTGCTTCTAATGTGAAGCTGTAATGCACCATGTGAAGTATAAATATGGATTATTTCAGAGGTTTGATGACATTTTGTTGGAAGACATAAACATGTTTCTTGCAGATTTGTGATCTGCAAGAATTTTGTGTGTGCCAGTACATCAGGGGCTGTGCCATAGATCACAGTTCAAAATTGCCAGTTCACTCTATTTATTTACCTGGGTTAATAGAAACAAAATAATATTGAATTGCAATTAAACTGAACTTGGAAAAGGATTTATGAAACCTTGTCAACTGTGTTACCCAACACAATACCATTTGTGGGAGAACAAAGACTGTTCATTTAGAATATGTTGAAACATAAGTAAAATCACCTTACAAGTATTTTTTCTCCTTGAACGGATAACATCTGAGAGAGAGGAAAGCAATGCCTAACCCACTATTAAACATTACCAGGTTACCATTATAGTTAATTAGCAAGGCATTACCCATAATCCTCTGAAGACAATCACTTTCTGGCTGTCACCCAGGCCTGCTGCAGTATAGGTTCATTGACTCCAGAAGGCTGACAAAGTTGTTTTCCTGCAAGAAGCATGTTGTGAAAGAAGCATGAAGGTGAAACGTGTTGTTGCTTCATCTTTAGGAGACCAATTTGATCACATTTACTGGCAGCACTTCTGATGTTCATTTCAGTGTCAGGGAGATTTCTGCCTCAATTTAAAAAACATAACTCTATATGCTAATTGCTGTTTCTCTTTGGCAGATATCTAACTTTTACTGGCAACTTATTTTAAACCTGTGCCATTGTTGAGAACTCATCAATAGAACGTTAAAATCTGGTCACAGTTGGAAAAAAAAATGCAAGGTTTTTTCACCATAAGAGGAGAACTTCTATTCAAGACCCAGATTATGAGGTAGAGTGTACCCTCATGAAGTTTGCTGATGACATAAACCTGTGATGAATGAGTGATACACCAGAGAGTATTATTGGACTTCTCTACAAGGATGGCCTGACAGTAATGCTGAACATGTTTGTGTGGGAGGTATGTGTTTACTCTTTGGACTATGCCAATGGCCTAGTTCCTGACCTGGAAGATGCCAGCGTTACTTTGGTAGTAGCCCATTCAACTGCTGAAATGAATAGAATGCCATGCTCTAATCCACAGTGACATATCCTGATTACTAAAAAAGAGACTCCGAGGCATTGAAGTGGTAGCTCCCAGGTAGATGAGTGGCATGTGGATGGACCATACAGTAAGCATGTCACTGGACTGTCAGACCTTTATCACACAGAGCTTGGGACCAGCTCAGCAAATATCAACACCAGCCACTGGAGACAGTAAGGGAACATAAAAAAGGACTGCTAAGTTTCTCTTCCATACAGGATTTATGACTCATGGGACCTGATGGGTTACATCCTAGAGTGTTGAGAGAGCTGGCAGATGAGCTTGCTAAGCCTCTCTCAATCATCTGTCAGAGGAGGTCTTGGCTTACTGGGGAGGTCCCAAAAGATTGGAAGTTGGCCAATGTGATACCTATCCATAAGAA
>WEKX01018188.1:119610-132800 GCA_013390025.1 Pitta sordida | reverse complement strand
GTTGGTCTCTTCTCTCTGGCTACAAGTGATAGAACAAGAGGACACAGTCTTAAACTGCGTCAGGGGAGGTTTAGACTGGACATTAGGCAGAACTTTTTCACAGAGAGGGTGATCTCTCAGTGGAATGGGCTGCCCAAGGAGGTGGTGGAGTCACTGTCCCTAGAGGTGTTTAAGATAGATGACCATGAAATAAAGATTGTTAGTTGAGCCATCTGGGCCATTGGTGGATGTTGAGATTGTTATGGGTAATAAAGTTGCCTCCCACTCTTGTACAGGTTCCTAGGAAAAGTAAGGAAAGGAAGTTCCAGGGAGAAATAGGCAAACTGTCTTCTGGTGGCAGAAAGCCTGCCTGCAATCTGACCCAGGAACATATGTTGAGTTCCCATGTGATCTTCTGATTTTGTTGCAATCCCTTAAATATAACATATTGAGAGAGCCATTGGTTTGGAAAGAGAACCCCTCTGCTGTCCCCTCATTGGAACAGCAACCCCTCATTCTGACTGAAAAAAAAAAAAGGACACAGAATGAAAAGGTTACATAAATATTTCTATTCTCTACTCTGTCATATGCTTATACACATGGAAAGTTCTGAACGAGGTGCAAAAACCAGAATATCCCATAGACCATTTTTCCCTGTGAAGCAAAAAAGCGGAATTGCAACACGAGTGTATTTGCATTCTTGCCACCCACTGGCTTACCTTCCATAAAACTGAAGCCTCCCTTTGTAACTCTTTAACACAACTTAACTGAGAGGTTATGTCAGTCTTCAGGATAAAAAAAATAATCTCATAAGGAATTCAGCTACCTAATTTTTATCTCATGCATTGTCATTTGTGTAGATACCATTCAGTTTTAAGTATAAAACTACATACTATCAGACTGATTTTTCATTTGCAAGAAATTCTATTTCCATCAGTTCAAGATTAACCTGCTATGATTGATTTTTTTCTTGTGAATATGGAAAGATACATAGCTCATTGGTCAAATAAATGATATGTAGAGGACCTGTCATTACTCTTCAAAACATGTCCAATTCAGATATACGTATCTTGGTCTTTGCTGATGGATAATGCTGTTCAAAATTTGGCTTTCTTCACGGCAACTCACTTAAGTTCCATCTTTGCCTGCATTGACCACTGACTGCATCCTGAACTGGCACATGGACTCCCTGCCCTGCATATGGAGAGTTGCTTTCTACAATAGAGAAATCTTAATCTCAGGGGCAAATGTTATGGCAGACCTTGTGATTGCTAGAAATGTTCCCTTCTCAGAAGAGGACAACCTTGTCTATGCTCCTCCCAGGAAAAGAGGACTTCTTCCTTCTGTGCTAACCCCTTAGGATGACTGAGGAGAGCATTCATTATATGATGTCAAAACTGGGAAGTATTCTAGCAATTATATTTAACAGTTCATGCTGGGAAATTGTTCAAACCAATGTCCTGACTGTAACCTCTTTACTAGCATAAATATAGTAAAAGAATACGTATCTCAAATTCACCCCATTAAACTTGGAACACTAAGGATATGCTTGAATTATTTTGTATGGGAAGAAAAAAATTTAGCGTGATATGTGTTCTCATTGATCTTTCTGACTTAAATTGAAGTCTCACTGAAAATTGCCATTTAATGGTAATTTGGGAACAGAAAAAATGCTGAAGACATGCAAGCACACCATTAAGAAATAAACTCAAGCCTTTGAAAATGTTGAATAAATGAATCTATGTAACTTTTAAAACAAATGATGGACATATCTCTAGGCTGCTGAAATAACTTAATCCTCCATTTTCTTCCATAACTTTATTCCCTTGACTAGCCAGAAATAATTCAGTGCAGCTGAAAATCTGGGAGCTGAATTGAAATGCAACTGGGACTAATTGAAGTAAAGTTACTTCCCTGATGACAGCCATTGACTTCAGTACAGCAAGTCATTTTAATTGTATTGTGATGTCCAAAACACCTTTTATTCAATTGACCACTTGAAAAAGTGAAGGCTCCTTTTAGGGATGTCCATTTTATTTCTTTCTTTGTTACAGTGTGTGTATGCTTTTCTATGAGATGTAGAGAGGATTGTAAAGAACGGAATCATCAGACTCCAGGCAAAATTACAGTGGTGTTCAGAACAAAGCAAGATGATTGGAAAATGTGCTGCCCTCTGTAATTTATTTTTAGTTCAAGTGGGAAAGTGAACATGTCATTAAAATCTAAGAGAAAAACTAATTAGGTTTTGCATATGGTGCTACATGGACACCTTCAGAAATTAAATCTTGGCATTCTCACATTCGTTGAAACAGAGAGAAAACATAAATCTGAACTTGGAACTGTATTATTTTTTCTTAATTATTTCAGACTTTTCATTTATTGTATCTTGAACTTCTTTACAGAGAAAAAGCAACAATCCAATAATATAATTTGAGTAATTTCATGGTTTTAACTTCCTTTCTTGTGAAGTGGTCAAAAAGAGCATGTTTATTCTATTTGGTTACAGAGCATTTTGGCCAAAACTTAATTTTGGAATAACTTCCTTGAAGTTTGACCTAGCAGTGTAAAGAAGAAATGAAGGGAGGGAAAGAGGAATTTCCACCTGGAAACTTTCTATTTGGTGCTACAATTGTTCTGTGACAACCACCAGCTATGTATTTAAAACCTTCCTCAGTTACAACAGTGAATTGAATTTAGATGTTTATAATATATAGTTATTTTATGTATTTATTACAGTGTGCTTTGCTTACTTGCATCTTTGAGATAACAGTTCACTGTCATTTAAGAAATGTTGTTTGATGAGTAATCTAGAAGTGTTCCTTATCTGCATGAGACAGATTTTTAGGAACTGAAAAGGAAATCCAGGAGCTCACCGATTGTGTAGATCTTTGCAGAATCAGGATCAAAGTAAAAGTCTTCTTGGAATTCCTTCTCATCAGGAGATCGTGTTTCAGGGTAGCATCACTGTGGAAAAAGCATGTATGGTACATTGATACAACATTCCTGAACAATATGTCTGTATCACATTCAGACATTCCACATTAATCCGGTCCAATTTGTGTGTTGTATAGGCTTGACTATGCATCTGCACAGTTAATACAGATTTATATATCAGTGTTTTCCTCATGTATCAGGAGACATGTTGAAAAAAGTACCCCACAATATCAGGAAGTGGGAATAAAGTGGGAATGCAGTTGCATGTAAAGACAGAAATCCCTAGTAAACACGGTACTCTGAAACCGAAAGGCTGTGGAGCTGTAACTAAGCCCATTAAAGTTAACAGGAGCAGTTCTGACCATGCGAATTAGAAACCTTACAAAAAACCACAAACCCTTGACTTGAACCAAGCCTTTTCCTGAGGGTTGGAAAAAATTTGATTAATTGTTTAATTTTCACATTCCTCATCTTTTCCATTTTCAGCTGGGAGAAAGAGTGGACAAGAGAGTATTTTGTGGTATTTTTACTGGCCTGACTGAAGCTGAAGAGGTATTACAGGTAATCTCATGAGAAAGTTTGACCTTGCAAGGTTTCCAATTGATTTTCATAGCCAAAAGACTCAGATACATTTGGATACACTTTGAACAAACATTCAAACTTTAGCAAGCCTGTGTGAAATGAAGACCCAAATGTTTTGATACACCCTCCTCCCTCCCCTTGACAAGTACACATGTATACTGTATGCACATTTGCATGTGTTATTTGTGACACTAGGGAAAATACATGTACATTCAAGTTCTTGTCAGAGGGGTTTCAGGATTGAAGAGTTAATTCATTACTCAAAATAAAAATTGATATAAAACATAAGCACTAAGTACTCCAGAAAGTACATTATGGAATGTAGTTGAGCTACATGCAGTCTTCAGTCTCATTAGGACATGAGAAAGAGATGTCATGGAAAAAATTAACTTGTCAACATAGCCATAAATAATTTTCAAAGAGCTCAATGTGAACACAAGATGTTGCACTGACCATTGAAATAAATCAGAAAGCTGTGAATTGTTCCAGAGATTTATTAATTTTATTAACAATTATAACACAATGTGTTTGTTCTAAAGTAACCCTATAAAAAAGAAAAAAACATTATGTATTTATGTAGCTCTTGGACATAGACATGGATCCTTTGAAACTGGTGAGTTATGAACAACATGTAAATCACACATTTACTATACAAAGATTTAAAAAAGTTTCTGTAGAGAAGAGCAGCATCAGCAGAGTATATTGAATGTTAGGGATTCCAATGGAGATCTTTTTACCTCAGAGTAGCTGAAGATTTCTCTATGGTTTTAGTCCTTACTGAAACCTTAAACAGTAAAGGAACACTGACTAGAAAGATGATTTTGCATGGGAAAGTCATTGACACTTTTCAGTTTTGCACACAGACAGCACCTAATAAGAACTACCTTGCAAAACATGTATCAAGACAGCAGGAGCCTGAAGAAAATTACCTGATGCTCCTTTCTGAATATTTGCCAGCATTTCAATATTTAAACACCTTTATCAGAAAAACTCATTTAATACAAGCTAAAGTCTTCTGAGGCAGTTTGTATGCTGAAGGTTAGTGCTTAAGTGGTGTCCTGGGGCAAGTCTGCATAGAAGAAAGCCAGTAATACTGGAGAAGTATTGGGAAACAGGAACAAACAAATTTACATATAGGTATGGATAGGGGACAAAAAAGGCAAATAGACACAACATAGTGGAAGAGAAATCACAATGATTAAATTCACTCCCTTGTCATGGATTATCACTGTTTTATCATGGAATCTTTCTTTGGGTAAGGAAGATTTTCCTCAGTTCTTTTCTCATGCTGCAGAAAAACTTTTGTTGGGGTGAAGAACCTTGATTAGGTTATCCAAAGAACCTGCAAGGCACATGAGATGTCTTTTTGCCATAAAAACAAACCTCAGTTTATAAATTTATTTAAACAATACTTGTAATCAAGAAATCTGAAAGGTTTTGATTTTCAGGGACTTGGTTCATTCAAAATGGGACCAGAGGAAGCTTGTGTGGGCTCATTGTGAGCAGTCAGGGTACAACGCCCAGTGAAATGGAAAGTGAAGAAGAATAAATTAAACTTAGTGTTTTAGACTAAAAAGCATAACCTCCCATAACGGATGGGGAATGCCACGAGGATTCCTGTCTACTTGACCTTTGGTCCATTTTCTGCATGCAGGGAGATGAAATAAAACATAAATGAATGAGATTTCTCTGGGACAAGATTTAATTTTTCCAGGCTGTCTGCTGGCAAAATTAATCTCTAAACTAAATCTCTAGGATTTAATTTGGACCTGATTTTTATTGGTCCTTTAGGAATAAAAGCAACATCTAAAATAGTGTAACCTACATCTCCTTCAAAGCTGCATTAAATAGAAATTTTAATGATCTATAAAGTTTTATGAGTGGCTGAACTTTAGTCAGCAGTGTTTCAGTGGGATTTCTAAAAGCATCAAAAGATAAAAAATCAAAATATAACACCATTTCACTTTGGTGGCTAAGCATTAATAAAGTTAAACCCTCTTCCATACTCTGTCATTTAACTCCATATCGTACCTCCTGTTACATTAAGATTCATTGCCAAGAATTCGTAGTAGTAGGAGAAGCAAATGGAAAATGGTCAGAAAGAGTACAAGATTTTGGCTTCTGTGAAAGAAGAGAGGTGTCCAAAACTACTTGAGTATAACAGCCTCCTGATATTCTGCAATTATACAACAATGAGTATAATCATTAATATCCATCAGTTGTCTCAAAGTCCTGAGCAATCCAGTGCCATAACCCCTCCTGAAGTGGATCAAGCCAATAGCCTAAAGAGGTTCCCAAGACCTAAGCAAGCAAAATAACAATGATAGCTGGGAATAAACACTTTGTTCAGTAAAATTAATCACTGCCATGCCGGAGTCTATGACCAGGTCACTACTTTAAAGGCAGGTCCTGATTGTGGCAGCTGGGCAACCATGATGGAAAAGCTTATATACAGAGGGCGTGGAAGCAATTTTTTCATAGTGCATATCTAGACCTGGGGAGGAAGACCATATGAGTTCAATTGTGATATACAAGTCAGAGGAAGATAGGAAAGCCTACAATTCCACTCAGTGTCAGTCATGGTGGATGACCTCAGTGCAAGTTGGATGAAAGGACACAACATGTATAATCTGGGCAGGGCTTAGCAGGTATGCTGAAGTCACAGTTTTGCAGTTGCTTAGCCAGTGTAGGAGGGAGTCATGGAGTTTATTTCTCTGTCCCCAGATAGAGAAGCCTGCAAGGGAGGTTAAATTGAGAATTCTCCATAAATAGTATGCTCCATAGTAGCTTTCCTTATGCATAGAGGACTGGCAGGAGTGATGATGAAGGATGTCATCTTTGTCAGATCACAGGCAGAAGCTGATAGTTTGATAGGCCAATATATTTGACAGATAGGGTGAAGCTAAATGTGAAAGATCTTAAAGGCAAAGATAAAATGCTTGTGTTCAGAAATGTGAAGCTACTGGAAGTACACAAGAAGAGTGGAAATGCAGCCAAAACAATGAGCCAAGAACAATGTTCTAAGCTCGCAATTTTGAACGGAAGTGAAGGCAGCAGTAGTGCTGGAACACGGCTGGAGATAAGATTATTACAGACAAAGTGCAAAATTATGAGATTCTGCTATGAGCCTTAGCTGCCTGCTGAAAGAAAGAATGAGTCTGAGACCTATTTTGTAGGAGGAGGCAAATTGATTTAGCTTGTACAGTGACTGGAAGAGGGAGCAGAATCTAAAACTTTCCCTAAGCATGGGCTGGAGGAAGTGCGAAGTTAAGAGCAGTGAAAAAACTGGGGAAGAGAGGCAGTAAATGTAGTTTTACCCATTAATGATTTTCAGAGATTTGGAAGAAGAGAATTAGAATGTGTTAGAATGAGAACTACATAGAGATAGAGATACTGGAATAATTTGCAGAGATAGATTTTAGGAGACAGGCCCATACCAGTGAGGCAGAGGTAAGAACTTTCCAGAAATCCTTCTGCCTTTCTGGCTTTCTTCTCCTGTTGCCTAGGCAGCTTAAAATGTCATTGGCATCATCAATAGCAATTCTTTCTTTCTTTGCTTACTAAGAACATAATTTTTAAAATTTGACCTATGTTTTCTCATTTCTACTACAGGTTGTGCACTGGGTGCACAGCCAATTGACTCAGTACCAGATATTCCAGATACTGATGGGGGCTACTTGTCACAGTAAAACTTGTGAGTTTTATGAAAAAGGATTTCAGTGCAGTGACCAGATCCGTCCCAAAATGTGACAATCTACTGGAGGCAAAACAGGCCTGGTCTTCTGTGGATTCTATATAAAAGAGATTGACAGACCAGGAAATTATTGATAGACCTGTCATTTTCATCAAAACCACTAGCTTTGCAACCAGGTTAGATTAAGTCCAATCAAGGTGCCATGATTCAGTTTTTCTCTACATCCCTTGTCACCCTTTGCTCCTTCCCAATCACTCTTTTTGACATGGGACTCTCCCTACCAGTCTTGAGAGGAGTGGGGCAGTAAGGGTTTCTGTGCATTTTTTGCTTCCTCATTTAATCACAGAGGGGCAGACTTGGTCTCTGATATGAGACACCAAGATGAACTGGCCTTCAAATTTACTCCAGGATCAATCTCATGAGAAGTTTTAACTCCGTGAAAAAGTATCACCAACATTCTCACAGATTATTTTGTTGAGAAATTGAGACAAAAGTCATGGAAACTATTTGAAGAGATAGTAGTAATTCTTTTTTCCTAAAAACTTTCTAGTCAATGTCTAAAAACCGGGGTGATGGCTGAAGTGCTCAGAGTTACAAATAAATCTAACTGACCTTTTTGGCTTAAGAGAAAAAGAAAAGCAGCAAGTCTTTGTATACTTGACATAGTTATTAACATTTTTCATTAGGAAAAGAACAAACTTGTCTAGCTTCCTTTATAGTAAACATGTTTGGTGAGGTGGAGGGAAAGTACGGAAAATCATGCATATGTTTTGTATAGTCTGGTTGGATATCTGGCAAGTGCACCTGTAGAGCATATGTGAATGTATAAACCCACACATGTTCACTTAAAAGGACACCATCAACTTGCTTCAGAGCTTTTGTTTGCTCTTTAATTATTATTGCATTATTTTAATACCCTCTTAGAAGCCTAAAAAACATTATTTATTTCCCTATTGATTTCCTTCTTCTCTTTCCCCTTGTCAAACCCTTTCTGCGTGTGTTTGTCCTTTGATTTGAGTGGAGATAAAATTAACACAGCTGGTCTTAGTTAGCAGCCTAAACAACTCCAATTTGTACCACACTTTATTAGGGCAGTGAGAGCAAGGCCAAGGAGTGTCAGTAGATGGTGAGCTGAGTGGACACACCAGAGAAGTGTTTTGTGGTGCCGTGCTTAGGTTAGCCTTTGATGGGGCACCAAGGCAATCCAGTTTCTGTTTTGGTCATCTGGACCTGGGAGGGAGACACATTAAAGAGGTTCAGTTCCTCTAAAAATGTGCATAGCCACTTGCTACTCCTTTTTGAACAAAATGGATGAATTAAAAAATGGCAGTGGCTTTTGTCTTAGTCAGTGAAGTCAGGTTGACACAAATCTGGTGGTGCAAAAGCCACCAAATTTGAGAACCTCAATTTTTGATAGTTACTGACTGTTATTTTCAGTTCTTACTGCTATTATGACCATGGGTCCCTTTGCAGTGACATGGAGCTCTATGAAGAGCCCTAGAGGAAGAGGCTGCCTGTACTTGCAATCATCTCAGGGTGCTGCAGTCAGATGCAGGCACACCAGGAATGGTAGACTGGTGGGAGACATCCAGTGAAAGCCCTCTGCCCCTTGCCTTCCCTATATGTGGGGTAAAACAGGTGCAAAGAAGAGTTTTCCAGACAAGCAGTGACAGTAGTGAGCCATTCAGAATACTGAGCTTTCCAAGCAGATTGAAGTGGGGAGAAGGAGAAGAGCAGAGAATCATTGCATGTAGGATCTGCTCCAGAACAGATTACTTTAGCTGCTGACTCTCATTTTAAGGTATTTGATCAAGTAAGGAGGCTGATGAGAAAGCAGCAGATGTTCAAATAATATTTCTGTCTTCAGCTTTGAAGCTTTGTCAAAATTATAGTTCCACATGGATGAAAGGATTTTGTGATTTCACTAAAGTTTCACTCAAAAGGGAGGAGTATTGTGTTTGACAGCTTGCTTTACACCGAATGAAAGCAACAGGACTGGCACTGGTGCTGTGCTGCTGTTTCGTCTTTCTGATGGTGTGGTGTGACCAGTTTGCAAATGAACTCTTGAAAGCAGAAAGCACGTGAACATCTCATTGAACAAAGCACCAGACTAAAACATACAAAACAAGCTGTTCAAGAGCTCCAGATCTTGTGTTTCATCTATTTTTAAGAATTCATAGGATTGTTTTCCTTTGGAACGTGACTCTTTGAAGGTTGTCATAAAAGAGCAGAATCTGATCTCAGCAGTAGATGTGGCTGCAAAAGCAGAATATAATAACATGAATGAAATCATGATGAAAAGAGAAATTCACACCTAGCCCATTACTGGATTAAGAATTTTATGTTCCCACTCAGTTTTCAGCTATACTCCAGTCCTCTTGGTGTCAGAGAAATAATACACAAAGGCAAAGAAAACACTCCAAAATGCCAACATTAAAAACTATCCTCACACGAACGTCAGATGTGGCTGTTTTGTCCTCTGTGCTAAGCAGCTTCAGGCAAGACTTTCCCGCTTTGACTGCTGGGATGCCATTTCGGAGCTTCCTTCTGCCATCTTCTGCCCCTTCGCAGTACTGCGAGCTGGAGAACAAAAGTTTCAGCCTCCTGCAGAGGTCTTTGGTCGGTGACAGCAGGATCTGGGCTGATTATAATTATACAACAGGAAATAAACGAAAATAAATGGTTTACAATAGTAATTATACTTTACGGATATGATGCTCTAAAGTGCTTTCAGGCGTTCCTGTCTGAGCACAGGCATGAAGTTAGAGAATAGCTCAAAAATGTAAGACTTGTTTTTTTCCCCTGATAGTTTCTCACCTTGGCCTTGTGCTAACTGCCTCCACTCCTGTTGAGGAAGGAGTTCATCCACCCCAATGAAGTAAGGTGTCCAGCATCTCTGTAGGGAAGTCTACAGGTTGCATCCTTCGAGAAAATCAAGAGGACCCTGAAAGAAGAAAGAAAGAAACCTTATACTTTCACTGTGGTAATAGATGGCTACATGCTCCTGTGGGTGCTCAGGTGTTTTATTTCCTCAGAACAAAAATTAATTTCCTTTGCCTCTCTTTTTTTAAAGTTCCAGGCTGAAGGATAACACCTATTCAGTAAGGGGTAAGGCTACTAAATGGATACCTCCCAAACCTGCCCCCACCTCAAGACACATTAGTTTCTGTCATTGCTGGGTGGGATATGAATATTTGGAAATATTTTGTATATGTAAATGGGGCATTATTCACTTCCTGCTGTATCCAACCACCATGCCGCCTGCTATCTCACAACATCTAGATTTTGCATGGTCATTCTGCTGCATTTGTTTTCATTTCAGTTAGTAAGTAATGTTCTCATTACTCACTCTTGACAAAACCTTGGCTACAAGCTATATTTGTACATACATCCTTTGAGGTCTTTGCTGCTGGCATTTAAACATTAACAGTGATAGCTACCAATTTGTGCTCCTGCTGTTTGGGTATAAATTACAGCACTACCTGTGAAGGTGGAGAAGTTCAGCTATTGTCTTCTTTTTCCTAAGAAATTGATTTATAGTTTCTCATATGTTTTTCCTCATCTCTTTGTGGCCCTAGATGTGTCTCTCTCTTGTCTCTATTTACAAATGTCATCCCAGAAGTGTAAGGCTAAAACAGCGGTCACCCCATTTGCGTCTGAATTAGAGTTATGGACATAGAAGTCCCTTTCCTGCCAATTGCTATGAACAACTGCACCTAAAAGCTCAAATGATGGCTTTCCTGGCAAAATGCTACTTCCCACTTACCTGCTTTTGTTTTATTTTTTTCTGTACACATAATAATTAATTAATGCTTTCTGTTCTGCTTTCTCTTATCTTCCATTCATTTTTGTTTAATTTTTTACTTCGTAAATTTGTTTTGCAACATAAACTTAGCTCTTAGCTCTTTCCAACAACCTTGTGCAGTACATTTTATGAATGGTTGTGACTTTTGCAGACTATGTCTTATTTGTGTGTGTGATTTTGCAAAACTAAGATTCCTCTACCACACGTTTAGTTAAGCAAAAAGGTGACCCTTTTTTCTAGTTCTGCTTGGATTTACTTTTATGTGTTGTTCAGCACATCTAATTAACATTGGCACATTAATTTTGTAGTAAAAGTGGAGACAATACAAGCCAAGTAAACCTTGGTTAAGATACCAAAATACAGAGAATGTTGGGGGGTTTTTGTGGTTGTATTATAATTTATTTTAACAGAGAACAAGTGACTCCACAAAATCATTTTGAGTATTCTTAACCTGTAAGGTTTGTTTCCTTGCGTATGAATACAAATATTTATTACATCAATTATTTTATGTTTTTTTGTTTGCATGGTTTTTTTGGTTTTTTTTTTTTATTTGGTTTTTTTTGTGGTTAGTCTCTGTGCAGTCCTGAGCAAGATGCAGGGCTTATTGTGCCTGGCTGCCCAAACATCCTGGGATCAATGAACCTTTCCAAGCCAAGCTCTGAATACAGGCTAGTCACTGGAAGTTAAGCAGGGCTCTGACACAGACCAGGTTTTGGAGCCAAAATTGTACCATAAGTACTGCTGCCTTAAGTAGAATGTTGTTCTTTACAAGTGGAGGAATAAGATATAAGCAACAGACAAAAGACTTCAAAAAATGAATTAAGAGATGGGGAAGGTGTAAAGCATTGTGAAAAAACTATGTTTAATTCATAATTTCTGGAACAATATTATCTTACTGAAGCTTGCTAAAATATGCAGTATCAGTTTCACCCTAGTAAAGAAGCCGAGCACATACTGAAAAAGGAGAGTTTAGTAGATGAACATTTTGTTTGCTGCAGTGTACCTTTTCCTTCCTGTTTCTTCAGCAAATGTGTGCATTACAGTACACACAGTATTTTAATTCAATCAGTAATGTACCAGGCACTAGCAGTTACACATCATCACACACATGTTCTTATCATCACTCAAGGTGTGTTTGTAGATAATGTGTAATGTAAACGTGTATGAGGTCTCCACTGTTACAGAAGTTTCACAGACCAGTTATTGCTATCTAAAAAAATTATTTATTAACAGAATAAGGGAGGAGAAAGGCTATGTGCAGTTTCAAATGAGGGTTTGTTTTGCTTAACTTTAGGTTACATGACTCATGAATTGAGGAGTATGAATGTGTGTTTAAAGCTGTGCTTTATTGCCTCAACTGTGAAGAAGCTCAAGAGCATTTTAATTTGCCTCTGTTCTCAGTTGCTAATACATAGTTTATTATGTAGCACCATCTGTGTATAGTTCATATCTCTCTTGATTTTTCTTGCCCTAGGTAACCTGCAGTATGCACACCGCCTGGGTAATAAACAGGAAGAGCTGGAAGTTTTAGTGTATCAGGAGCGATATGATATAGTTGCCATCATGGAAACATGGTGGGATGACGCTCACGATTGGAGTGATACATTAGTAGGCTACACACTCTTCAGAAGAGATAGGAGACGATGAGGAGGTGGAGGAGTGGCCCTATATAGTAAAACAACTTTTGATACCCCAGAGCTTGACATTAAGGATGATCAGGTTCACAGGTTCATGAGCCTATGGGTTAAGGTGAGAGAGATACCCAATAAAGCTGAAATCCTGGTAGGGGTATGTTGTAGACCGCCTGACCAGGAGGATGAGGTGGACCTATTGCTCTTTAAACAACTAGAGACAGCCTCAAAATCGGCTGCCCTTGTTCTTGCAGGAGACTTCAATCTGCCTGATAACTGCTAGGAATGTAACACAGCAGAGAGGAGACAGACCAGAAGGTTCCTAGAGATAGTTGATGATCGTTTTTTGATGCAGCAGGTGAGTGACCCTACCAGGGGTGAGGCTGTGCTCAACCTACTGTTTACAAGTAGGGAAGGGTTGTTTGGTGATGTTGTAGTCGAAGGAAATCTGGGATGCAGTGACCATGAGGTAATAGAGTTTTCATTTGATGGTACCGGCAGAGGCAGCGCTGTCCATACGTTCCCAGAGGGTGGGGGAACAGAAGGCCCCTCCCAGCACACAGCA